>JAHIAL010000022.1:3633977-4167299 GCA_021605145.1 Aegilops bicornis
TAAATGAATAACCGTATTGTGATAGACATAATCCAATCATGTGTATGCTCAATGCAAACACCAAATAACAATTATTTAGGTTTAACACCAATTTCGATGCTAGAGGGAGCGTGCGATGCTTGATCATATCAACCTTGAAAACACTTCCAACACGTATCGTCAGCTCACCTTTAGTTAGTCTCCGTTTATTCCGTAGCTTTTGTTTCGAGTTACTAACACTTAGCAACCGAACCGGTATCTAATACCCTGGTGCTACTAGGAGTACTAGTAAAGTACACATTAACATAATGTATATCCAATATACTTCTATCGACCTTGCCGGCCTTCTTATCTACCAAGTATCTAGGGTAAATCCCGCTCCGATTGGTTGTTCCCCTTATCACGAAGCACTTAGTCTCGGGTTTGGGTTCAACCTTGGGTTTCTTCACTGGAGCAGAACTGATTTGCCGTTTCATGAAGTGTCCTTCTTGCCCTTGCCCTTCTTGAAACTAGTGGTTTCACCAACCATCAACAATTGATGCTCCTTCTTGATTTCTACTTTCGCGGTGTCAAACATCGTGAATACCTCAAGGATCATCATATCTATCCCTGACATGTTATAGTTCACCACGAAGCTCTAGCAGCTTGGTGGCAATGACTTTGGAGAAACATCACTATCTCATCTGGAAGATCAACTCCCACTCGATTCAAGTGATTGTTGTACTCAGACAATCTGAGCACAAGCTCAACGATTGAGCTTTTCTCTCTTAGTTTGCAGGCTAGGAAAATCGTCGGAGGTCTTATACCCCTTGACGTGGGCACGAGCCTGAAATCCTAATTTCAGCCCTCGAAACATCTCATATGTTCCGCGACATTTCGAAAAAGTCTTTGGGTGCCTCAACTCTAAACCGTTTAACTGAACTATCATGTAGTTATCAAAACGTGTATGTCCGATGTTCGCAACATCCACAAACGATGTTTGGGGTTCAGCACACTGAGCGGTGCATCAAGGACACAAGCTTTCTACTGTCCGCATAATCGCTACTTTCAACTTTCAACTATATTTTCTCTAGGAACATATCTAAACAGTGGAACTAAAGCGCGAGCTTACGACATAATTTGCAAAGATCTTTTGACTATGTTCAGATAATTAAGTTCATCTTATGAACTCCCACTCGAGATAGACATCCCTCCGGGTCATCTAAGTGATTACATGATCCGAGTCAAACTAGGCCGTGTCCGATCATCATGTGAGACGGGCTAGTCATCATCGGTGAACATCTTCATGTTGATCGTATCTACCATACGACTCATGCTCGACCTTTCGGTCTCCGTGTTCCGAGGCCATGTGCATACATGCTAGGCTCGTCTAGTTAACCCTAAGTTTTTTGCGTGTGTTTCGAGGCAATGTCTGTACATGCTAGGCTAGTCATCACCCGTTGTATGTGAACGTAAGAATCCATCACACCCGATCATCACGTGGTGCTTAGAAGCGACGAACTGTAGCAACGGTGCACAGTTAGGGGAGAACACTTCTTGAAATTGTTGTAAGGGATCATCTTATTTACTACCGTCATTCTAAGTAAACAAGATGCATAAACATAATAAACATCACATGCAATTATATATTAGTGACATGATATGGCCAATATCATATAGCTCCATTGATCTCCATCTTCGGGCTCCATGATCATCATCGTCACCGGCATGACACCATGATCTCCATCATCATGATCTCCATCATCGTGTCTTCATGAAGTTGTCTCGCCAACTATTACTTCTACTACTATGGCTACCGGTTAGCAATAAAAGTAAAGTAATTACATGGCGTTGTTTAATGACACGCAGGTCATACAATAAATAAAGACAACTCCTATGGCTCCTGCCGGTTGTCATACTCATCGACATGCAAGTCGTGAATCCTATTACAAGAACATGATCAATCTCATACATCACATATCATTCATCACATTCTTCTTGGCCATATCACATCACATAGCATTCCCTGCAAAAACAAGTTAGACGTCCTCTAATTATTGTTTGCATGTTTTACGTGGCTGCTATGGGTTTCTAGCAAGAACGTTTCTTACCTACGCAAAACCACAACGTGATATGCCAATTGCTATTTACCCTTCATAAGGACCCTTTTCATCGAATCCGTTCCGACTAAAGTGGGAGAGATCGGCACCCGCTAGCCACCTTATGCACCAAGTGCATGTCGGGTTAGTGGAACTCGTCTCACGTGGAAATGCGTGTAAGGTCGGTCCGGGCCGCTTCATCCCACAATACCGTCGAAACAAGATTGGACTAGTAACGGTAAGCATATTGAACATCATCAATGCCCACAACTACTTTGTGTTCTACTCGTGCAAAAGAATCTACGCAATAGACCCTAGCTCATGATGCCACTGTTGGGGAACGTGGCAGAAATTCAAAATTTTCCTACGTGTCACCAAGATCTATCTATGGAGAAACTAGCAACGAGGGAAGGAGAGTGCATCTACATACCCTTGTAGATCGTTAAGCGGAAGCGTTCATGAGAACGAGGTTGAAGGAGTCGTACTCGTCGTGATCCAAATCACCGGAGATCCTAGTGCCGAACGGACGGCACCTCCGCGTTCAACACACGTACAGCTCAAAGACGTCTCCCACGCCTTGATCCAGCAAGGAGAGAGGGAGAGGTTGAGGAAGACTCCATCCAACAGCAGCACTACGGCGTTGTGGTGATGGAGGAGCGTGTCAATCTTGCAGGGGTTCGACAAGCATCACAAGATTTGAGGAGATAGAGCGGGAGGGCTGCACCAAGAGGCAGAGAGCAAATCGTGTGTTATGGGCAGCCCTAGGCCTCACTATATATAGGGGAGAGGGAGGGCTGCGCCCCCATCTAGGGTTTCCCACCCCAAGGGGTGCGGCCAGCCCTAGATGGGGCTTGGGGAGGCGGCCAAGAGGGGAGGGAGAGGAGGCGCCCACTCAGATGGGCCTTAGGGCCCCATCTCGACCAGGGTTTGCCCCCTCCCACTCATCCTGCGCCTTGGGCCCTTGTGGGGGGCGCACCAGCCCTCCTAGGGGCTGGTCCCCTCCCACACTTGGCCCACGCAACCTTCGGGGGCAGGTGGCCCCACTGGGTGGACCCCCGGGACCCTCCGGTGGTCCCCAGTGCGTCTGGAAATGATATCGCCTTCAAACTTTTCCTGCTACCAAAACAGGACTTCACATCTATAAATCTGTACCTCCCACCCCGTCCGGAACGCCTCGTGACGTCCGGGATCTCATCCGGGACTCCGAAAAACAGTCGGTAACCACAGACAAGCTTCCTTTATTACCCTAGCGTCATCGAACCTTAAGTGTAGACCCTACGGGTTCGGAGACATGCGTACATGACCGAGACGTTCTCGGTCAATAACCAACAGCGGGATCTGGATACCCATGTTGGCTCCCCACATGTTCCACGATGATCTCATCGGATGAACCACGATGTCAAGGACTCAATCGATCCCGTATACAATTCCCTTTGTCTAGCGGCATTGTACTTGCCCGAGATTCGATCGCTTGCATCCCGATACCTTGTTCAATCTCGTTACCGCAAGTCTCTTTACTCGTTCCGTAACACATCATCCCGTGATCAACCCCTTGGTCACATTGTGCACATTATGATGATGTCCTACCGAGTGGGCCCAGAGATACCTCTCCGCTTACACGGAGTGACAAATCCCAGCCTCGATTCGTGCCAACCCAATGTACACTTTCGGAGATACACAGTAATGCACCTTTATAGCCACCCGATTACGTTGCCAGGACGTTTGGTACACCCAAAGCATTCCTACGGTATCCGGGAGTTGCACAATCTCATGGTCTAAGGAAATGATACTTGACATTAGAAAAGCTTTAGCATACGAACTACACGATCTGTGCTAGGCTTAGGATTGGAGTGCATCCATCACATCATTCTCCTAATGATGTGATCCCGCCATCAATAACATCCAATGTCCATGGTCAGAAACCGTAACCATCTATTTATTAACGAGCTAGTCAACTAGAGGCTTACTAGGGACATGGTGTTGTCTATGTACCCACACATGTATCTGAGTTTCCTATCAATACAATTATAGCATGGATAATAAACGATTATCATGAACAAGGAAATATAATAATAACTAATTTATTATTGCCTCTAGGGCATATTTCCAACATGGAGTTCGGCTCAATCGCCGTAGAGATTTCAGCCCCCGAAGTGGTGTCCACCCGACCATCCTCGATCGGCGAGATCGGCTCCGAATCAATGTTCGGAGCGGACACTAATCTTGACCTCCGAGACCTTTATTCGGTGGCGAGTTAGATCATGCCCATCGAGACAGTGCGGCGCGCTTTGCTGTGACTTGAATCCGTCGGAGATCAAGTCTCCGCGGATGTCGGCCGTATAATTCAAGCTTCCAAATCTGACCTGATGGCCAGGGGAATTGGCCCGCAGTGCGAAGCCGCCGAATACGAAGATCTGTCCGGGGAGAAAAGTCTCACCCTGGACCGCGTTGTTGTTGATGATCGAAGGAGCCATCGGGCCTATAGGTGACGACACAGAGGAACTCTCAATGAAAGCACCAATGTCGTTGTCAAAACCTGCTTATCTCGGGTAGGGGTCCCGAATCAGTGCGTCTAAGCGATGGTAACGGGGAGACAAGGGACACGATGTTTTACCGAGTTCGGGCCCTCTCGATGGAGGTAATACCCTACTCCCGCTTGATTAATATTGATGATATGGGTAGTACAAGAGTAGATCTACCACGAGATCAAGGAGGCTAAAGCCTAGAAGCTAGCCTATGGTATGATTGTTGTTCGTCCCACGGACTAAAACCCTCCGGTTTATATAGACACCGGATAGGGTTAGGGTTACACAGAGTCGGTTACAATGGTAGGAGATCTACATATCCAGACGCCAAGCTTGCCTTCCACGCCAAGGAAAGTCCCATCCGGACACGGGACGAAGTCTTCAATCTTGTATCTTCATAGTCTTGGAGTCCGGCCGATGATGATAGTTCGGCTATCCGGACACCCCCTAGTCCGGAACTCCCTCAGTGGGATAGACAAGGTTGCTTCTTCGTGGACCCTTCGTGGGTGGAACTAGCCCTCCGTGCACTCGCGCAACCGTTACCCTACGTGGGTTGAAGTCTCCATCAACGTGGATGTACGATAGCACCACCTATCGGAACCACGACAAAAACATCCGTGTCTCCAATTGCGTTTGAATCCTCCAAACCCTTCCCTTTACATTCTTGCAAGTTGCATGCTTTATTTTCCGCTGCCAATATAATCTTTGCATGCTTGCTTGAATTGTGTGAAGATTGCTTGACTTGTTCAAAAATAGCTAAAATCTGCCAAAGTCTAAAATTGGGAAAAGGTGAAGTTTTTATTGGTCAAGTAGTCTAATCACCCCCCCCCCTCTAGACATACTTCAAGGTCCTACACAAGTATACTGCTTGTTATAGAGACCACCTGGACACTCGACGTAGCTTTCTGCCTCCCTGGCTATTGCATCGTGTGTTCGGCGATTGTCTTCTTGACAGGGCCTTCCGGAAAGTGGAGTCACGAGAGTAAGAAAAAAGGAATGACAAAATCGGAGCCCCTGGGCGGTTGAGCCGCATTTTGGGCATGCCATGGTCGTGCCCTCTCCCTATGCCCATGTTATTTCCAGAGCGAAGTTATGTAATGCATAGTAGTGGTTTCGCGAGTTTCACGAGGGCTGGGGTTGGGGCCGCATTACGCTGGCGATGCTCGGAGCGTGCCAGGCGGTCTTGTTGTAGGTTACTCCCGGCGCTTGGACGGTGTCCGGTCGTTTAATGGTCGCATTTAGAGAATTTCCTTGAGAGGCAGCTTTGTACTTCCGCCCGCGAGGAACGCCGTATGCTCCTCCGCTCGGAGAGAGCATTGATGTTTCCATTGACCGTAATGACTCCTCGAGGGCCTGGCATCTTGAGCTTGAGGTATGCGTAGTGTGGCACCACATTGAACTTTGCAATGCGGTTCGTCCAAGCAGTGCATGATAGCCACTGCGGAACGGGACTATGTCGAAGATTAACTCCTCGCTTAGGAAATTATCCGGAGATCCGAAGACCACCTCAAGTGTAATCGAGCACATGCAATTGGCCTCTACACCTGGTATGACGCCTTTAAAGGTCATCTTTGTGGGTTTAATCCTTGAGGGATCTATGCCCATTTTGCACCGATCTGATAAAGCAGGTTCGAAGCTGCCGCCGCCGTCCATAAGGACTCTAGTGAGGTGAAATCCACAATGATTGGGTCTAGAACCAATGCGGCGAATCCGCCATGGCGGATGCTAGTGGATGGTCCCTTCGATCGAAAGTGATCGGGCAAGAGGACCATGGGTTAAATTTTGGGGCGACTGCTCCAACGCATATACGTCCCCTCGAAAGTGCACGCCTGCTCCTTTTGGGGATGTGGGTTGCGTATATCATGTTCACCGTCCGCACTTGTGGGGAAACCCTTCTGTTCCCTATTGTTTACGGCCGGGCTCCTCCTCGCCATCGCTATGCAGCCCCTTGTCATTGTTTTCGGGCGCTTAACTTGCCTGCTCGCTTGAACACCCAACAATCCCTGTTGGTGTGGTTGGCTGGTTTTTCGGGGGTGCCGTGTATCTGGCACGAGCGATCGAGTGTTCGGTCCAAATTGGACGGGCCCGGAGTATTTCTTTTGAATGCTTTTTCCGCTGGCCGGGTTTAGAGCCTCTGAATCTGGCATTAACTACCGTATCCTCAGCATTGTCGCCGTTAATGCGGCGCTTTTGCTTGTTGCTACGCGACCTGCCAATGTTGTCCTTGGTATCCGAATTACCAGGGATCTTGGTCATGTTATTACTACGAGCTAGCTAGCTGTCTTCTCCGCATAAAAGCGGGTCATGAGTGTCGTGAGGGCTGTCATGGATTTCGGCTTTTCCGCCCTAGGTGCCGGGCAAGCCACTAAATCACGGATGTTATGTTTGAAGGCTGCAAGGGCCTCTGCATCCGGACGGTCGACTATTTGATTTTTCTTTGTTAGGAACCGTGTCTAGAATTGTCTGGCCGATTCCTCCGGCTGCTGAATTATGTGGCTTAGGTCATCATGTTCTGTGGTCGCACATAGGTGCCCTGGAAATTGTCGAGGAATGCGGCTTCTAGGTCCTCCCAATAGCCAATTGACTCTGCTGGCAAGCTGTTAAGCCAATGCCGAGCTGGTCCTTTAAGCTTTAGTGGGAGGTATTTGATGGCGTGTAGATCATCACCGCGGGCCATGTGGATATGAAGGAGATAGTCCTCGATCCATACCGCAGGGTCTGTTGTGCCATCGTATGATTCGATGTTTACGGGTTTGAAACCCTCGGGATTTGATGATCCATTACTTCATCCGTGAAGCATAGTGGGTGTGGGCGCCTCAGATTGGGCTATATCATGACGTAGCTCAAATGAGCTTTGTCTCTTCGTGTTCGGCCCGACCAGATTTACCATATCCCGCATGACGGTTATCGCCACGCGGTCGTTATGCCCACGCCGATCCATAGATCGATCTTGTTTGCCTTGCCCTGTCCTCCAATGTATCTCGCAGGTCCGCGCATTTCCGTGCCTTGGTATTCTTTGAGCGACGCGAGTGCGGCTTGAGTGGAGGGCCGAGAGGCCTCTCTGTCGAGGTTACCACGAGGTGGCCGGGTCGGCCACATCATGCGCTGGTGATATTGGTCTAGGTGCTTCCTCCTTTAATCGGGGTAGCAGCCTGCATTTTGGGTAGCTCTTGGAGGGGCGTTCGAGTTCGTACTCTTCGGCCGCAAGCACATCAGTCCATCTGTCGGCTAGCATGTTTTGGTCAGCTCTAAGTTGTTGCTGTTTTTTCTTGAGGCTGCTCGCCGTGGCCATAAGCCTGCGTTTGAAAAGCTCTTGTTCGACGGGATCCTCAGGCACGACAAATTCATCGTCGTCGAGGCTTGCCTCATCTTCGGAGGGAGGCATGTAATTATCGTCCTCTACCTCTCGGTCTGCCGCTCTCTCATGAGGGCTGGCTTCTCCATCCTCCTGTGCTGAATCCTGCTGGAGGGGGTTGTCTTCGCCACTGTCCGGGGTGTTGTTGCTCCGGTGCCGAAATCGCCGTTTTTGCTGTGGCGGGATTTAGAGCGGCGCCGCTGACGCCGGCGCTTAGGCTGTTTCTTGGAGGGGTCATCCTCCGTTGTTCCATCGTCGTTCCCTTCTTTTGGTGCGTCCACCATGTGTATGTCATGTGACGAGGTGGCCTTCCAGTGCCTTGTAGGCGCTGGTTCTTGGTCCTTTCCTGCATCGGCGTCCATACCGTCGATGTCTTCGGAGTCGAAATCGAGCATGCTCGGTTAAATCATCGGCGGCGGTGGCTACGAAGTGGGTGGTGGGTGAGCTTTGAATTTCTTCGTCGTCCGCATCCCAACCTTGTCGACCATAGTCCGCCAGGGCTCTCCTGATAAAGAGAGAGACTTTAGTGAATTCAGAATGTCGCTGAAAGGCGAGTCTTTGAAAGATGTCTCGCGGCAAAGGAACTCCATGATCGGGCGCCCAATCGGATTCGATTAGCGAGGGCACGGAAGGTTCGGAGTCCGAGAGGAGTCCGCACTTTGAGTCACGAAGCTTTGCAAAGGATGTATGGTGTTCTGCCCGATCGCCGTGGAGATTGCAGCCCCCGAGGCGCTGTCCAGCCACCCGTCCTCGACATGCAGTCGGCTCCGAGCTAAGGGTCGGAGCGGACACCGTGCGCCCTCCGGACCTTTGTTCGGTGGCGTAGCTAGATCATGCCCATCGTGACAAGGTCGCACGCTTTTGCTGTGGCTCGAACCCGTCGAAGATCAAGTCTTCGCGACGCCGGGCCGTGTAGTTCAAACTTCCAAATCTGACCTGATGGCGATGACGTAGCTTTCGATCTGCTCCAGATGGTCAAGCGAATTGGCCCGCAGTGGAAAGCCGCCGAATACGAATATCTGTCCGGGGAGAAAATTCTCACCCTGGACCGCATCATTGTTGATGATCGGAGAAGCCATCGGTCCTAAAGGTGACGGCACAGAGGAACTCTCAATGAAAGCACCAATGTCGGTGTCAAAACCGGTGGATCTCGGGTAGGGGGTCCCGAACTGTGCGTCTAGGCGGATGGTAACAGGAGACAAGGGACACGATGTTTTTACCCAGGTTCGGGCCTCTCGATGGAGGTAAACCCTACTCACCTTGATTAATATTGATGATATGGGTAGTACAAGAGTAGATCTACCACGAGATCGTGAGAGGCTAAACTCTAGAAGCTAGCCTATGGTATGAATGTTGTTCGCCTCTGGGACTAAAACCCTCCGGTTTATATAGACACCGGAGAGGGTTAGGGTTACACAGAGTCGGTTACAATGGAAGGAGATCTACACATCCGTATCGCCAAGCTTGCCTTCCATGCCTAGGAAAGTCCCATCCGGACACTGGACGAAGTCTTCAATCTTGTATCTTCATAGTCCAGGAGTCCAGCCAAAGGTCATAGTCCGGCCATCCGGACACCCCCTAATCCAGGACTCCCTCAGACGCCGTGGCCGCAGCCTCCATCTCCGCCGCGCTCGCCGTGCGCGCCGCGGAAGCGGCCGCACACCATAGCCGCCCCCTGAACATGTGGCTCTGTATACCAATTGTTGTTGCCGTGGCTATGCCCTTGCTCTCGCTCTCTCTCTCTCTCTCACTGCACCTTTCTCTCTCTCTCTCTGAACTAGATCACCAGAGGAAGAAGAAGGAAGGAGAAGGAAGAAGGACAGAGACACAAGTGTTTTTCAGGCGCACATACGCCACCCGCCGCTCGAACGGCATCCTTTTTTCTCTCCCTGAACACGTACTCAGCTTCCCCAAAATACACACTGGCAGTCGTGGCTTTGTAGACGCACAGCGACGCAACCCTCACGTTTCCTCGTAGCTAGCTCTCCGCTGCATGCAGCGGGCGAACTGGCCATGCGCACAACGCGCACCATGCGAGCGACGCGGCCAGCTCCACCGGCCACTCCTAATAGCCTAGCTACTACAACTACGTCTAACTAACTCATCCATGCATGCAACTAGACGCTGCTCACGCAACGCCCGCCCCGCGCTCCTCAGCTCCGGCGCCCGCCGGGCACGCATGCCAACGAGAGGCCACTGGTTCCAGCACCCGGCGCGGCCACACCCCGCGCGTCCGTCTAACTGACACACACACACACACATCACGGTTTACTGGCTAACATTCTCCCCCTAAACTGCGTGACTCATCAAGAGTCGGGTTTCGCTATCGACGTTGTCGCCATATGGCCGCCGCATTCTGACCTCAAGGCAGACCGCACCGCCCCGCGCTCCCAAGCTGGGTACATGACGCCAGCGCACGCGTACGCCTTGCGGCGCCATGGCAGTCAGCGCCTGGCGGTCGATCCTCCGCTGCCTTCGCCACACCACGGCGCCCGCTCCGCCCGGCGCCGTCAACGTCGTCGTTATTGTAGCCGCCCGCTTCAGCGTTACGCCACGCCTGCCACCGTGCCGCCCGTGCCCTTCGCGCACTCCCCGTCCCCTCAGCGTTTCCCGCCAAGCACGTACGCATACGATTCTGCGCAACCAGGTCCAGCGCCGACGCGGTCCACTCTGCGGTCTCGACGCCCTACGCGTCCGGTGTGCACCCCATAACACGCACCGGTCGCGCCCGGCTCGCCCGCGCTTATTGCCCTTGCACCGCTGCGCCGCTGCCAACCGCAGCGCAGCGCGCCTCCACGGTCGTCGCGCCGAAGCCGCCGCAGACCTCTGCGCCACCACGCAGGTCCTCCGCGGCCTCCTCGTCTCCGCGATCGCCGCTGCTCGTTCGCCGCGACAGCATCACCGTGCATGGCAAGCGCGCCATGGCCGATGCGTCCATGTCTGCCACGCTCACCGCGGACGCCGTGACCGCAGCCTCCATCTCCGCCGCGCTCGCCGCGGACGCGGCCGCACGCCACGGCCGCCCCCCGAACCTGTGGCTCTGTATACCAATTGTTGTTGCCATGGCTATGTCCTTGATCTCGCTCTCTCTCTCTCTCGCTGCACCTTTCTCTCTCTCTGTGAACTAGATCACCAGAGGAAGAAGAAGGAAGGAGAAGGAAGAAGACAGAGAGACACAGAGAGTGTTTTCATAGGCGCCACATACGCCACCTGCCGCTCGAACGGCATCCTTTTTTCTCTCCCTGAGCACGTACTCGGCTCCCCCAAAATACACACTGGAAGCCGTGGCTTTGTAGACGCACAGCGACGCAGCCCTCATGTTTCCTCGTAGCTAGCTCTCCGCTGCATGCAGCGGGCGAACTGGCCATGCGCATGATGCGCTCCATGCGAGCAACGCGGCCAGCTCCACCGGCCACTCCTAACAGCCTAGCTACTACAACTACGTCTAACTAACTCATCCATGCATGCAACTAGACGCTGCCCACGCAACGCCCACCCCGCGCTCCTCAGTTCGGCGCCCACAAGACGCACACAAATGGGACGCCATGGTTCCAGTGCCCGTGACGGCTACACCTCAGCAAGGTCTGCCTAATCGACATTACACACATCACGGTTTACTGGCTAACATTCTCCCCCTAAACCGTGACCTACTGAAGAGTCGGCTCGTCGTCGACGTCGGCGCCATGGCCGCCGCTACCGCCTCCACCGCGCAGCACCGCACGTCCCGAGCTCCCAAGCTCGTGTACATGACGCCCACGCACGCAGTCGCCACGGTCCGAGTCCAGCGCCCCTACGCGGTCAGTCCTCCGCTGCCTTCGCCACACCAGCGACGCGCGCTCCTCCGCGCCCTCAAAGTCGTCGTTCTTGTAGCCGCCACCGCCTCGACGTCGCTGCCACGCCTGCCACCATGCCGCCGTGCCGCCCGCGCGCCTCCCCCGTCCCCAGCTGCTGCCCGCGCTCCCGCCCCAAGACGTACGCGCGATCTGCGCAACCAGGTCAGCGCCTTGACGAGGTCCACTCCCGCGGTCCCGCGCTTTACGCATCCGGTGCGCACCCATAACACGCACCGTCGCGCCCGGCTTCGCCGCCAGCGCTTTATTGCCCTTGCACCGCTGCGCCCGTCAACCGCAGCGCAGCGCCTCCACGGTCGTCGCGTAAGCCGCCGCAGCCTCTGCGCCATCACGCAGGTCCTCCGCGGCCTCCTCGTCTCCGCGATCGCTGCTGTTGCTCGTTGCGCGCCACGGCATCACCGTGCATGGCTGCGCGCATCGCAGCCGATCGCCCATGTCCGCCCGCGCTCGCGGACGCCGTGGCCGCTGCCTCCATCTTCGCCCGCGCTGCCGTGCGGCGCCAGCGAACCGGGCCGCACGCCACGGCCGCTTCAACCTCGTGGCTCAGATACCAATTGTTGTTGCCGTGGCTTTGCCCTTGCTCTCGCTCCCTCTCTCTCGCGGCACCTTTCTCTCTCTCTCTCTCTCTCTGAACTAGATCACCAGAGGAAGAAGAAGGAAGGAGAAGGAAGAAGGACAGAGACACAAGTGTTTTTCAGGCGCACATACGCCACCCGCCGCTTGAACAGCATCCTTTTTTCTCTCCCTGAGCATGTACTCAGCTCCCCCAAAATACACACTGGCAGACGTGGCTTTGTAGACGCATGACGACGCAGCCCTCACGTTTGCTCGTAGCTATCTCTCCGCTGCATGCAGCGGGCGAACCGGCCATGCGCACGGACGCCAGCGCCATCTGCAGCGACGCTGCCAGCTCCACCGCCACTCCTAACAGCCTAGCTACTACAACTACGTCTAACTAACTCATCCATGCATGCAACTAGACGTTGCCCACGCAACGCCTCAAGGCCTCAGCTGCTCCTCAGCTCGGCGCCCATGCATGCACGCCAACGGACGCCATCGGTTCAGCGCCTTGCGTGGCAAGCACACCCGCGTCCGTCTAATCGACACACACACATCACGGTTCTTGGCTAACATTCTCCCCTAAACCGTGACTTCATCAAGAGTCGGATCGTTGCGTCGACGCCGGGCGCCATGGCCGCCTTCAGCTCTCCACCGCAGCACCGCCGTCCGCGCTCCTAAGCTCGTGTACATGACGCTGCGGCACGCAGTGGCTACGCCCGAAGTTCAGCGCCCTTACGCTGTCAGTCCTCCGCTGCCTTAGCCACACCAGCGACAAGGCTCCGCCAAGGCCATTAACGCTGTCGTCGTTGGTGTAGCCGCCGCACGACATCGCTGCCACGCCGCTTTGCCACCGTGCGCCGTTTCGCCCCTTCCCCACGCCCTCAAGGCCCGCGCTCAAGGCCAGCGCTCACGCGCGACGCACGTAATGCGCACCAGGTCCAGCGCCTCGGCACGCGTCCACTCCGCGTCCCGACGCGCCCTCTGCCCCGGCGCACCCATAACACGCACCGGTCGCGCCCGGCTCGCCGCCGTGCTTATTTCCCTTGCACCGATGCGCCGTCAACCGCAGCGCAGCACCTCCACGGTCGTCGCGCCGAGCCGCCGTGGCCTCTGCGCCAGCACGCAGGTTCCCCGCGGCCTCCTCGTCTCCGCGATCGCCGTTACTCGTTGCGCGCACGGCATCACCGTGCATGGCCGCGCATCGCAGCCGATGTGTCCATGTCCGCCGCGCTCACCGCGGACGCCATGGCCGCAGCCTCCATCTCCGCCAAGGCTTCGCCGTTGCACGCCATGGACGCCCGCAAGATGCCACGGCCCTCAACCTGTGGCTCTGTATACCAATTGTTGTTGCCGTGGCTATGCCCTTGCTCTCGCTCTCGCTCTCTCTCTCTCTCTCTGCACCTTTCTCTCGCTTCATTTTTTTACTTTTTCTCATATTTCGAAATATTCTGAGTATGTCCACTATAAAAATCACTTTATATGCAAAATTTGAAAAATGTCAATCATGCACTAAAAATGTCAAATATGTATAGAAATAAAGTTTCTGATGTATAAATATTTTTTACGAAAACTGTACAATGCGTTCGGAGAAGGTAAAGTTTTGTTTCAAAAATGTTAAATGTATATAGAAAAGGTGCTTCTGATGTATACAAAAAATGTACAATATGTATGGAAAAAAGTAGACATAGAAAATATAAGTTTTTGAAACTGTTAGTCACGTATTTGGACAATGTTAAAGGTTTATATAAAAAATTCTCCTGGTGTATGCAAACATTTTAGAATGTGTATGAAAAACACTAGACATAAAAAATATGTATTTTAAAATTTATCATGAATTCAAAAAATTTAAACGTGTATATAAAATGTTTCTAATGTATAAAAAATGTAGATTGTGTATGGAAAAAGTAAAAATCAAAAACTATATGTTTCAAAAAATGTTAATCATCAATTTGGAATATACTACACGTGTTTAAATAAAATGTTCCTGATGTATACAAAAAATGTACAATGTTTCTGAAAAAGTAGGTATTTAATATTTGTTTTCATGATTTTAATCTTGTATTTTTAAAACATTAAACATGTATATAAATATGTTCCTAGTATAAAGAAAAAATGTATAATGTGCATGAAAAAAGTAGGCACTCAAAAATATAAGTTGTCACAAATATTAATCACATATTTGAAAGATGTTAAACGTGTATATATAAATGGTTCCTGGTGTATAAGAATAATGTACAAAGAAAACCTACAAAAACCTAAAGGGAAACAAAAAAGAAAAGAAAAAACCATTCAAACCAGACAAAGAAAAAGAAATACATAAAAAACCAATGAAAACATAGAAGGAAACAAGAAATGCTTGAAAAACAAAACTTTGTACCTCTCACCTCTACAAATATTTTGCAATACATGGGGCATGAAAATCCTTCAGCGAAAAAAACTACCGTCTTGTGTTGATCGAGATATAGAGAGTAACTAGGGGGTACCTTTGCGGAAGCCCCTCAAAGGTCAGTTTTGGTGCACTGAGAGAGTGGTGCGCTCTCAGTTGCCGTCATGTTTTTGCGTGTTAGAGGGGCTCCCTCGTGATATTGTTTTTTTATTTTTCTATACACGCTTCTCAGTATTTAGATGGTTTTTTGGGGGGAGGTTTACGGATTTTTGGGTTATTGCTAGATTTTGAATATATATATATATATATATATATATATGTATATATATATATATATATATATAACATTGCACGGAGAAATTCATTTTTTTCTTCCACGAGAGACACAAATTTTATACTCGTGGTAGCATAGATTTGTTTCCGGGGGAGGCACAACTGTGGCTCTTGAAAGGGATTTTTTTTTTCGGAGAGGCACGGATTTGCTTCTCGTGTAGGCACAAATTTTTCTTCCATGAGAAGCACAGTTGTGCCTCTCGAAAGGGGAAAAAGTGGATAAAAACATATTTTTCGCTACAATTTTTTCTATTGGTTTTTCCGTAAAAGAAATTTCGTCAAAACCTATTAACATGTGATCTGATTTTGAATTTGTGAAGCGTGGAGCCGGAGGACTCCAGAATAGGCCCTAACAATCCGACGATGAAAATAGTTCAGGATTCAGACGCACGGTTCAAGAGATAAAATGTTTTGTAAACGAGACTTCGAGAAGAGGGTTGCCACTTGTCGTCGGCCCTGAGAAGGTGCGAGTGACTTTTTTGCAAGGGGTACCATTGACTAGTGATTTCGCGAGATATGGATGTCGCCCTACTAGGAGTAGGAGAAAACCAAATGCCCAAATTCACACAAAATGTCGTGAGCTTCACTCGGCCGGAGAAAAGCCCATGTGATACTAAGCCCACACACATGCGAGAGCAAGAAGCCCATTTAAGCTTAAACCCATGCCCCCTAACCCCCCCGTAGGTCTCCGTCCCGACGAATTCCCCATTCCCCATCTCCCTCCCTCTCCATGGCCGCCGCCGCCGCCGCCGCCGCCTCCATGGCCCGCAGGCTGCTCTCCCCCACCACCCCCTCCTACTCGACCACCGCCCGCCTCCTCATCTCCCGCCGCACCTCCCCCGCCGCGTCCGTCCCGCGCGCCCCGGCGGCGGCGGCGGCGGCGATGCTGCGCCCGGCGGCCGTCGCGTCCTCCTCGTCGTTCCTCCTCCTACGCCGCGTCGGGGGCGCCAGGGGCATGGCGCGGCGGCCGGGGGGCGACGGGTACTCCCCCGCGCGTGGCGGGGGCGGGGGCGGGGACCGCGCGCCGACGGAGATGGCGCCGCTGTTCCCCGGGTGCGACTACGAGCACTGGCTGATCGTCATGGACAAGCCCGGCGGCGAGGGCGCCTCCAAGCACCAGATGATCGACTGCTACGTCCGCACCCTCGCCAAGGTCCTCGGCAGGTACCCATCCATCCGGCCTCTATCCCGTCGTGTGACAGCGGCTCAGTCAGTCTCTCTCGCTGCTCGGAATTGAATGACAAAGACAGCAAATTTGAGTCTTGTTTGGTCTGATATTGTTCATGTAAGCCTGATGGTCTGATATTGTTCTGTCTCCGAACGTGTCGCAGCGAGGAGGAGGCCAAGAGGAAGATTTACAACGTCTCGTGCGAGCGCTACTTCGGGTTCGGGTGCGAGATCGACGAGGAGACATCCAACAAGCTTGAAGGTTTTTGTGCTTATTAACTACACTGAAAACCAGTCATGAGCTGCTTCTCCTTCTGTACAATTTTTTTAGTTATATATATATACGGTGTGCTGCAGGGATTCCTGGCGTTCTGTTTGTGCTCCCTGATTCCTATGTTGACCCTGAACACAAGGACTATGGAGGTAATTCTGGGCATATCATACATATGCTGCAACCTTCTCCTGCTTCTTTTTGCATGATTGTTTGAAAAATGCCATCTATGGAAGGGAGTTAGACTACTGGTGTCCTCTGGGATTACGGCTGCTTAAATCAACAACCATTTTACATACTTGTAGTACTGCAGTATATCTATTGTTTTGTGCCAACCAGCAAGATATCTATTGTCTAGTACTAGCATTTAAATGATTCCATCTATGTGGTACAGTGCAGCCTTATCGCAATATATTTGATTCCTGCTAATGAACTTTTAGATGGTTATGCACGTCGGTAGAAAAATTGGTCATGAAACATACCCTCTCTTTAATTACAAACCCTTGGTGCTCTAATCTGTCTCTGCTGAGCAATGAAGCCTAACACACACTATCAAGTGCTCTAAGCATTATGTATAATACATTATTAATGCACCTTATAAAGTGGTGGGAGCAATGTGTATAATTGTGTATTTATGACTATTGTCAATTTTCAACATTCGTTCTGTAGTCCATGTTGTTGACGTCGAGAGAGTGATTCTTTCTATGGGCATGCAAGTATGTAACAAGTACCTGCATAATCCCTGAAGGTTATTTATACCCCAAGTATTACAAAATATTTATAGAGGTTAGAGGTACAATAAATTATCATGAGACATATTCCCTCTTTAGTTACAACTTACAACCATTGCTGCTCTAATCTATCTAGGGTGGGTTGTGATACCTAACACACACAATCAAGTGCTATGAGCATTGTTTGTATACACTCCCTCCATAAAGAAATGTAAGAGCGGATCACTACTTTAGTGATCTAAACAATCTTCTATTTCTTTACAGAGGGAGTATATAACAGTAACAGTGCACGGTATCAAGTGCTATGAGAATTTGTATGTAACTACCGAAATTTGCTATACAGTCCATGTGGCTGAAGCAATGAGGTGCAGTGTGTGATTCTTGCTTTGAGTGCTAATGGGATCCTAACAAGTCCCTTTATATTCTCTAATGGTATTTGTACTGACAGAACATGGCTAAGTTTCTGTAGAGGTAAGAGAGGTGCCTCCAGTATTGATTATATCTAAGAGAAATGCTCTGCCTTGCTAATTTTACCATGAAATTTGGGGTAATCACCTAGTTCTGGTCAAAGCAAGTGATTTTCCTGAGCTATGCCTTAGTTTCCAGACTACTCCCTCTGGTCACAAGTATAAGATGTTGTATTTTTTTTTGTGAATCGGATGCATATATAAATGTTTTGTTGTGTTTGCTCACTCATTTTAGTCCGTATGTAGTTCATATTGAAATATCCAAAACATCTTATATTTGTGAATCGAGGGAGTAGAAATATCCAAAACATCTTATATTTTGTTCGAAAATACTTGTCATCAAAATGGATAGAAAGGGATGTATCTAGAACTAAAATACGTCTAGATACACCCACTTTTATTCATTTTGATGACAAGTATTTCCGGACGGACGGAGTACTAATTTGTTCCTTCGCCTTGATGTTGCGTGCAAGTTACTGTGTAAGAAACAATGACACAACTAAGCCATGCTGCATTCACTTATATCTTGCTTTACATGTTTGGCAATATGTGTAATACGTGTTTGAGGAGAGGATACTGATAATCTTATTCCGACGCTTGGCTGTGATGTGCAGCGGAGCTGTTTGTGAATGGGGAGATCGTGCAGAGATCTCCCGAGAGGCAGAGGAGGGTGGAGCCCGTGCCGCAGAGAGCGTCGGACAGGCCGAGGTACAACGACAGGACCCGGTACGCGCGGCGGAGGGAGAACCAGCAGCAGCAGCAGCAGCAGCGATGATCCATCACACGACTGAGGCCGGGGCCAGAGCTGGAGGCAACCTCGACATAGCGAGGAGTTGTTATTGCTTGGTTTTTAGTAATCCGTTCCGTGTTTCGATAACATATAAATGATCGAGTAGTTGTTATCTGTATGTAATTTGACCACTTGGAACTTGAGACTAAGAATCTTGATAGCATAAAAGGATTTTAGAGCCGCGGGTCGTGTGCTTCTGCTAGCTTGTCGTGCGGAGACTTGAACGGCGCAGATGATCCGAGCTGAGATTTTGATTGAGTCTTGAGGCGTGGCAGAGCATGCCCATAAAGCTAGCTTCAATCTCGCTGCTGGTGGAGCGGGAAACCATGGAGTGGTGGAGATCCAGTATGTTCTTGGAAGCGGCGGAGAGTGCGTGTAGCAAGGTCTTAAGGCTGTCCTCTTGTTCTTCATCTTGCATGAGGGGTTGCCGAATCCGGGGGATGGAGAGCGCCGAACGGAACAGCGCTGCCGCAGGCTTTGAGGACTCCCTTGCTGTTTGCCAACAATTCGACGAGCCACGCCGGCATCTCCGCTATTCGGATGTAGTAGTCCTCGTCGACCTCCACGTAGCCTCTTGTCCTATACTCCTCCCTCAAGTTCCACTCTTCACCATCATCAAGGTCGGAACTGTTGAGTATCGTGATTTTTAGGAAAGACGAGATAGACTAGGATTTGTTCTGCCTTGTCTTGTACTCAAAGTAGATCATTGTACTCCTATATATATATGCAGACGAGGCTCAAACAATACATCAGACTATTCCACCAATCCTCTATCTCACTTCTAATATGGTATCGCTTCTGTGTTCTAAACCCTAGTCGCCGTCGCTTCCGCTCACGCCCTCGGGCGGTCGGCCCTTCACGATCATTACCGGGGCTGCACCGCCCGTATCTAGAGTTCGTCCGCCGGTCGTGTCGACCGGCTGCCCTAGAGTCTTTTTCCCGATCCTTTGAACCGGGTTTTTCTCCCTCTCGCCGGTCGCTTTGATCGGCGTCTACTTTTTGGTTTTCTGTTCGCGATCCACTAGATCGGTTTGCGTCACCCACCGCCGCCGTCGACCCCCATGCGCCTCTACACTGACACCGGCATGACCGGCCAGCCTCTTCACCGACCAGCTGACCTCGCGACAGCGGCCCCTCACAGCGGCCGTTCACGCGTCGGTCCGCTTCGTCGCCTGCGTCGGCCGTCATGCCCTGCTCCACTCCGGGACACACGCCATCGCTCGACACAGCAACCTCGTGCCATGTGACGGCCAATCATAGCAACCGTTCGCGCGCCGGCTCGCCCATCGATCCACGTCACCCGCCTCCGCCGCGTCTGCACGACGGCCCGACGGTCTACCTCGCCGGCCTCGTCCTTGGCTGCGTCGGGCTCGTCGGCTACCTCAACTCAGGCGCCGCTGCTCCGTTGGCCGCTCGGTGGTGACAAGCTCGTCCGCACGACGCCCCACGCAGTCTGTCGTCGACGGCCTCATCACGGACTCCGCCGCCACCCCGCCTCCACCGAGCGGCGTCCTCGACCTCGAGCGCGATCGGCTTGATCACCCGCTCGCCGCCGCGATCCGCCTCATCTATCTGCTGGCGCGACCGACCGCCCATCGGTTACGCGCGCCTCCGCAGGTCCCGTGAAGATCGTCCCCGAGTTCAGCGCGCCCCTCCACCGATCGAGCAACGGGCTGCCATTGCGTCGCCCCGTCAGGCCGCCGCGCCACCGCCCTATGGTTCTCATCGCAGCTGCATTGACTCGCGCATCGCCGCTGCGTCGCCCCTACGGGCCGTAGTACCGCGATACGCGGTCCCAACCGCCGCCCCGAGGCCGTCCCGCGGTTGCATCGACCCGCGTTCCGCCGCTGCACCGCCCCTTCGGGCCGTAGCACCGAAGCCCGCGGTCCCCGCCGCCGCCTCGAGGTCTTCCTGCCGTCGCCCCGACCTGCCCGCCGCCGCTGTGTCGCTCCTTCGGGTCGTAGTGCCGCGGCCCGCGGTCCACTTCGCCGTCCCCATGCGTCGACTTCCTATGGTATCGTCGCGCCATCTCCCTTGGCGCTGAACGCCATCGTCGCGCCCGGTTCGCCACGCTGTCGTGGTTCTTGGCTACTGAAAGCATCGCCGCCGCGCTCCTAACCTAGCCGCCGACGCTGCCGCTCTTCTCCGGCCGCCGCCGCCGCTACCCCTGTAGCCGCCCGTCCGACCTATTCGTCTTCGTCTAGCACCAGCCCGTCGCCAGCGTCGCCGTCATCTACCTCGACCGCTTCATCTACTCCGACCACCGCAGGCGACATTGGCCCCGCGCCGATTGGCGCCACAACCGTCGTCGAGTCCTTCTCTACTGGCCTCTCCAACTTCTTCGACATGGCGTACAGCTTGTGCAGGTCTCAGTCTACACATGCCCGGTGCTGGGAACACCGCCGCGTGCCTTCGTCCACGACGTGTCCCCGGGCTCAGCAAAGCCTGCTGCGGGCGCTTTCGTCAACTTCGTCTCATCCGTCACGCATGCCCGGTGCTGGCAATATCGACAACAGGTTTTCGCCTACGATGTCTCCCCGGGGTTGGCAACCCCGGCGCGACGCGTCATCAACATCATCTACTTCCTGGCGCACCACTACTTCGACACCACTGCCCCCCATGACTAACTGGGCGCCTCCTTTTGCCCGCGGCTCCATGGTGACTTCCTCGACACCGGCTACCCCGACTCGACATCGAACACGGCATTCTTCGCATGGCTACCTCGACCACGGCTCCACCACCCACGCTCTCGGCTACATCGACAAACAGCACAAAGGGCTACCGCCTGCTTGAGCAACCTCGTCGGTTTTCACTCCGGCCACGACTCCGCGATGCATCGACCGTTACGACCGGGGGGGGGGGGGTGTCGGTCAGCTTGCCTTCGGATTCTTCTCGAGTCTCACCGTCTGCGTCGCTACCGTTGTGACTGCGGGGGATGGTGAGTTTCGTGATTATTAGGAAAGACGAGATAGACTAGGATTTGTTCTGTCTTGTCTTGTACTCAAAGTAAACCATTGTACTACTATATATATATGCCCACGAGGCTCAAGCAATACATCAAACTATTCCACCAATCCTCTATCTCACTTGTAACAAGAACCATTGTCATCACTGTCATTATCTTTATCATCATCATCTTCCCCTAAAGGCTCCTGCTGGGTGGGGTCGCACAACTCGGTGACGTCATTGTCGGGCTCTCCGGCGGTGAGGCAGCAGCCGAGGGCCAATTTCTGCATGATGGTGTCGTAGTCTAGCCGGATCTTGCCGCGGACGTGGAGATGGCGGTCGATCGCGTCATCAGAAGAGAGCGCTGCGGCCCAGGCGCGGGAGAGGCAGCGGCACTGGTGGAACTCCCTCGGCGGCAGCCGCACGAAGATCTCCTCCAGCACGAGGTCGGGTCCAACGCCGCCGGTGCCGGAACAACCATGATTGAGTAGAACTAACCGCGATAAATATTGTATACGCGTACAGGGCGAACTTTTCCTAGCTAGATCTTGTACGTATTGGGAGTCTCAGATCGATATGAGGATCTCTGGCGCTATTTGTATACACAAGATGAATACAGACCAGATGTAGTATCAATGTAACGTATACGACTCAAACATCATCATTCATATGGATGTCGAATCAAACGCTACTACGTCATAGGCGTGTGTTCATATTCACTCGTTGTACTAGTGCTGTCGCAAGTGGCAGCACCCGGCGGGGGCACGTCGCGGCATGCGGTGCATCCCCAGGTCAGCACCGTCGCAACATCCGCTGGCGGCCGTGGCAGCACCTCCTTGCCGATGCAGCCGTCCTCACCGTCATACCACGCGTGATGTTGGGAAAAGCATATTGCAATGCTGGGAGACCATGGCCGGCACGGCGCAAGCTACCGCAAACGGTGCACGATAGGGCTACAACCGACACACGCGGTACTGCAACCGGCGTGTCGAAATACGGGGTCATAGCTTACTTAGAGATAAGCCGAGTCATAAACCAGGGACACACGGGAAAACATATATAGGAATTCGCATTACTTCTAAGTAAGCCGTGTATCCTTACAAAAGCCATTCGGCTTCAAGACAATACACAGCTTATCTCTAAGTAAGCCGTGTGGCCGTAAAAAAGGTACTCGGCTTAGAGCCATTCACGGGCAAAAGCTGCTCTACCACGTGTACGCCATCAGTGCACTCAACGACTAGCTTGACTACCGTTGGTGTAAGCCGAGTATGCTCCCTTAAACACTTGGCTTATATTTCCGATCTCCTTTAAAAAGTCAGAAACTCTTGGCCTCTCCTGTAAGCCGAGTGGAGTTGGAAGGACACTCGGCTTGCGTCAGTTTTATAAACAGCGTGGCTAGCCCTTTGAGCTTCAAATCACACTGCCGTCGCATGCGCTCTCATCTCTCCACCGTCGCCACCCTCTCCTGTGCCACTTAGCTGTTTGGCCAACTCATATGAATTGAATCAATGACATGTTATTCATGGGGGAAGTGAATATGAACACTTACATATAGAACACACAAGCAGAAAACTAATAAAATAATTCTTAATTCGAGGGCAACAAGAACATTGCATGAATTATAGGTATATAACTAGTAGGCGAGGGTATAAAATTTGTCCACAAAACGATAAATAATTATGAAACTAGAAGGTAATTTATTACATAGATAATAAATGTTCCATCTTGAGAAATCTTGCATTGTCACAATGCCTTACGCTCTAAGATTTCTCCGATATTTATCTTGTTGATTGATTACTGTTTTGGCTCGCAAATCCTTTTGGCAACACGCTCGTCACCAGTGCAATCGGGCAGGCCAACATTTGTAGGAAATGGTTTCTTCGAGTTCAATGTTTTCTTGCGTCGCAGAGCATGCACCAACGCCTTTTCGAAGAGTTCTTGTTCATCGGTGTGACCCGGTAGTGTCATGGGGGAGGCGAATGCGAGACGAGGCGAGACGAGGCTGGGACAGTAACCACTGTAGACGTTCCATGGTTGCTTCTCTTGCGGTGGAACCTCTGGCAACTGTATATCGTGGTCCCATTGCATGGAACCATCGACCTCCTCCTTGTTGTTGGTGGTGTCGTATTGGTAGAGATGGTCATGTAGCCTGTAACACAACATCATGTCACCGTCATCAAACCAGGCGCCCCTTGATTTGTCCTGCCTGCCATCATCGTCGACACTCATGTCGAAGGTGTAGCGCAGTTCCCAGTTGCCAAACAGGCTCATTCCCAGCAGCGGTGGCATGACCCAGAAGCGTAGCCGCCGCTGGCCGGCAAGGCGCATAGCGATGCATAGCTGCCCGCTCAGGTTGAAGGCGTGCATCGCCGCAATGACTGCCCCGGTAAACTCCTCCGGGAGGTGATGTACGCAGTGCGTCTCGCTGGCCACATCGATTACTATTATCTTCTCTGACGCCTGGCCATACTCTGGCGGCTCAGCTAATACGTATAACTTGCCATTGATGAGCACCGCTGGCGGGAATTCACAGTTGTATCTCGCCCGGCATGGCAGTAGGTTTGGGTTCCGGCGCCACCCGTCGTGGCCGCCTAAAGTGTACACGTCCAGGTAGTGGCCGGAGTGATCCCGGTGGTGGAAGGAGAGTCGGAACAGCTTGTACTGGTGGGTGGTCGCGCTAAACCCCATGGCGTACATGCCCTTGACCTCTAGGGGCGGCGCGATCTTGAGTTTATCTCCGGTGACAGGGTTGCAGACGTAGAGATTCCATTGTCGAGCCCTCCTCCTGATCGAGCAGACGGGCGATCGCTATGTCGGCAACTTGGCGTGAGATCCGATCTAATAGGAGGCTAGCGGTAATGATCTCTCAAAGCCGTAATCCTTGTCTAGATAATCTCCATGTGATTGATTTCCTTACGGTGGTTCATTACCTGGTGGCGTGGGTCCAACCCAGTTTCCTCCTCATTTGCTTCATCAAACTTAACAGACCACAACATTCACGCGAGGATAAAATTGCAACTCTACTCTTTTTTTTCTTCTCCAACTGTGGTAAAATACTGAACGAATTAGTATTTGGTTCTTTGACTACTAAAATTTGCTTCCCATATACTTCAAATTTACTTTGATTTACCAAAAAAGATGTTCAATATAATATATTTTTTCCAATGAAACAAGAATTTGTTCGGGCAGCTAATTAAATGATTTGAAACTGAAATTCACTTCGATCTAATAAAACATATCAGCAAAGATGTCCATTTGTTATAGAATTTGCCTACAGTGGGGATGGAAATTTCCCCATTAAGAAACACTAGCACATATGCCAAAGTAATTGACATGTGTACCGAAATATATATCAATCCGACCCGACAACAAACTAGGGGTGCCACATGACGGCGGCAGCGAGAGGCGCGCCGAGGTCTGATAGAAATGTGTGCCGGTTGAAGTCTACGATCTCCCTGTGAGTTATCTCTATTCCTAATGTCTGAGTTGGTGAATAGCTTCCACGGTTTACTTTCGTCCCACCACTTTCAACCGTTTTTTTGCTGGGTTTTTTCGTCCCCTCCCCCACCCACCATATCCCCACGCAGCCACCCAAAAAACCCTCACACCCAGCAAAAAATACTCCATCGACCCCATCAATCCCATCTATCGTTGCCGCCGCCGCCGCCGTCTGAGGGGGGATAACCTACCTACGCTCCTCTCGATCCCCTCGACGTACGATATATCGCCATGACGGCGCCTGACAGGCGGGGAGGCGATCTCACCGCCAGCGAACCTCACAGGCGCACGAGATGGCTGCCGCCGACCTCCACGGGGAGGGGCGATCTAGCCGCCGCCGACCTCATGGGGAGGCGATCTCGCCGCCGCCGACGTCAAAAGGAACACGAGATCACCTGCCGTGGGTCTAACGGGGTGATCTGCGCCGCCCTTGAACCTCATAGGGAAGACGCGATCTCTCGCTGCCACCGTGGTACGGAATCGACGCGCCTTCCATCGCCCTTGGTTTTTTCTTCCCATCGATTTCTTCAATCGGGGGTGGCGCTCTCGGTATGAGCTAGCTGGCAAGCCTTTGTGCGGGTGGGCGGCAGCTTTGGTGATGGTCGGGGGCAGCTTGCTCTTGCATTCACGCTCGGCTGGCGGGCAATGGCGGCTTCAACCGAGGGAGTGCCGCGACCTCGCCGGATCTGGCCTCCAGCGCTTGGATCTGCGCTCGAGGCGATGGTGCTGCGTGGTGTCGGCAGGGATAGCTCTCCGTGGCTTAGGCTGGTTGTTGGTCTGTGCGGGCGCACAGTGGTGTTGGTGCTGGGAATGCATGCGACGAGAGGAATCCATCAACGACGCCATGGTCTGGATGTCCAAACCCAGGTGGGCGCCGTTCCGGCACGGACCTCCTACTTCGCTGCCTAGGCCCGCCGGCATGGCCTTGGTCTTCTCAAACTTGTCACCCATGGCGGCGGGATCGGGATGCTGCTGCAATGTGGGCTCAATCCCCTCCGCCCCTCGACTCCTCGAAAAATTGGTTTATCCTCCTTCGTATTTTGCTGGTGGTGCCACAGTCGGTTCCTCTGCCAATGTACACTATGGGGAAGCTGATGAACTGGGACGACGGCTGGTGCAGCGGAAGCACTTTTGCATCGTCAAGGTACTCGCTCTATAACCCAACTTAACAAACTGCATCATGTGCAGCTGCAAATGGCACTGTTTTGTGTAGCATGGTGATGGTGGTTGTTGTGAACTGTAACTAAGACCAGATCTTGAATGAAAGGACAACCATTGGAGTTGGAACCATTACATGAAGAAGGTATACAAGGCGATTAGGTGTATGTACGCATGGTTTGATCGGTCGAAAAAAATAGCTGCTTATTTCCTTCAGTTTGTTGGTGGTGACTGGGTGCGGCGGTGCCCTTCTCCAGCGATCAACGTATATGCATGCATGCAAATCGCAGTGGTTACCGGTTAGTACTGATTTTACTATGAAACCGATTCACCTATGGAGAGAGAGAGGAGGAGGAGAAACCCACCTATGCATACAGCCTCGCGTGAAGATGCTAATGGTTCTAATTAACAAGGCCGTTTTCAGATGTCTGTTCTTCAGGATCTTGAAAAGAATAGGTCTAAATCCTGCAAAAAAGAGAATTGGTCTAAATGATTAATCATCACTTCTGCCATTAGTGGCAAAACTTGTTTTCTGGGTCAATGGGTAGGAAAGAGAGAAAACATTGATCCGACGGTTGCTTTATGTCAAATCCCAACATAAGTAGCGATTTTATTTCTGAGTTAGGTACGAAAGAAAGTGATAGAGAAAAAGGAGTTTGCTTTATCTCTTATCCCGCCTATCACGCGAACATGTTTAGCTCATATGTGTATGTGATTAATTGATTAGCAGTTTAGCACAAGACCATTTTTTTGCTTCTTTGGTTGAGTATCCTCTCTGTTTGAATTTTTTTTATTGATGCAACAAACAGCAATTTGGGGTTTGTTACTCTACAGGTTAAGAAAATATACTTCGGGCTTTAGGATTTTTGTTGAGTAAAAACTAATCATGGTTAATGTTTCAGATGTAAGATGCTAAGATGTTGTCTGTACCCGGTGTAATTTTCTTCAGTTTCTTTTCTCGGCGTGGAGACTATGCCCGTGGAGAGACCAACGGCGATTACCCTGAGACAGTGGGATGTGCACGAAAGGAGCGACTAACTATGTAGGGGTATGTTGCTTTCCTGTGCTCGTTTCACCGCCATGCTCTGCTTCTTTACCTATCTGGCTATTGCGGTGCCAATCTTTGGAAGTTTTCCCCAAATTATCACATTCTGGAGCTGTTGTTCTATCGAAATTGAACGAACGAAATCGTAGATGGTTAGCAGGGCTTGTTCGGACACCTAACGTTACAGGTCCTGGCGCCCAATTAACTATAATCTCTACTCCTAATGGAGCAGTTGGTAGCATGGTACTCCGGTTTTATTTCCTCCCACCATTGGATTTTCTCCTTCCCATTATAAAAAAACCAAATCCTTCATGCACTTATGTGTAGCCCCGACAGATCCATGTCAAATAAAACGCAATCATCAATCATGCATCGATCAGAAGGAAGTTGGGATATTTCCTTTTTATATAGAATTCACCGCCATACACGGCCCAGGCGGTAAAAGAAGAATAAGGTTTCCATTTTGCTTCCACACGTTCCGCTCATAATCCTTCGTCACACCTCACGTAGGCAATCAATTAAAATCGGCAACCAATCAATCAGCGATCCAATTAATCACACATTGCAGCCGCATCTCTTTCCTCGCACAGAATCATAATCGCGTCGATGCCCACCTCTTCCCCTCATAACTAGCTGCAGAAGCAGGCCTTTTGTCTTTGAATTTGATCCGGGATCCTATCCTATCATGCATTTGGAGGAGGATGCTGACGTCGCCCATGCTTACGCGCTCTCCCTTTTGCTTATACTGGTGCAGCTTGACATGCGCACGGCAACGGTGGATGCTCTGTCGATCATGTGTGCGCCGGCCATGCAACTTTCTCATTTGTGCCACGTCTTTAGATATTCCCACAACTATCGTCTCATCAACTGATGACACGTAGCACCATGTGCGAAAGCAAAGTACATGATAACACGGTTGGCTCCCATGTGATTAAACTTTGACCAACTATTTGATCTATGATATATTTAGAATATAGTATGACATAAGCATTTATATAACTTGACTAGATGATGCCTCCGGCGTTGCCGTGGAAACTGTGTTAAAACAAATGCGTAAATAGGTGCAAATGTAAGAGTTAGTTTACATTTTGGAAAAAGTAAAACCTATGAACTAGTCTATATCTTCTTTACGTACCAATAGACCAGCGATTGCTTCTGGGCGTACGTCGTCGCCAATCTTGTGAAAAAGTCCCTACAGTTTTCGGTATTCAACCCGCTGTCCTTTTTAAAGTGGAAAAACGTTTCGACCCAGATTCGGCCCGCCCAGCCCGAGTGCCGCCGCTCCCGTACGCCGCCACCACCAGCGCCCGGAGAGCGCCCGACCCCGAGCTCCTTCTCCCGTGCGCCTCCTCCCCGGCCTTCCTCGCGAATCATCCGGCGACCAGCGCTGCCGCCGGCTACTCCCAGGTCACGCCGCCGCTCCCCTGCCTTCTCTCTCTCTCTCTCTCTCTCTCTCTCTCTCTCTCTCTCCAGGAGCTCAGCGCCAATGCCTAGTCCTCGAGCTCACCTTGGAGGTTCGAACGCCGCCACGGGACATCCACTGGACAGATCCGGCACCTCCCTCCCGGATTTGTGCGCCCTCCACCTCCTCTACCCGATCTGGCGCCGCCCAACCCGCCATGACCTCAACCATGGCGCCCGTTGAGATCCCGTTCTCCGCCGATGCGCCGTTGTCGCATGAGGACTTGGACGCCTGGCTAGCTGACAACCTCCCCCAAATCCTACAGGAGGTTGATGTACAACATCTACTTGATTAATTTCTGAATTCCACTTCTTTTTTGTGCATGTATATGCAATTGAGGGAGACTCTTGTTGATGATCTTGTGTGCCAAATCTTACATGGACAGTTTGAATGTGTGATACATTGTGTGATCCAGCGACAAAATTCAGTTAGTGCTGCTATGTATCAGTCAAGGGAATGTGTAGAGAAGAGAGAATGAGGACAATATATACAAAGTGAGTGGGAGAGTGTGAGTGATTAATGAAGGGGTATAGGCTTTGTACTATTACACACAGTACATTGTACAAATAAGGAAGTGGGTAGTGTGCTATCTTTGTTGTGAAAAGGGAAGATTTCTTCCTGACTCATGTAGTACAGTACCGGTGGGTCGATGATCTAAGGATCATATGAATGATTAATGGAGGATAACATAGTATTGTTGTAGTGGTGTCGACAGCTGCAGTATTTGAATCTAAACATGTGATACATGAAAGAGCTATTTTGGGTTAGATAATTATTTGGTTTTGGGTACAGAGTAATTATTTCGGTACATGGCTTATTTCTCAGTATGTACTATGTATCTTAGTCCCAGCAAAAGTGTGAAACCTTGTGTATTTGTTCTGCAATCCTGGTAATGATTTTTTTGCAGATCTAATAATGCAGGTGAATTTGGGCTTGCCGAAATATAGGAGCAGCAGGTTTGGATGCGGCAATCAAGACCATGGCTCGGCTTGGGGAGCATCAAGCATCGACTGATGTGAAGAGGCCAAGGTGAGCTTCTCCGGTCCAATCCCAATCTGATTCGGGAGAGCATATTCTTAAGGTTGTCATTTCACTTTCTGGATAGGTTAAACTATTATTTGTGCCCATGAAGATGCATCAGACAGAGATTGCATTCTCAATGTCTTCCATAGTTTCTTCTCTATACAATTATTTCATTTCTGGATTTGCTGCAGATTCAAGGATTTAAATTGTCCAAGATATATGATTGTTGGGGATTTAGTACTTGCCATTGTATTTAAAATTTCGAATGAGCTGTCTGCCATTGTTTATATCACATCTTCCTTTGCTAGACCACGTGAGCTGATTCCAACTTTGGCCTCAAGTTGCTCCCGTCTATGACTAGTGGTTAGTTTTATGGGTTTAGGTATTGATAAGCACCATCCTTAGTTTAGTTCACATGTCTTGAATTATTTTGATCATTTTGGTAACATCAAACTGGGTTGCATAGAAGTATCTGCTAATTGGGTTTGACCTTTTTGAGGAATGCTACTACAGCACTTCAAAACTACTAGGCTGTTTTCATCAGCAGCATACATCTGACCACATGATGGAACTCTGTAATACAAGAGTGTACGATGCATTCCTGAGATTCTAAGGGATACCTGTGGAAGGTCTGTGGTAGCTGATTTTAGAAGATGCATTTATTGGTCCTGGCATTATGGTGCACATAGTCACTGCTGATGATGAAATACTGGACAATGACAAGGATAATTAGTTGTTACAGGAACTCTAGCATGAGTATTGTTTATTTGACATTAATTGGATTGGATTATACCTTTTTCTTTGCTTTAACATCAGTATTGCAGTTATCTGGACGGATCACCTGCAAACCATTTCGTGCATATCTCGACGGCGATGAGGTAGCCCTCTGTGTTGTTGTCGCTTGATGTTAGTATTTTTTTGGATTCGCTAAACTCTTTGTATAGTTGCCGCTGAAATCCTCTTTCCAAATTCAAGGGCATCAAGCATCCCATCCTCAACTGATTACGCTTTATGCAGGTTCGGACTTTTGCTCTGGGCAGACAGTTAAAGCAGGGGTCATGGCTACCATATCCAGCCTATATTGTACAAGAAACTTATCCTGTTGAAGTGTTGATACTGCAAGGATAGTATTGTTGCCATGCAGACTAAAAAAAAAAAATCTTTTCCAGTGCATGTAGTTGGCCTCCTTTCTATGTATTTTGAAACTGCAACTTTTTTCTTACTTTTAAATCAAGAATTGGTGTATAACAAAAAGTGCTTTCATTATTTTTCCAAGGAAAATTGTAATTGATATTTTTAGAAAGGAAGCATGAAGAAGTTGAGAACAACACATAAACTTCAGATTAACACTCCAAAAGCAGATTACTATTGATTGACAACTTTGAAATAACTTAACTTTATCTAAGGAGGTCACTGATTCGAGGGATCATAGCGCGGACACATTAGTTTATTCATTCATAAAATGTTCACAAGTTCAAAAAATTATCACGCATTTCAAATATGTTCGTTAATTTCCAGAAAAATGTCCATGGATTCTAGAAATGTTCACTGATTCAAGAAAATGGTTTCAGAAAAATGTTCACAATTAAAAAAAATGTTTGCAAATCGTATAGAATGTTCATGAATTTAAGAAATTTCTTAATGATAAAAAATATTTGAAAATTGTAAAAGTGTACATTAATTTAAAAACTGTTCACAATTTAAAATATGTTCACGATTTTTTTTCATGATTTCATGAAATCGAGAGTGATAGCGTACCTCGGTGATGCAGCAAAATGTGGTCATGACCATTGAATATTATGAAATATTTTTTCCCGTTGCAACGCATGGGCCCTTTTCCTAGTACCTACTAATAAAGCAATGTGCGTTTCTCTATTTTTTTTATCCATTCACCCATATTTGTTTTTGATTTTTTTATTATTCAAGGTGGTACTAAATTTTTTTGCACGACCTTTGGTCTGTCACGTTTTCCCTTCGTACATAGTGCCAGATTCACTCGGTCACGCCTCCCTGTCTCAGCCCACACGTCACCTGCATGGGCCTCAGCCCACCGAATCAAATCCAACGACCTAGGCAAGCCGGGAGGAGAGACAAAAAATTATGTAGGAATAGGTACGAATTGAGGAATCACAATCAAACTTGAAGCCTAGGGGCCAACAGGAAAGGCCAACACCACTAGTCTACATCATGGTTGTGCTACAAAATAGGATTTGTTCAGTTATTAAATAGTCCCACCCCGCTTCCTTACACCTCATACAACCAATTTATATATGTCTATATGATTCGTAGTCAACAAGCCGCCTCAAAGAGTGGGTCCTAAGATATGAGCATAAAGGAAAGGGATTAAAAGGAGGAATAGATTCCACTGTTATGAGCTGAAAAGAAGGAAATAATGGACAAAAATATAGGAAGGAATAGCCGCCTCAAAGAGTTGGTGTTGTGTGCTGGAAATTGAAGGAAGGAAATAAAGGAAGGAGATAAATAAGGAATAAATTCCCTCCTATGAAGGCAGGAAGGGAAGGAATTAAAGGAAAAAAAGAAGGAATTAATTTCGCTATTATGTGTGTGGCATGCCTGAAGGGAAAGAATTAAAGAAGATATTAATTTCGCTGGGAACTAAAAGAAGAAATAATAAAAATTTCGCTGTTAAGAAATTAACAGAGGAAATAAATTCCATTCTGCCCTATGTATTGGTGCATAGGCAGATGTGAGAGAGGATTCCGTTGTGTCTCTACGTATGGATTCTTTTTAGGCAGATATGAGAGACGGCGGATTAAATATATGGGGCCATGCATCATTGGTTGTACATGCACCTGTACACGCCAATACGTCAAAAAAATGACCTGGCTCATGGAGGAGCTTTTGAATCTCCTGATAATGTTTTTTTGTTGGATCTCATGTGAGGTATTATAATTTGTAATGAGTTATTATTTATGCAGAACACACCCAAACAGTGAATTGGACCCCCTCAAATACCAAATCACGATTTGACCTCGAATACAGACGTCCAAATGCATATGAAAATGATAAAGAAAACGGTGCCTTGCCCACTTTTTATGACCGGGAAAATATTGGTAAAATAGTGCATCATCTTAGGATCGACCAGTTGACCTTGAGCCCATGTACCCCAAAGGACCAACAACCATCTAGGGCAACAGCGCTTTGTGTTTTTCTAATGGATTACATCCAATATTATGCGTACTCATTTGATCTATGATAAAAAAACATATAACTTTAATATTCCCATTTTTGACATAAATGAACAGATGAACCGGCGGTCCAACTGGTGAGAACCTTAATAGGTAGCCTCTCCGGTTCGGTTTTTAAAACTATGGTTTGATGGCCATGGTGGAACGGCACGACATAGTTCGCTGCTGGAAAGATGCCCAAGTTCATCTTAGAGCTGAAGTAGGTGGACGATGGTGACAGTGAAGTGTTTTCGATTTATGTTGAGTCAAGAAGTTGATGTCCTCACACCTTAATTTAATTTGCATTAATAATTATTATTGTGCGCGCTTGATAAGAAAATGGATCGCCTGATATGTTATGACATGATATGTTTTGAACCACATGAATATGTACGTTATGGTTGCGTAACACGAGGAATTACAAGCTGGTGCAGGTGGGGGCTCGCGAAATCGGCATGGTGAATGTGATGACCAAGATCACTGCCTTGAGACTATTGTGCAACGCATGGGCCCTTTTCCTAGTACGTACTAATAAAGCAATGTGCGTTTCTCTATTTTTTTTATCCATTCACCCATATTTGTTTTTGATTTTTTTTATTATTCAAGGTGGTACTAAATTTTTTTGCACGACCTTTGGTCTGTCACGTTTTCCCTTCGTACATAGTGCCAGATTCACTCGGTCACGCCTCCCTGTCTCAGCCCACACGTCACCTGCATGGGCCTCAGCCCACCGAATCAAATCCAACGACCTAGGCAAGCCGGGAGGAGAGACAAAAAATTATGTAGGAATAGGTACGAATTGAGGAATCACAATCAAACTTGAAGCCTAGGGGCCAACAGGAAAGGCCAACACCACTAGTCTACATCATGGTTGTGCTACAAAATAGGATTTGTTCAGTTATTAAATAGTCCCACCCCGCTTCCTTACACCTCATACAACCAATTTATATATGTCTATATGATTCCTCAATTCGTACCTATTTTGTTGTAACACGTGGGCAAGTGACTTTCATTGTCAATGATGACGAAGAGGAGAAGTGAGAACACAGATGATTCGCCAATGGTGTGAGAGAGTTTGTTTTTCCTCGTTGTAGCAAGGGCATTTGTGTTAGTATATGATAAAATCATGTAGGAGTATATACAAGGAAGGGAAAAAAATCTGGATTGTACTTCACATGACATCATCTTTTTTAAAAGAAAAATCGTGAAACATGTACTACATATTTTTGCTCGAACAGTTTACCTCATATTCAGTCCATGACCACACAAAAGCATGCATGAAAAATCTTGTAATCTAGTATTTAGATATAAGAGATACTAGTTAATGGTAATAACTAGTAGTATATGACAGCAATCCATGTTTTGTTAGGCAAATAAACCACCAACGTTAAACCGAAAAGGAGGAGCCATCTTTTGGGATGAGAAGCCTATTGGGGACCGACAGATTTGGATCCTGGATCAAATTTAGACGCAGAAGGCCTGCTGCAACAGCAGGAGCATCATGGGTAAGCACGACAAGCAAAGGCTAAGGAAGAGCATCCTATCCTTATCATGCATTTCGAGGGACATGCTAATGACGTCGGCCTTGCTTACGTCGCTCCAGTATATATCGTCTTTATACTGGTGCAGCTTGACATGGGCACGGCAACGGTGGATGCTCTGTCCATCATGTGTGCGCCGGCCATGCAACTTTCTCATTTGTGCCACGTCTTTAGGTATTCTTTTACTGTACCCCCTAATAGATATGGGCCGTCTATTATCAAAATCTAAGGATGGTGATCCATCCATATTGCTCAACTGCGCAAGGACCATCACCAGCGATATCGGTAAAAAAAAAGGTGCAGCAGTATACTTGCCGTGAGGGTGATTTAGGAAGAAAAAAAGTCAGCCCGCCTCATGACCAAGCGAACCCCTTCTCTTCACTTGTTCTGCTCGGCCGTAAGCATGCGCCCGACGGCTAGGATTCCAGCGGCCGCCTCGTCACTTCCATATTGTCGACCATGCTCGTGGACCGATGCTGCTACACCGCCGGCCATGATCGTCCACCGTCCGTGCACCTGCATCGTCTTCCTCGACGGGGCCTTCTCTCCTCTCGGCTCCCCTTCCTCTCTGCCGGCGGCTGCCGCTCCATCGCATCTTCTTCGGCGTCCTTACTCAGCCATGGCTGTGGACTGAGCGATTCCGACGAGCTCCTCTTCTTCCGCAGGGCCGCTCGCGACCGTCAGGCGCCATATAGCTAGGGAAATTAGAGGTAGTATTTCAGAAGCCGCCAATCGATGAACTCTATCAATCAACCAAAAACAGAACATTTCCGTCGAGAAGGTGACTTATACTGACTAGGACGTGGACATACAACGAGGGTGATACGAGGCCCGGTTGGAGGTTCGAGAACACCACGGCCAGGTCGACCAACGTCTGACGGTCTAGGTCAAGCACGCGGGTAGAGGCCAGTGGCGAGGGCGAGCTGGGAAGCCAGGACGTAGTGGCGAGTTTGACGACGGCATAGCCGACTACTCATCGAGTGGGCGGCGGGGAACAGGGCGACATCACAACCAGGACGAACACACCAATTTCTGATGGGTTAGCGTTATTCGAAAAGCGGAAATCGACGAGACTGCCCTCGAAAAATCAACGGCGTGGATGATTGTATACTGCTCACTTTCATCTATAGCAGTATAGGGTACCATAAAAGCTCTATCATCTCACGACTATCGTCTCATGACATGAGTACATACGCCTTGATTAGTTGGTGGTTTAATTTATTATTACTCCCTCTCCATCAAAAGTAGATGATGCCCAACGCGTTGTTGCAGAAACCATGGTAAAGATGCATAAATAGATGCTAAAAAAACTAAACTATTGCAAAAAAATATATTAAAAAATGCTCTCGGGATATATTTTTAAGATAATAAAATATATGAAGCATGTCACTAAATGTTGTATGAAAAGAGACTGGGGTGCCATTTTTAACAATAGTGTGTAACATGAGCTACATAGGTTTGCTCCAAGCGTCCAATGTACAGATATGTAGGTCATGCTATAAAAATGTGTACCATGACAATCAATGATGAGCACAAAAAATAGTGTAAAAGAAATCCATGCATGGTGGTTGAGGTGGCAAGGTTACATGAATAGATTAGTGCACAAATTATAACTTATGACCACATATATGACTTGATGATGTGGCATAGTTACATGATGAGAAAAAATAGGTGGGTTACGACTATTTAAAAATAGAGGATAGAAGATATAAGACATTTTTATGACCGTTGCTTGTGGCGGAAACTATCCATCAGGCTAGGACGGTTTCAAGACTTATACTTGCATTTTCTGTATTTATTCAGAACTTTTCGGTAATGTGCCGTTCATGGGCAACAAAGGTTTCGGTCGACTATGAGACACTTATGATGGCATTGTCAATCTTAAAAATTTACGGCTTCGCCTTCCTTTTTTTTCTTTTCTTTTGTGGGTACGCTCTTGTCTTCCAAAGGTGCCGCTAGCGTGTGGATGGGAGTAAGCTTAAACCGCAAAGAATAAGAAAAAGTCCAGCCGTGTGAATTTTTCCTCCAGATAACGACATAGTTACATCAGTAGCTAGGCAAGTCTTGCTAATTTAGCCATTACGTGATCTCTCAAACTTCAATATTATTCTGACTTATACATGTACGTGAGCGAAAGTACTTATGTGATCCCAAGCTCTAGTGATCCTGGATGAACAGTAAAATCTGAAGGTGCTTGTCATAGCGGACCCATCCGCTTCCTCGAGACGTGCAACTTGGCAGGGAAGACCGAAGCACCTGAACCAGCTGCTCCCCTCCCATGAGTCCACCACACATTCTTGCTCTTCAACGAGCAGGAGTTTTGCGTCGGAAGCGGGAGGCACCACCACCCCACGGTGGACGCGAGCTTGCCGTCTTAAGAAAAATGAGATATTAATTGTCCTCATCGATCTATTTTGGTACCATTCACATCATTATGCACTATCATCCCGACTCCTAATCTTTAAAAAAAGTATATTGGCCCCGTGTCAGTGCTGGCCGGACGTCCTTATCGCATGCCGGTCAATGATATATCTTGAAAACCGCACTGCATCAAACGGTCAAGCGAACTTCATGATTTATTTCGTCGAACGTAAAATTTTCTACCTTTTTTATGAACGAGAGTGTGGACCGCAGAGACGGGGCAAGTGAGCCGCGACATATATTAAAGTGAACCTCATTACTATTTTGTTGTTTTGCTAAATTTTTCCGCACTTCCACGTGTGCTCAAGTGAGCAACATCAGTCTCAATAGTGAACCACATCCGAGGACGAAACACAATGCAAGAGTGACGTCTGCAATGAGCTAGCTAGTATTGTAATATGATACTCCCTCCGTCTCAAAATAAGTGTCTCAACTTTGTATTAAATCTAGTACAAAGATGTGCTAAGGTTGAGACACTTATTTTGGGACGGAGGGAGTAGTAGCTAAGCTGCTTGTTAATGTAAGAGGAAAACCAATCCTCAGTCTTTGCAATGATTGATACGTACAACCATAAATTATTGATTACTAACAAATGTGTCCGTGCTTTGCAAACGGGAGAACGCAATGATCATATGATAAGATCAATTAGCAACACCCAATCATACTTGTGGTTGCATGATATGGGAGGTTGGCCACCGAGGAGGGGCGGCGCCCTTTGCTGCACCGCCCACTCCACCTCCACGGTGGCGACCCAAACTGAGAGGACAAGCGGGTCTCCTCGCGCACCCCTCGTCCATGTACCCTCGCTGCACATAAAGATATGTTTCCTTCTCACTTCTCATCGTAGTTTACTTCTCCTAATTGAGTCATAACAAACTTGTGCTTGGTTGGCTGGGTCAATGATCTAGATTCCATGATAAGGGTCATGAGTTGGTGGATCGACAACCATATATTATTGATTATTCAATAATGTTAAGCAAATGAACCCCGTTCTGTTCTTCTCCTTGTCATTGTTGTTGTTCTTCCTTAAGGCGCAGATTGCGCTCAATGACTAGAAGCTCGGAGAAGCGCCGGAGCTCTACATCATTGGTGGGTGCATTCTCGTCCTCGACCGTCTCGTACTTCCCCGTGGTCAAGTTCACCATAGCCACCTTCTCGGCCAGCAACTTGTAGCCAATGTCGAGCAGGTCAGCCATGTTCTTCGAGGTCGCGTTGTCCATTGGCAAAATAGCCTCCCCGAACAATGATGCCTACATACATACACATGTTTTAGTTTGTAGGGATTACTACATATATATGGACATAGTAATAGGCTACTTAAACGCGATGGAGGAAAAGGTGGTTGATCACTTGTGCATATGTACGTACATACCAGAGCCTTGATGTAGAGGTAGTTCTGCTTCCGCACGCAGTTGCCATTGTGTAAGAGCATGCGAACCTGCCAGTCGGCCAACACGGCGCTGGCGTGCGAGGAGGTGTCGGTGACTGGGCTGTGGCTATTGCGCCTGCTGTCAAACCAGTTGAAGGCGCCCCGCTTGGCCGGCACATTTTGGTGCACTGCACGCCCTGCGCCTACAGAGATGACGAGGTATTTCATATAATCCACGCCGTTGGGGTGGAACTCCAGACTCTTGAGAAGTTGCTCCCTGGTGATCTTGGATATGGCAGCCATTGTGGGGTTTTTGCCGCCATCGATGAGGTGGTATTTTGACTGCTCCATGTCGCTGACCCAGGTATCGAAGTAGTGCGCCGGGAAGTAGGTTGGCGTGGCCGTCGATGGATGGCCGATGGAGACATCCGGCAGGTCTGGTCTGGCCTGTTCAACTCTTTTTTGCACGGCATCCTGGAACGAGGAGGAGAAGATGAGAGGCTCGAGAATATTGGGAACATAGGCGCCGCAAGCTTGCTCGGGGTGAGCTCACCCGTAACTTCCTTGATCTCGTTTTTCTGCAGGAACGTGCCATCGTACTTGGGCCACCGCGATGCGCTTAGCAGGTCTAGTGGCCACCGCCACCACCTGTGAATGTGAAACAAACAAAGAGAATTAATTACACCGATGAAGATGACAACTTAGTTTCTCAAATACCTACCTGTTGGAAAGGAAGATATTAGGTCCGTTGTTGACATAGAAATCCTGGATTTCCTGAAGGGTGTACTTTTTTCGTTTGTCCGTGTTTGGCGCCACCAACATTGTCACGATCATGGCGCATGTGCTCATGCCCGCGATCACGTCGAAGTAGTCCGCTATCCGGGCATCTTCCCCATCAATCGCCTAAACACATCAACAGAGATGGATCAGCTTACTTTATCGAACAACATAGGATAACATTTCAAGAGAGACGTGGTTGACTTATACTTGGAGCTTTCCCTCGAGGCATTTGAGGACGACCGTGGGGATGAGCCCGTGTATCCCGCCGCCGTCGATGCTCAACATCGTGATGAGCTCCCCAAACTTGGGTGGCGGGAGCCGTGGACGTGGTGTCGGCTCCAGTGATCCTTGGCCCAGCAACGGGGCCGTTGGACCTTCCTCCTCCTCCGGCATGAGAAGTGGTGTCTCGAGCTCGGCATCCTTGTTGCTGGCCATGCCTTAATTAGCCTGCGTGGCAAGGTTGGGAGAAAGAACAAGGGCACTCAACGGATCAAATAATGAAACAGATGAGAGGGAGGAAGGAGGAAGAGATCGTGCTAGCGAGACACGGACAACCTCCCTCGCGTATTGTGTTGAATCAATCAAGGGTTTAATATAAATAAGAAGGAAGGAAGGCAAGCGTCGGACCAAGGTTGCGAGAGAGCGACCGACCACCAGCAACCAACCTTTGCTTCTGCATGGAGGAAGACAAATGGCATATCATCAAATAAATAAGGGAGCGCCTGCAACCGCCAGCTGATTGAGAAATAACTATTTCCCAACCAGCTGATGTCACGCAGTTTGTTTCATTCGATTTTCCTTTGCCAGTGGTTGTTGACTGTTTTTTTTTCTAATTTTTTATTAAACACCTACTCCTTTCATCCCATAATATAAGAGCGTTGTCAAAAACGTTTTTACATTATGGGACGGAGGGAGTACAACTTGACTAATAATCACAACCATCACGGGGCTACATTGCTTTAGATCCAAGATGCAACAAATTACAAAGTAACTCACACAACTAAAAATTACAATAAAATCCTTTAAAGACACTTCTATGTGGTATCGATCTTTGCAAGATGAAATATCGCCAACACTTCAGTAAAGGGACTGCAATTGTGTTGGAGCAGTGCTAGTACTACTCAATCACGTCTATAAATTTGATAACTAATAAATGTTTCTGAAAGCTCCCTGAGTCGCCCATACAAAAACATGAAAAGTCGTGGTCATGAAAGTGTTTGGGCCGGAGATGATACCATAGAAGTGCATGTCGTCAAACCACAAAAAGTTCACCATAATATTGTGGAAACGTTCTAACTCCACAGAAAATTAAGCCAACAAAAGCACATGAACGCCAATTGGATTTCAGAGTGACGCGGTTGTTTGTCCATGCTTCTGATTAATTGAGCCTCCTTCTCACAAGCACAGTAGCTGCTAGCACCGTAAGAAATACCCGGGGGCATGCCTCATTTATACATATAAGATTGCAGCTGCTTTAAATAAACACCAAAGGCCACGGTCTGATTACTGTCGAGGGAAAGAAGATTCTAGATGATGAATATTCCTCTGCATGTCTGGATTCCCCCTTTATCTCCACGAGCCAACATCTATTGCGTGTGTTCGGAATCGCTTCATGTTCTTGGCGTTAGCGGCGTGCCACACCACGGGAGCTTACCTCCATGCTCGACCGCGCTCCGGCACCAAGAGCCAAGAGGTGAGCCCATGTTCTCCATGTCACCTTCATCCCTATGGGTATGGCATGAACCAAATGTGTGCATGCATTGCAGAAGGCTTTAGCTACTCGTGTGTCAAGGCCTCCCTCAAGTTGCAATCATGGCGTGATGAGGTGCATGCATGGCCGGTGCCTCCATGATGATTGTCGTACGTTGTTGCCCTAAAGTCTAGTAGGCCAAGTCGCCAAGTGCAACCCTCGACGACAATTCCGAGTCCGGCAACCTATGTATGTACCGGGTCTTGTGGAGGTATTCATTGTCTCCACTCCATCGCCACTATTTTCGCGCCCCTTGGGCTGTCGGGCAGAAATAATGTTGGCATAATTGCAACACAAGCGCATTGATCGATCACCAAAGATTATCAAACCGCGGGAGCAAAGCGTAGCCCCGCTCGCACCCAAACCGTGATTTGAAGATAGTCCATCCATTACATATGTTCCTCCTGCTACATCATGATTAAATGCATAGCTTTGCTTGCTGGGTGAGTAGATGGATGCATGGTAACCCTATCATTATGGAATAAAACTACTATAAGCCTAGTGTTTGTACAGCTGATACCTGGCCCAGATCTCAGTTTTAGGATATGTTCCAAGATGCATTGTCCGTTGCACTCCCCCATCCATCTTTATCATCATCTTGTGATTACATATAGAGTAGCTCTGTGATCTCACCAATAAAAATCACTATGTCTACTTCAAGGTCAAATATTTTAAATTTATGATGAAAATCATCTCCAAGCGCAACTGGCATGATTGTAACTATGCCATCTCAACTCGTCTTGTGCTAGAACATTACATGATTATGCCAACTGGCTCATTACAGTATTATTACGCCAACCAGCTAATACTTGTATAAATCAGAGAAAATGACTCCAAAAATGAAAATAAATAACAACAACAAGTGTTATTATGCGACTCTTTTCAAAACAGCAACAAATAAGCAACGAATTTGATGAGACTGGCTGTGATGGGCCTCGATCGTGAGCCTGTGATCAAACTGGATGGCAGTTGCACGATGGAACCTGGTCCTCCCGGTGGTTCTTGGGGACATGCACGCCGGCGTGAGTGAGCATGGCCCAGATGTGGGTGATGAACTCACCGCCGTTGCTCAAGCGCCAGCGCGTCGCGCCTCGGGCCCGCCGATGGCCTGCGCGCCACGAACACGAGAAGTTCCGCCCAGAACTCGAGTAGCATCCCCCACACTCTCTCGTCCTCAAGCAAGTCACCACCGCTACTGCTAGTGGCCTCCAACTGCTTCCCCAGCTTGACACCCTTCACCATGGCCGACTTGTCCTCGTCCTCTTCTCCTTGACCGAACTTCACCAGACGCTCACGGCGGTCACCAGTATTGCAACAGCTCTGGAAGAAACTGTTGAGCTCCCCCTTGATGTCCTTGTACACCTTCTCCGTCCATGCCTCATCGTCCGGTAGGAGCCCCGGCTCGTAGGCCACCAAGTATGCACAGTACCTCGACAACGTCAGGGCGGCCTGGCCGTGTGGTGGGAGAGGGTGCTTCTGTTTGTCCCTCGTCTCAAACAGGGCTGTCGCGATGTGCCACACCACTATCATCGTTGCGGTGCTCATCTTGGGGTCGCACGCCCACTTGAGGTTAAGGAAGCGTTGCCTCTCCAACGTAGCCATGCCGTTGCTGAAGTGTCTGCCGCAACTTGGGGTGAGGACGTCCTTCAACGCCTTGACGATAGCCACCTTGGTGTCACCGGTGATGATGGCATCGGGGAGCCCGACGAGGCGCCTCTTGAGAAGGCGGGAGACGAGCATCCACACCCAACGCGGGTGTAGATGGTGGAGCTTGAGCATGGTGACCTGGTGGACCTTGATGACGGCATGGGAGCGGTGCCGCCCATTGTGGTGCCCTTGGCCACCCGCCGGGATGCCCCTGCCGTCGAGCACTGGCATTTGGGCATACTTGTACATCACGGACACGATGAACCAGTCAGAGATCACGTCTTTGCAAGAATTCATATGTCTCGACGGCGAGAAGGGTGAGCGTGAGGAGGAAGGTGACGATGAGGTCGGAGGAGGAGCAAACCATGCCGAAGAGGAAGTTCACTTGGTGGACGAAGCACTTGTACTGCACCACCATGTCTATGGACAGGCCGATGAGCCCCCGAAAGAGGGAGCCTAACACCTTGAAGATGTGGCCATTGCCTGTGACGAGGAGCACGGTGATGCAGTACAAAAAAGATGAAGACGATGGAGATGACGGTTGGCTATGAATAGCCCGGCTTGGACAATGCCAACGGGATGATGGCTTGGTAGTACTCGTCCAGAAACCTCAGCTCCAGTTCCACCACCTCGAAAGCCCTCTCAACGTTGGCAACCTCGTCCTCGTGCCCCTCGAGGGCGAGGAGGCCCGGAGGACGAGATCACGCAGCTTGTCGGGTGTCCGCCTCTGCCATGTGGAAGTGCTCCATCTTTCGTCGGAGCAGCTTGAAGAGTGCGACGGCAAGGCAAATGTTCTCCAACTTGTGCTTCCTGCTCAAATTGTACCTGAAGATTGGGTCACTATTGGCGAGGTCCCATATGTTACATACCCGTACCAGCTCGGACTTTTTGGCCTCTTCCTTCCCATTTGGACTTCCATCTCCAAGGAGAATTTTGTTCATTTCTTCTTCTTGGATCTTGAAGCCATGGGGCGTCACCTCCCTCTTGAGCCGTCTCTCTCCCATGACCGCGTAGTTGCAAACCCTCATGATACCGGCGCCAACTGCGTGTTCGTCATCACGGAGCAATTGCCGACGCTCGTTGACGAGCTGCACCATGTAGCCGGAGATGAGGGCGGCGTTCTTCGCGAGGTCGAAGGAGCGCTTAGCAAGGTAGATGCACATGGAGCGCTTGCACATCTTGACGACGCTGAAGATCCAGAGGATGATGAAGAAGGACTTGACGCCAAAGCCATGCACGTAGGTGTAGATGAGGTACCCAATCCACGCCATGCGTGCAGCCTCCTCGACGGCATCAAAGAAGCTGTAGCGGCCGACGCCGCGTGCGAAGGCATCGGTGGCGGGCGCAACCATGGCGTAGACCTTCTTGCGGAGGAGCTCAACGAGGATCATCCAGAGGAGAATGAGCTGCGCGCGGGGCTGGTTGCCGGTGTCGGGTGGCTTGCTCTTGGCCTATGAATAAGGTTTAAAATTTCAACAAAATTTCCAATAATTCGATAATTCATACTGGTGGTACCGAAATATATGCAACCTCAAAATTTCGTCCTAGATTCAAACAAGTCTAAAACCAAATACAAATTCGGTCAAAATCCATTAAAATCGAGTGACCGTCGGTAGATCAAAACCCAAAAGAATTGTCAAAAAGTTGGATTTTTCACTAAGGCTTGGTAATTCTTTTTCCTTCAACAAAATTTTAAACTTTACCTGGGAGAACATGTAGGACATGAAGGGGAGGAAGAGAGCGAAGGAGGCGCGGAAGAAGATGCGGGTGGCGGTAGAGTGGCCCCGGCCCCGGCCCGAGAGGCGTCCCGAAACTCCAAGGAGGAAGAGGGCGGTGCCGAGCAAGGTCATGAGGACCGTGGTGGTGACCATGAGCCGCTCGGTGGTGCGCATGTCGGCGGACACCGTGAAGCTGGCCACCAGCGTGGCCGCAGGGGTGGCGCACACCGTGACATTGTTGATGATGATGTCGTGCCGGGCGCTGGAGTTGTACATTGCCGCGGCAGCCCGGCTCACGGGCGACAGCTGCACCATGCCTCTGTCCCCCTGCCCTTAGCAAGAAGCTGATGGCGATGCTGACTGGTGCATGTGTGCTGCATTGTGCTGATATGTCTGTGGTATTTATACTGCTAGTTTTGGCATGCGTGTGCCACAATGTGGGACAGAATTTCAGGCAGGGCAAGAGGCAAGGCACGGATCGATGCTCCCTGTGTGCAGTGTGCACAAAGCCTTGGGCAGCATCGATTCCTAGGCACTTCTCCATGTACAAAGCCGGGTCTTTAATTATTCTCAGAATTGGACGATCGACAAGCAAAGGGGCTAGGAAGAGCATCCGTCCTACGGTGTACTTATATTTTGAGAACTAGTTATAAAATTAATCCTGCTTTGAAAATGCCCAATTTCAAAGTTAGTATGATGGAAACAAGTTAGAAAATGTTGCTCTGAAAATGCGTGATGTCAAAACAAGTGTTTGGTGCTAGGCATTTCCCCTCGGGGCTAATAGGGCTTCGCCACGTTCCCTCCAAAAACATGACTTCTCGTACATATCGCCCCTCTTTTGGTCCATATGAATGGGCACATGCAGGTTTTTGGCGCGACACGACGGCAAAGATCTAAGGTTTCGGTTGATTAGAACATCAGCCAATGATGCCAACATGCAAAACCACATACTTGATGGAAAACAAAGGCACATTGTATGTCCAGCATAATGGGAAGGTTCATCATCATACAATTTACTACGTTAGAACTATATCATGATTGTGAACAAACACACCCTCATAAGTCATAACCACAAAGATCATTAGAATCACCTGGGAATAAACCATGGACTTTTTCTCTGGTTTGAGGGTGTGCATACATCGTCCGCCCGTACCGTACGGTGCATGAAAGAATCCTGCTGCTGCACCCTGGGACATATGCGCACGGCAAAGATCGATGCTTTCGTGCGCGTCACTGCCACGACCAAGAACACAGCAGGTCTTTATATATTCTCAGATCTATTTGATGGGCAAAGAACAGATGCATTTGTCAGTGGCTAGGACGACAAAGCAAAAGGCCAGGCAGAAGAACATGTCTCACAGAAGGATAACCAGGAAGAGCACGCTTCTTTACCTTTCGCTAAGGTTAAGTTAGCTTCTAGCATACTTGGGCCTCGTTTGTTTGGGCTCAGTGGTTATTTACAGAAGTGGCTGTAATTTGCTTGTTCTAAGTATTTGAAAATTTTATTTCATAGTATTTGAAAATGCTAGCTCAATTATGAATAAACCAATCACATTTATATCTCCCTCCCTGCATAGAACAACGGTGCCAAGAGAATCCGCTAGTCCATAAACTAATTATTAAGTATTCATATACAACCAAAAAGATGTAACAAAGGAGAGCAAAACGATTCAGTGTAAATATGTACTACCTCTGTTTATAAATGTAAATTGGAACTGGCCAAAGATCTTATATTTAGGGAAGAGGGTGTGATCCTATCACACGTGGCATTCATGTAGCCATCATCAGATGTAGTCAGAATGTCAGAATGTCGTTGACACCCTCACGGCGGCTTGCAGCATGAGCTTGTCAGGGGAGGACAAGTAGAGGCCAGGAAGAACAAGTTTTACAACGGGAGAACGAAGGATAGACTTCTTGTTCAGACTTCCACATGCTAATTAAGCTTTCATCGCACTCCTTCCTTTCATCTATATACGGCCATTTAGTTAATCCCTACGTCAATCTATTTTACGCTTGATCAACCTGAACAACAATATCACCTTATATGTACCAAAATGTAAGGCGTTCTTTTGGTTTTGAATAGGGCATAAAAAACGTCATACATTTTGTTATAGAGGATGTAATACCCAATATAATAAACTTTGATGGGGGCAAAGAATAGGTGCATTAGTTAGTACAAGCAAAGGCCAGCAAGAACATGTTTCACAAAAGGAGGACTCATCCATTAGGAAGAGTAGCTTTCAGCTTAGGCTAAGGCTTTAGCCAAGGCAGCTCATCCATAGGTGATGTTTCTTTGTGCCCATCACCAAATCCTCAAAAGGACAGACCCAGTGCATATAAGCAACCACACAAGATAGGGTCTAGGGAGAGATTATAGGAACCAAGTCTTACCCCTGTGAAGTGGTGAAATGCAATGCACAAAGACTGGTTCGGACACACAAGAAAAACTAGACAGGGTAGCATCTCCCTTCCCCTCCTTTGTGGTTGCCACGCCAACCACGCACGAGCTTCCCTCCCTTAATGTCAAGAAAGTAATCCTTTGTTGTCATCCATAGTATGTATTGTTGTGGACATACATACTATAAACTCCATAAATTATGCAAAACTTTCTCTCAAGCACTTAATGCCAAGTGTGAGTAAGTTTATCAATGGAGACACAAACTTACTACAGGTAATACGAACTCATTATCTCATATGACATTTTTGTTAACTGATCACTTGCATAAGTTTCATTCTCTTGCAGACTTGATTCTACGAGAAATTCCGAGTCGGCCACATTGATCGTACCATTTCCTGTCTTCAACGTGACAAACCGCTTATCCAATACTGGAACGAAGCAAAAGCGGGCAAGGTCGGCAAAATAATCTCAGATAACTACATAGGAGTCACAGGTATATGCTTAGTGTTACTTGTTGTAATCTCGTCCGTTTTTACAAAAATGGTTCATAATAAATATTTTGGCAGAAGGTTGAGAACCTCATGCGACCTTGAAGGCATTGCCCAAGGTTTCTCATCAACCTTCAAAGTCAACTATGGAGGTACGTGTTATATAACTTGTATATTGATGCTATAATCAGTAATGTTTTTTAGGCCGAAACTAATTCTTCCTAAATATTTTTAAAAATAATAGTTATAATTCATCTTCACTTGTAGCTCGATGGGACACTAGGCCGCCTACTCGCCCATATGGCAGAGATTTAAGCAATTATGTCTCAGCAACATTCGTTGACGTCTACACAACTGGACGAAATAGTACGACCCTAGAAGGAAACCATCATGTGCTTGGACGTACGCATTTGTTTTTTTTTTGTAATTCATCCTTTGAAATAAGTGCATGACTAACATTTTTTTATTAAAAATATCATCAATTTGGCATACGGCACAACAACTTTGATGCGGGAAAGAGAGTTGACAAAGAAATCAATGTAATCATGTCATAAAATTTATAACTTTCCTGTTCTTGTCACAAAATGTATGCTGACCATTTATCTTTTGAACGTGTAAACTAGAAAACCTCAAAAGATGTAGCCGCTTCTACAAATGAACTTTGCAACAAAATTTGAGGTATTTAGTTCCATAATGCTTGCATGTTTTTGCGAGCAATATGGAACTTCATACCGTTCCTGCTGGGGAAGCGGCTACATTTTTTGAGGTTTTCTAATTTGTACGTTCAAAAGATAAATGGTTAGCATACTTTTTGTGACATGAAGAGAAAAGTTACAAATTTTGTGACATACTATCTTGATTTCTTTGTCAACTCTTTGCCGCATCAAAGTTGTGTCATACGCCAAATCGTTGGTCCTTTTAATAAAGATGTTAGTCATGCACTTATTTGGAAAAATGAATTATAATAAAAACAAATGCTTACGCTGAATCAAGAAATTAAATGTTAGTCATGCTGGTTTTCTTCTGGCACCGTACTATTTCATCTAGTTGTGGAAACATCTCCGAATGTTGCGGAGATATAATTACTTTCATCTCTATCATCTAGGCCACTAGGCAGCCTAGTGTCCCATCAAGCTACAAGTTAAGAAAAATTAGAACCAGTTTTAAAAAAAGACATTTAGAAAGAATCAGTTTCAACCTAAAAAAACATTAGTGACTAGTATCATTCTATAGTTGACTTTGAAGGCTGATAAGAAACCTTCGCCAATGTCTTCCAAGGTCGCATGAGGTCCTCAACTATTTACAAAAATATTTATTATGAATCATTTTTGTAAAAGCCGAGCAGATACTAAGCATATACCTCTCAATCTCATACGTAGTTCTTTGAGATTATTTTGTCTGACCTTGCCCACTTTTGCTTCGTTACAATCTAGGATAAGCGATTTGTCTGGTTGAAAATAGGAAATGGTACAATCAATGTGGAATTTCTCGTAGAACCATGTCTGCAAGAAAATAGAACTTATATGAAAGTGATCAATTAACAAAAATGTCATAGGAAATAATGAGTTTGTATTACCTGTAGTGGTTGGAGGTGCCCCTTCAAGTTCCCGGCTCCGTTGACAAACTTCCTCCAACTTGACATTAAGTGGTCAAGAGAAAGTTATACATAATTTATGGAGTTTATAGTATGTATGTCCACAACGATACATACTAGGAATGACCACAAACGATCACTTTCTTGTCGGTATAGTATGTATATGTCCACAACGATACATATTTAACTGATCGTTGCTTAACTTTACCCCAGCTTAGATATCTATCTTGAACTCTGCCAGTTCTCTGCAACAACAATTAAACTTCTTGGCTGCATACAATGGGTTGAGCATGTGCATATCAGGATATGAAATCAGAGAATTGCCACACAGTAGGCAGTTTAGAGAAACTTAGGTCGAAAAGACAAAATCAAGAATACAAATAAACACAACAATAGGTTCAGACAAAAAAAAACATGTGTTCCAAACAAACCAATCAGATGTACAATACTTGTCCGGCAAACAAAGCAAAGGTTCGACAACATATGTTTACGAAGGATATTCCAATCTGAGATCACTGCAGCCTGATCACCGATGTACCAGAATATACCAGGTAAACTACAGGGCAGCGCAGCAGCAACTCCAGGACCTCGTGACGGCACCGTGTTTATTATTGTATACACATACAATACCAGCATCAACCTGCTTTCACTTGGACGTAGCTCCTCGCAGGCTCGGCACATAAGCTAGGAAGGGTGGATTTCATAATTAAAAACAAGCACTCATAACCCAAAGATCAGCAGAAACCCTCATGGATAGATCACTTTTTCACTAGTTGGACGAGCTGAAGGAAGCCACGCCTCGAGTCACTCTCGCCCCTGCATGCGCTTCATCTCGTGCACGCCCACTCCAGCCCAGAGCAGTAGTGGAGGGGTGGGTTGAACCTGTGGTCGCTCAGGTCAGGGGCAGGAATGCGCTGCCTCGACAAGGAACCTGACCACCCTCTTGTTTCTTTCCTTGGCAGCAATGTGCAGGGGAGTCCCTGGATTAAGACAAAATAAGTTTAGGACTCCACAGGTCAAGTAGGTTCCATTGAGTAGATAGTAGTAATAAACGCATTTTAGTAACCTAGATAAGCTAAGGTAGCAGGAAAACAGCACTGCAGGAGGTTCAGCCCAAATACTAATACATGAAGCCACGCACACCGTTCACATACTTTAAAAACAGGGCAAGATTACACTATACACATCAGCTACAAGTAAACCAAAACTATATACCTAGTGATAAAACATGGAGATCCCGTGTAATGGAAGCAAGCTATGTTTGGATGTTAATTAAGCAGATGCATCGCTATTAACACCAGCAACCCAAAACAATATATATAACCTAGATATAAGCTACATAGCAGAAAACTGTATTGCACAGCGTTCAGTCCACATAATACTATATGAAGCAACGCACCCATTCAGCTACTTTAAAACAGAGCAAGATTAGATCTGCAGGTCCACTACAAGTAAACATCAACTACATACCTAGTCATGTAACATAGAAAAAGAATGGAAACAAATTATGCTGGATGTACTAACTTCCACATCTTGGACATATAGAATAACAAAACATATAGAATAACAAAAATAATTAAAAACAATAACATTTAGAAAGGTAGAACTGATGGAAGAACAATCAACAATAAAAATAATGACACTGGCAATACAGGCAATGACTAAAAAAACAATTGAACTTACAGCCACAAGCTCCTTTTGTTCGGGCATCAATATTTGCGCCGCGCTCCAGTAGTTCATCCATGATTTTCACATGCCCGCCCTGAGCAGCAAGGTGCAGCGGAGTAGCACCAGGAGACTTTGGTCCCCATGCGGGTGAATTGACATCCATCCCTTCATTCAGGAGACGTCTCACCTAAGGAGAATCAGAAAAAAAACGACGGTTTTAGATTTTCACGAGGATGATTACTAACTAAATTAGATAACAATCTCTAGTTAAGAAGTTGAATGGGATTAATAAGTGACCAAGCCAATGGGTTAAGAATAAACAAAACTACATTTTTGCTATTACAACAGAATTTAGCCTAAAACATGCATTCATTCTTGCAGATTTGGTTTAAGGTGATCCCATGAATGACAGGCCGCTTAAAAGAATTGATGTGACACAGAATATAACTTAGAACGATTGGTACTTATAACCAGTCCTAGATGAACACATACAAAAGAATATCAGAGACCTGCAAATGAGAATCAGGGTAATCAGCACATCTAACTAGGTACTAGCCTCAGATATATGTTGCAAATCCCAGGGCATTCGTCCAAACCTGGATGCAATGTTTAAACATGTACAAGCCCTGAAGGACATCAGAGGGTGTTTCTTTATATGGCTTAACCAGCTAACTGGGCAGAGCACTTGCCGAACAAACTTTGCTTAAATTGGCTACATACACAAGGCAACAACATTGTACAAGAGTTTGGTTGTTTCTCTTAATTGGTCAGATGTACAAGAGATGAAACAATCAGCATATCTAACTAGTTACTACCCTGACATACATGTTCCAAATTCCAGGACATTTTGGCAGAACTGGATGCAAAGTTTGAACATCGACGTGCCCTGAAGGACATCAAAGAGTGTTCCTTTATTTGTCTTAATCAGCTAAATTGGGCAGGGCAGATGCCAAACAATCCTGTACACACAAGGTGACAGCATGGTAACACAGTTTTGGTTGTTTCTCCTAAATGGTCAGAGGTGTAAAACATTTGTGTACTCAAGTTGCAATCGGTTTCAAAGGTTTACAGTGCATTCAGGACAGAGTTTTTTTTTTTCACACACATGTTTCAAGTTCGAGAACGTTCAGGCGCAGCTGGAACCTTAAGAGCTAGCCTTATTTGGATTTCCCAACTAAAACTGGCATGGTAGATGCAAAACAATATTTGCTTCAGTTATCTATAACATCTACAGGATGCCAAAGTAGGCACTTATAACAGAACTGGGCAGGGCAGACACCAAACAATCATCTTCAATTATTATCCACTCAAGGTGAAACAAAATGGCACCACACTGTTGGTCTCTTGTCCCTCCTAATCGGTCACATGTGCAACACGCTTGTGGTACCCAAGTTGCGGTCCGCCTCAAAAGGGCTAACAATCCACTCGCGCGCTCGCGTGACAGAACATATCCTTGCCTAAACTGAGTCTAGATTAAACAATCGATAACATTCATTCATCCAGATTTGGTTTATTGTGATTTGACACAAAAGGAGTGTTTCTTCATTTGGCTTAATCGGCTAAATTGGGCAGAGCACCTGCCAAACAAACTTGCTCAAATTGGCTGCACAAGGCGACAACATCGTACCGAAGTTTTGGTCTCTTGTCCCTCCTAATCGGTCACATCCGTAGCGCACGTTTGTGGTACTACTGAAGTTGCAGTCTGTCTCAGAAGGGCTACAATCCATTTGTGCGCTTGTGTGACCAAACATATCCTTGCCTAAACATACCTAGTTGACTAAGTAGTAAGGAGAGATAGAGGGAGCAGGTCATACCTCCTTGAGGTTACCCTTGCGGGCAGCGACGTGGAGCTGGTTCCAGCCGCGGTCGTCGGCGTCGTCCGAGTCGCCGCCGCGGGCACGCGTCCGGGTCATGCTGAGCGAGCTGCGGAGCTGCACCATGGCCCCTTCCCTAAGAATCTTGCAAGCAGATCCAAACCAAACCAAGAAAGCAGAGAGGGGAGCAATCCAATCCAATCCAATCCAATCAAGAAGGAGAAGGGGGGAGAAGCAAATCGGATCCGGGGAGAAAGAAATTGAGCAGAGGAGATGGGGGGAGGGGGGGAAAGAGATTAGCGGGAGTAGTTGCCCATGCCGAAGGGGGCAAACGGATTGAGGCCGGGGCCGAGCGCGCGGAGGTTCTTGTGGAGCATCGGCGACGAGGAGGTAGAGGAGGAAGACGGGCGTCGGCGCACCATAGTATGTCGAATCTGGGTTGGTTTTTTTCGGGGGGAGATGGATGAGATCAGAGGAAGGTGTCGACGGAGTTGGGGATCATATCTTCCGTCCGGAAATCGATCAAAAATCACAAATTTCGATCGACGACGGACGGCGACGGCGAGGGGATGGGGATGAGCAAACCCTAGAATAGAAATCCAAATCGAATCCAATCTTCTCTCTCCTCACCCACCGCAACCTCCTGCGTTATATATTTTCGCCAGCTCGCGTGAGGGGCCGAATGAATGGGCCGAGTCCGTGTGCCCCGTTAAAGGCCCAATATCCTAGTTTTCATTTTTAACCACCAAAAAAAAAAGTGGTTGTTGAGAACCGAAATCATTAATTAAGGAGTGCTCGTTGCAAAGAACACTCCATTTTCCCACGTCGCGGCGAGTGGCGCACATGCAGCACGCCATTTGTCGCAACCCGGGAGTTTTCCCTTTTTTCGTAGATTCGTTTATTCAAAACGTTTTATCTCTTAAACCGTGCATCTAAATTTCGAACCGTTTTCATCATTGGATTCCTCGCGTCGTCGAGATCTTGAAAACTAGATCCCATGTTGATAGGTTTTGACCAACTTTTTCTTTCACGAACAAACGGGGCGAAAAAACCGAACCGGGAGCACGGTTTTTTTCCTTTCCGAAAGAGGCACGCCCATGCCTCTCGCGAAATCACAACCGTGCCTTTCGTGGAAGCAAAACCGTGACTCTCGTCGAAGGAAAAAAATAGAAAACGTGTTTTTTTTCGTTTCCGAGAGGCACGGCCGTGACTCTCGCGAAAGCAAAACCGTGCCTCTCGCAAAAGCAAAATCGTGACTCTCGCGAAAGAAAAAAAGAACAGAAAACGCTTTTTTTTCCTTTCCGAGAGGCACGGCCGTGACTATCACGAAAGCAAAACCGTGCCTCTCGCAAAAGCAAAATCGTGACTCTCGCGAAAGAAAAAAAGAACAGAAAACGCTTATTTTTTTCCCTTTCCGAGAGGCACGGCCGTGACTCTCGCGAAATCACAACCGTGCCTCTCACGGAAGCAAAACCGTGCCTCTCGCAAAAGCAAAATCGTGACTCTCGCGAAAGAAAAAAAGAACAGAAAACGCTTATTTTTTCCCTTCCGAGAGGCACGGCCGTGACTTTCCGCGAAATCACAACCGCGGCTCTCTCACGGAAGCAAAACCGTGACTCTGGCGAAGAAAAAAAAATAGAAAACGATTTTGTTTTCCCCTTTCCGAGGCACGGTTGCGTGACTCTCGCGCGAAAGCACAACCGCGTTTCTCGCGAAGCAAAACCGTGACTCTTGCGAAAGAAAAAAAATAGAAAACGCATTTTGTTTTCCCCTTTCCGAAAGGCACGGCCATGACTCTCGCGAAAGCACAACCGTGCCTCTCGCGGAAGCAAAACCGTGACTCTTGCGAAAAAAAAAAGAAAACGCGTTTTGTTTTCCCCTTTCCGAGAGGCACGGCCGTGACTCTCGCGAAAGCACAACCGTGACTCTCGCGAAAACACAACCGTGCCTCTCGCGGAAGCAAAACCGTGACTCTCGTTAAAGAAAAAAAAACAGAAAACACGTTTTTTTCGTTTCCGAAAGGCACGGCCATGACTCTCGCTAAAGCACAACCGTGACTTCCGCAAAAGAAAAAAAAACGCGTTTTTTCCGTGCAAAAAATTTTTGTTCAAAATATTTTTTTGATCGAAAAGCTAAGAAAGGCCGGGGGAAAACCAAGACGTCGAAAAGAAACCCAGAAAAAAACGGTTTAAAAAGCCTAAAACGCGCGCGGAAAAATAAAAAGACAAAATCCGGAGGGAGCGTCCAGAGCGCGACACGTGCTGAATAGCTGAGAGCGCACCAAGTGGCGCTGATCGTTGCGAGGCTCGCAAAGAAGGAGCGCTCGTTAACTAGTTGCTCTCGGTTGTTGCTCCCAAAACAAAAGAGTGGTTTCTTTTTTTTTGAGCATCAGTACAGACACAGGCGCTCATATACACACGCATACACTCACCCCTATGAACGCACACACGCACACCCTACCCCTATGAGCACCTCTCGAGATCGAGCCAGATATCATCTTGAGATTTACGGCCACCGTAGCGCTTCGTCGTCGACGGAACGCCTCCTCCCAATCGAAAGCGATCGCCGGAAATCTCGAAATAAATCCAGAATAATGCGGCACCGTGATTTGAACTCGGTGGGTTGGGGAAACCACTGTCCACCTAACCATCTCAACCACAGGTTGGTTCGCAAAACAAAAGAGTGGTTTCTCATGCTTACCAGAACCCCTCCCTCCTCCTCGCTTAGAAGATCTACAATTGGACCCCCATTTTTCCTCTTAAACGTCCAGACGAACAGCTCGAACAATGTTCGGACTGAAAAAAATGTCATTCAACTAGACCCACAAAGTCAGCACAAACGTTCAAGTTGGCCGACACCTCTTAAACTCGGCCCACATGTGCGGCGGATATGAGGAACCCAAATTCCTCCGCAGGTCAGATCCAAGAGCGGGGACTCTTGAAAGAAAAACCCTATAAATGCAAACCGAATCCAATCCACGCCCTTTCTCGTGGCTTCGCTTCTCTCTCTTGCCAGATGACCCTTGCCACAGGGCACAAGAAAAAAAAAGGTGTTGGGATGTCTCCGGTTCGGCACAAAAGGAGCATTTAGTATTGCTCGGCCACTTGTTGTACGACTTTATAAGGTCTTGTGTTAATAATTAATAAATTGACCGTATGCATCGTCCAGATGCAGAGGCCGGGGGTATTCCTCCTTTTCGAAAAAAACTTGGGTCGATTCATGCCATCTCTTGTCAGCAGAACATCCTGGAACAGTTGCCGTAAGAACAATTTTTATCTTAAGAGGAATTTTGGCCTTCTAGATCCATGGGAAATCATAGCCCTGCTATGCTATTCTCAAGCATCTTATACGTTGATTTCGTGGAGAATCTACGGCTGGGCCAGGTGCCCAAATGTTCATTAACTTTTTATGTCTGGTTGTCGATAAAACAAAGAAAAACAAAATCTTACACACAATATATATGGTAAATCTGTTTTTGCTTTTAATTACACACAAGAAAAAAAACGAGTATAATATATGACGTGATCATTCAACATAATTAAGTTACGGTTCGGATTTTACACAGCTCGGTTCGGATTTTACACAGCGCAGAGATTTCTTGGAGAAAAAATAAAGCACCCCAAATGGAATTGAACCCGCGACCTGATGATTGGGTTGCAGGTGCGCTACCAGTTGGGCTGTGCTCGTTTCCCTGTTTCTAGTATAGGTTCGCCGTGTTTTATACTCTATTTCCGAGCGGGGAGGCAGACGAGGAGGCATTGTGTCTGTGAGTAATTATAGAGAAAAATGAATGTTTCTCTTTCTGTAGAATTCGACCTCCTGTCGTCTTGTGTGTAAAGCGAGGAATATTTTTAGTTTTAACATATATGTTGGAGAGTACGATAACTTACACACCACAAATCTGGTAACTTACATATAAACACCGTAATATTTTTTTGCCCCGGATTTTTTGTTGTTAAAATTTAAGATTCGATAAGTCACGCGCCAACACCGCCATAACCTTTTTTTACCTGAAAAAATTGATACAATAATGCCCCCCGCCCATCTGTTTTTTTCTATGTGAATAGTATGGTAACTGAGGAATCGCGAACCTGATAACTTATGTGCCAACACCGCGATGACCTTTTATTCACCAGAAAAAAGTTGATGAAATATACCCCCATAACTTTTGCGTGAATAGCATGGTAATTTACACACTGCAGGCTGATAACTTATATATACTTCGAGCCTGATAACCTTGACGGGGGAGGTGAGTTTGTTAAAACATACAACGGTAAATAACATGGTAATATAGGCTACATGACGTGATAACTTAGGTACAAACACCACAATAACTTTGACACGTAAAAAATATTGTTGAAAATATACTCTGATAACTTTTTATGTAAATAGCATGATAATATAGGCTTTCAGATAACTTAGGCACAGACAACATGATAAGTTTAACCCATGAAAAAATATTGAAAACATACTACTAATAACTTCTCGTGTAAATAACATTGACAAATGAAATTATATTGTTACCTCTTCTTGCCATGACTGACTTCAGCCAAGCAGCGCAGTCTTTCTTGTAATGCCCTTTCTTCTTGTAGTGGAGACAAGTGTCTTTGTCTACTAAGACAGGCTGTTGCTGATGCTGATGCTGATAGGGGGCTTTTCCATGCTTTGAAGGAGAAGTTTTGTTGTTTTGATTGTAATTCGTTTTCTTGTGATCCTTCACATAGTTGAGTGAACCACCATATGCAGCTTTGAGTCTGTCCTTTTTTTGGACACACATTGCTATTGTCTTTTCAATGTCCCATGTTCCAGGTGACATATTATAGTTTACAACAAAAGTTTTAAACTCCTTTGGCAGTGAAGCCATGACCAGGTGGACCAGGAGCTTTGGTTTGATCTCCAGATCCTCATCCATGGGCTTTAGCTTTGCTGTCATATTGCTCATCCTAAGGATGTGCTCTCTTATTCCATGACTATCACCTGTGTAGCGTTCTGCCACCAGTTGCTCTAACACGTGGGTGGCATATATCTTTGAAGAGCTAGTGAACTGGCTCTTTATCTTTGTAAGCAACTCCCCTGCGGAAGTGCACTCTGCAATGGAGCCCGCAATGGTGCTCTCGGTTGTATTCTTTATAAATGCCATGCACTTTTTGTTTGCATTGACCCACTTTTGGTTTTCTATGAGGTAGGACATCTCCAAAGGAGCATAGTCCCCCCCTCTTTTTAGACCATGCAACATCATCATCAGTGGCCTCTCTTACTGGCTCTGGCTCTGTGGGTTTGATCGGCTGTGGTTCTTCGACAACCCAATCCAGATCAGCACAAATAAATGCCAGTTCTACTTTCTTCCTCCACTCAGTGTGGTTGTCACCTCTGAGTGTCGGAACTTCTTTTAGGCAACTCATCAAGTGATGGCCTCCTGAAATCACAATTTAAGTGACATCAGTATAACAATCATATGCATTAATCTAACGTTCGTCAAATTAAACATACAATTGTCTATGCAATTAAATCTATATTACCGTTGGGTAAAAATATTAGAAATAAATGCACCTTTAAATTTCAATAATAAAACATGATCGTGTTATTAATAACGTTGGTCATAAAAAATAACATAATCATATTCATTCTAATAATCACTTTAACATGCTCTTAAAAACATAATTCTTTTTAAACTTTTATTTTCTTTGTAAAAGAGCACTAATAATTATTTACGCAGCGGAAAAACATGAATAAAAAATTCACGAACTTTTTACTTTTTACAGAAACTTTTCTATGACCGAATAAAAAATCATGAACTTTTTTAGTTCTACAGAAACTTTTACTTTATAAAATACATGGACTTTTCTTTTTGTGAAATTTCCTATTCTCTGAATAAACAGAAAAAAATAAAAATAAAAATAAGCTGCAACACAGCCTAGCGCTGCTGCTGTTACCTCGGCCCAGCTACGCCATGCCGACGGGTCAAGTGCATGAGCCCAGCGGCTCCACTTTTGGCTCAAGAGGCCTGCAACGGGTTAGGGTTTCGATCTCAGCCATCCCTTGAGATCCGGCGGCTGTCCCTCGCCTTCTCTCTCTCACACAAGACTCCGTGGCGGGCCATCACATTGGCCGGTCGCCGGCGACGGCGACGAGCGCCACGCGAGCCACCTCCTTTTCCTTCCTCTGTCTCTCCCCATCTCCCGCAACAGAGAGCGTGAGAGAGCAGAAGGGACAACCGGCCTTCCGTCTGATAATGGGGCCACGCCGCCACCGATTGACGTGGCCAGCGCCGAGCTACTGCAAGCCTTCCCTTTCCCCCTTCCTTTCTCTTTGTCACCCATCCACCACCTCCTTCTATCGGAGAGAGAGAGCTGCGAGTAGCGGCGCGCGATACGGCGGCGCCCTCCCTGTCCCCTTTGCCGGCGTGCGCGAGCACCTCGATGGTGAACGCGCCGCCGTCAAACGGCTCGGCGGTGGTGCCTGTACTTTGCCCCTGTGGGGGGTGGTTCTTCGTCCCTGTCGCCTCGGCTTGCCGATGCACGACGGGATCGAGAGGAACAGGCGCGGCCTTACGGCGGCGCTCTTTGCCGGCGAGGCCCGAGGCCATACTCCGGTTTACTTTTGTGGTTCTTTTGTTTGCTTTTCTTTGCCCTGTTTAGGGTTCTTTTGGGGAGGGGATAAACTGTTCGTTGATTTCTTTCTACTGAAAACCTGAGCCAAAACCTGGGCTGATACCATTGATAGACCTTGATATCGGTTAGGCTAGATCAATCGGTAGTCCTACCTTCTCCTTGTAAGGATGAGCTCGATCCAGTGCCGGCCATGGTGATGTGATGACGGTGGCGATGTGGACAGAGATGACGGCGGTGGTGTGCTTCCCGTGAGCACCGCGCTTACCCTAGATCGGTAGGGAGTGTTTGGTGGGGTTTGTGGCAGCGATCAACCTCGTGAGTTGTGCCCCGGCCCCCACCTCTGTTATATAGCGCGGGTTACAGGGGCCCACCAACCATGGTTTGGTTGGGCGCCCCGATCGTATGCTGAAGTCAGGGCCCGTTCGACCCGTTGGGTTCGAACGGGATAGAGATCAACCTAACAAGACAAATATTTAGGAACAGAGGGAGTAGTTAGCAATGTACAGCTCTTCGATGTGATGCCATTCTACTTCATCACGGCAGCTCTGTTCACCGTTCCTCATCCATAGTGCTTCCTTCATCTCATACACAGATAAAGCTAGTAGTTGATCTGTCCTTCTTCACGGCAGCACTTGGAAACTCATGATGATGATATGCTGCTACATGCATGACCCTGTCCCCTTCAAGTTTATCTGAAAAGCTTCTGTCAAGCTGATGCTGCACTGCATGTTGTTTTCAGAACCTTGAGAATTAGGATCTCTTTCTTGGTTGTTCGAAATGTTGCGTCGTCGTATACTACTGTATATATTTCAGTATCTAGGAAATTGCCGCTGATAATTTCTCCTAATTAATTTTAGTTTGAATTCAGGAATGCAAGACAAAGATTCGCAAAGGCGGTATTTGCCTACTTGTTCATGAGCACACTACTTCTTTTGGGAATCCTAATTGGGTAATGCTACAATGCTACTTTGGTCAAGTCAATGGAGGAGACAGTTCAAAGGATCGCTGTAAATTAATGTTTTTCCTTTTCTTGCCTGAATGTGTGTATATACAGGATCGGAATTGCCTCACATACGATGAAAGCTCGTCCGATTTGGTACGGCAGTGCAATCCACCGTGAACCCACCTTGAGCCAGCGTTGATCAACGGTGGCCCTGCTACTTCGTACAGAAATCATACAAATACTGTCGTACGTGTAGCAACGCTCATACAGAATACTATTCGCTCAGTATCTGTTCTTCTTGGGCTTGAGCTACACCACTGCAACACTGGCTGCAACCATCTCCAATATGACCCCAGTCTTTTTGGCTCTGTGAGCTTGATTTCCTTTTTCTGCTTTTGGAGATTTTGAAACCTTGTTGGAATTTGTTATTTGGTCATAAAAGGGCCGTATGCATCACTCTGATGCAGAGGCCGGGAAGTCCCCTGTTTCGAAAAAAGAAAAAACAATTGCACTTACATCTTTACGTGGGAAGGTATTGTATACTCCCTCCGTTCCTAAATACTTGTCTTTCTAGCCATCTCAAATGGACTACAGCATACGGATGTATGTAGACATGTTTTAAATTGTACATTCACTCATTTTACTCCGTATGTAGTCATTTGTTGAAATCTCTAGAAAGACAATTATTTAGGAACGGAGGGAGTACATTACAAAAAGTCTACGAGAGCAACTCTATGATGGAGAAATATGCAAAATAAGAATAAACTCTATTTCGTTTTCCGGTAGCACATCATGTGAAAATGTCATGCTTATTAAATTAGCCATTTACTTTCTCAAAGTCTAGTACAGATCATATGTCCTAAATGGATAAGATAGAAGTCTCGTCCAGATATCGTTGTACACTTGTACTATGACTTATGACCTGTAAGGATTAAGAATTGACATGATTATTAAATGTCGCAAGTGTAAGGCCAACTCCACCGCACAACCCTATCCTGTCCGTCCGTGTCCGTTTAGGGTAAAACGGACAGATGAGACGACCCAATGCGCAACCTCATTCATAAAAAGTGTACGTTTTTGGTCCGTTCTACCCCATCCCGCGAGCAAAGTTGCGCCGGGTTTGCTCCCGGAACGGACACAAGCGGACGTTTCTTTGCGTGATCCTCGTCCGGCTGTGTCCTTGGCATGTGAACCCTGGCCCACCTGTCATTGGGCCTATCTGCCCACCCACCCATCCCCCTCTCTCTCCCTTTCTCTCTCTCTCTCTTCCCCACCAACCCAACCATGCATGCTCGCCGGGCACGGCCAGGTGGCCGCCGCCACCTAGTGTCGATCCTACACGCCGGCGTTCCACGACGGGAGCTCAAGGCGAAGCGCCACCGCAAAGACCGGATGCGGGCGCGACGAGGCGAGGTGGTGGGCGGCGTGAGCTCGGCGACCAACAGACTGTGTCGCGGGCGCGACGGGCGAGGTGGTGGTCGCCGCGGGCGATGGGCGTTGTTGGACGTCCATGACGGGCGGCCAGTAGCGAGGTGCGCGCAGGAGCTGCGGGCACGGCGCTGCGGGCGCCCACAATGAGCGGCTAAGGCGAGGGCGGCGTGGCGAGGGCGTATGCGCGCGACACGGCCGGCGCGGCGCGCGCGCCGGGACGAGGCGACCATGGGCGCGCGCGAGGGGCCGGTGAGCGCGGCGCGCAGCGGCGCGACGAGGTTATGGCGGTGCTTTCACAGACACGCTTAGCATAGTCCGCCTGCGTGAACTTGCTAGCTAGCTAGAAGTTAGCTTACCAGCCCGCTGGGTTTTGGCGCGCATGACGAGCACAGCGGGCGAGGTGCGCCGACCGCGGCGGCGGCACGGGCGGGTGCTGCGAGGAGCGGTGACGGCTGCAGCCACGCTGGCGCAAAGATCAGACCGAGCAGGCGCGGACGGCGGCCCCGGAGAGCGAAGCGCGAAAGCGCCATGCCGGGCGCGGCGCGATGACAAGATGCAGGGGAAGGGGATGCAGCGGACGTTTTTTGGGTCGCTATGCCGCGATGGGCGCCTCGAACACAAGGTGGACACGCATGTCCGTTTTCGTCCTCATTACCACCCCAAATGGACGAAATCCGGACAAAACGGACGTCCGTTTGGGGTCGTGCGGTAGAGTTGGCCTAAATACCTATCAACGTCGACTATCACCAACGGACATATGATGCTATCAACTGCCAGCCAGATGTCCCCTCAAAAAAAAAAAAAATCAGCCGAACGACAACTTTGCTTTAAGATAGAGAACTTCGGCAAAACGGTAGAAAAGTCACATTCGTGTTTCCTTTTTTTGTCCTGGAAGTGTGGTGGGTGCTGCTCTTGTCAATTAGGGAAAATCATGTATTTTTTTTTAAACTTGTATAAAAAATGTTCCTGATATATATGTAAAATGTACAAATGTGTATGAAAAGACATGTGTTGTTGAAGAAAAAAAGAAAAAACAAAAAAGCGATGAAAACCAAAGAAACGGAAGAAAGAAAAACCTCAGACAAAAAGAAAAACGAAAAACCCAAAGAAAACCATGAAAACCCATGAGGAAATAAAGAAAAACCAACAAAAGCAAAACAAAACCGAAGAAGAACAAAAAACTGATGAAAACAAAAAAAAGAAAATAAATAAAGAAAAACAAACTGAAGAAGCCCATGAAGACAAAAAACGAAAGAAAGCACAAAAAAGCATGAGCAAAACGCAACAAACACTGGGTGAAAGCGAGCCAGCGAGCGCTAAGAAACGGGCTGACCCAGTACTATAGAAAACAATGGAAAAGCTTCAGGCGAGACAGAAGCTAGTCTCCATATAAGTGAGATACTAGCTTAGCCCGCGCGGCGGCACGCCGCGCCTAATGCTTATCGATACGATATGTCCATTTACAACAAATGTTACTGGTTTAAGGTAAGACAACCTTGTATGTACAAAGATAAACTGGAAAGAGGCATAGAGAAATACACATTGCTACCTCTCCAATAAGACTCATTTATTTTCGCCATGCCGTTCTATAAAACAAAGAGCATGCTACAATGATAACTTTCTTCCGTTAGTTTCAGTATATAAAGGCACTATTAGCCGAGGGAGTGTCATATTAGTAGTTAACATGATAGAGTTCAAACATGGGGCAAATAATGTGCATGAACCTATGCCTGAATCAGTCATTTATGAACATATAGACTTCAGCTATACATTGAGATAATGTTTGTGTATAAAACTGGAAATACCAATGTTTATGTATATATAGGAAGAAATACCAATAGGTACGACCATCTGTTGCTGTTTTTTTTTGTCTGACTGGTGACTAACTTGCATTCATGACATAGCAATTGAAAAACATTTTCTCAGCAGAAGCCAGGCAAAAGTAGACACATTTCACTGATCTTTTAGACTGGTCATTGTCTCATAACATTCAAAGGAAAAACAAATATACAGCACAGAGAAACATAGCTAGTGAGATGGGAACACATCACACAAAGAAGAAAAGGTACAGTGATACAAATTTTGATTCTTAAAGTAAGTTTTTTCCTCTCAAAAATATAAACTGGGAGAGAAAAGTAAGCTTTCAAAATCAAACACTGGGAGAAAAACGTAAGATGTCCATGTAAAGTTGGTGTGCTGCAGAAAAGAATGAATACTAAAACCGACAACTCACAACACCACCTTGCATTGTCCTGTTAACATGGTAAGCATTTTAACAGTTAGAACATGATAGTACAACTTTACAGTTTCCATATAAATAATAAAATCTGGACAAACCTAAATCTAAAATAAACAGCAGGTCAAGAGGGCCATTAAAATGCATCTTGTTGTTCACCTTTAGTAAGCAACATGAGAAAAATTAGGTTGTTAATACCTTGCCATTGCTTGGAATTGGTTCAGTTATTAATTGTAGTCAAGTGACACATATGTTAGTAAAGCATGACAGGCAACAACTAACCAGTGCTATTCTTACAATACTTCAGGAAATTATGTAAATTGTGGGCACATAAACCCACAACTTAATCGATATCCAATTAAATGTAATACAATATAAGATAAAAAGATTCATGTCTAAGTGCGGCCATCATTGCTGCTTCCACTTGAATCATGGAGAAACAGTACACAGGTTCAGGATGAGTTAAACAATGCATCAGTTCAGCTTCAGAAGCTTGTTCTGTTGTCTGGTACTATAATGGCCGAGCCAATGCGTTTCTTTCCGAGAGCCATTACGCTGAGCTCTAGAGATTTTTTTTTTAATTTCTCCATGTTTTTGTGTCATGGCATACTTAGAAGGATATATAGTAGTACAAAGTATAAGCACATGTATTTTGTAGTTAATATAAGAACTTTGAGCTCGTATAAGTAAATAAATACAAAGATGTACAGCCTGCGAGTGCTGCTTTCGGCAAGAGAGGCTTCTATGGTTCTACGTTGGCAGCGAGAGGGGCGACATCGTTGTCCACAGCGCATACAACTACAGAGCACGGACGCCGGCAACGCAGCAAGCACACGGGCGCACACCTGACTTACACACGATTACACGAACTCACGAAGCCAGTAACCACTAACCAGCACACTGCACACACGCACGCGCGACACAGCAGGAGCACACAAGCAGCACACGCAAACAACACAGCACGGACGGCAGGCGTACAGTCTAGGTCAAGGTCGGCGGCTACGGCGGCGTCACAGCCGTAGTACCGGTTGTACTGCACGTTCCTGTCACGGTTGTCGACGATGAACTCGCAGTCCCGAGCAAAGCGCACACCTTGTTGAGGCGGGAGGGCACCATCCTGTGGTTGACACGACGCGGAGGGGGGAGGAGCAGGGGCGCCTCCTCACAACGGCTTAGGCGAGGTAGCACCTCCACACGCGCGACGACGCGGGGAAAAGACATCCGGTGGTGATGGAAGAAAAGGCACCGGCGGCCTGGGCGAATGTGAGATCGAGATGGCGACGACAGTGACACCGGATGGCGGGGCGCCGGCAGATTGGAAGGTTGCGAGCTGGCGGTCTCCGCGGCCGCCGCGGGCAGGCAGACGGAGAGGAGCGAGGGCGGCCCTGCGTCAGCATAGGGGGAGAAGAGGCACTCGAAGTCACTGCCGGCCTCGATCGGAAGCTCTGTATTTATAGAAGCGGCAGACAAACCGACTAAGCGACATCACGAACAATCGCAGCACTCCAACTACAAACACAAACACAACACGGTAGCAAAGTCTAGAAGCAGCAGGAAAAGCGATTGCATGGGCCATCACGTGGTCACATAAAGAAAATTAGCTGTACATGCATGGCCCATCCACGTCGCCATATGAGGCTTCACCGCCCGACAAACCAGCTGTTTGACCTGGGAAGCAAATCTCCACAACAGGCAACAGCGGCATGTACGCAAACCCACGACAAACGCAAAACGACACAATGATTGACCAACAACGGCATGAACCAAAAGTGACGCATCGATTGGGCCAGCAGCTGAACCGAAAGCGACGCATCCATTGAGCCAGCAGCGGCGGACACATAAACCAATCAACGCAAAAGAAGCATGTAAGAAGAACATCCACGCCAGCCTACCCCACATCCAATCAAAAATGCTAAAGCAACCAAACGAACCATCACACCAGTTCAAAATTTTTTGAACGAAACTCTGAACACACATGGCATTTCTACACAGCCCTGTACCAAAATAATACCACGTGCCACATGCACGATTCACCATAGATCACTTTCATACAAGTGGTTTAATCTCACGGCGAAAACCTTGCCTGGAATAGAGGCTTGGGTATTGGCTCTCGCGCTGAGGATGGTGGTGGACATTAACTATTTTGGGCAGGTCCATTGGCCAATGAGATGGGCTGGCGTTTTACATTGGCGGGCCAGAATTATCTTTTTCTTAGTTGATTATTGAGGGGCAGAAATCTGCAGCTAGCTATAGGAGGAAGCCCAACGAAAGAAAAACAGGCCCGGCGTAGGAGCATTAGTAAACTTGGTAGAAAGAATAGAAACCCTTGGTTGCTTCTTTATTTGCAAGCAAGCATAAACACCAATAACTTGGTTAATTACCCTAAAAAACTTGGTTAATTGGTACGGATTTCTTTTCTTATCTTACAGCAACAGACATGGACGGCACATTACACGAAAACTGGAGATATTACAGAACTTAGAGTGTTTGATTAGACCCTTACAAATTAACCAAACGGAAATAAAATGAAGATACAAAAAGGCCTTCTTAACATCATCCACTAGACTAGGCCGGCTTCCTTCCTTGCGTACAGAAATAGTATTACTTGCCGAAGTGAAGACGCACAAATCATCTCCAGCATGGTTTCCCAACAATTGCTAGCAACTTCAACTGCTATGTTTCTGACCAAGTCCCTTCGTTTTCGACAAAAATAGCTAAGAAAAAGGCACGAATGCTGGAAGCTTCAAGTAGCATGCAATATAATAAAAGAACTTGTCATAGCTATGCTCATTATCTTGTTCAATGTCATTGAGCTCATGAAATTTCCCAGTGCTGATGGCGTATGAACGAAGCTTGTTTTCCCGGGCAAAGAGGAACATGATGTCACTCTCCAAGTCGAGGGCTGCAATCCTGTAAGCACAATTTCGACACTGTTGAGTGGAGTCATAGTGAGCAAGGTCGTCTCTTCCAAATGCATCTCTGATACTAAGACGATGCTTCATACTCCACTCATATGGCCCGGAAACATCGAGACTCCAGATCCGGATCGCACGCCCATCCACCTCTGGCAATGCAAAGTGCAAGGCCCCTAGAGAGTGTCCAAAGAAACCTTGAGTGTAAATACCAACGGAAAGGCCATTCCGAGACTCAACAGAAGGGTCATTTGGCAACTTGATAGTCCGACGATTAGGCGGTATGCGGGAACTCATCGCCTCAAAGCCGTTCAACACCAAGATCCTCCTTGAATTCCTCCGTAGATTAAACAGATAAAGTGAACCATCTATGAACAAGTGTCGGTATCCAATAACAGTGGGCATCCCAGAATTCCACCATGCATCATACACAAGCCATGTGGAAAGGTTGGATGAAAACACCTCGAGCCCGCTCAAGAACGAAGTTGCAGGATCCCGTTTAAAGTTGAGGACATAGAACTGTCGGGAACATGATGGGTTGAAAACCAACATAGCTTGGCAAATACCATGTTCTTGGTAAGGACGGGTATCAGGTAACTCCGCCCACTCTTGTGTTGCGGGGTTGCACACAATGAAGTGGTAGATAATTTTACGGTTGCTCCAATCCATGCTCCTACGCATGCAGAGGACTAGGCCATTGCAGCAATCCATAAGCTCCAGTTGTGGGTACTGTGACAGGAAACTAAGTGCTCCATCAATTTGCTCCACCTTTCGGGGTTGGCCAATAAGCTTGGTAGGCTTATTATTAAGGTCTTGGTATTGGCAGAAAAGGCCGGTGGGAATTTTTGGCAGGTTCTCATGGTAGTTGGGATTTGATGAGAAGGCGAGCCAGGGCTTGTTGACACATTTGAAGCGGCAAAAAGACTTGAACGGCAGCCCGGAGAGGATTTCAACCACCAGATCATCAGGTAGTGTACCGGCAGCCATAGGTTCCATCCCCCTATTATGGTACCAGTAGTTCGCTCGAAGTCCAAACTGATAATATCAGCAACAAACCTGCAGCGGAGTCCAATCAGTTGATCAAACAAATTGAATTTGCAGGTGAGAAAAGGTAGACATACGGCGACGCCGCTGATAGGGGCAAATTTTAGGTAACAAAACCACGCTACAGTAAGTAAGATCCATCCAATCCGCTTGACCAACCAAAATGGTGCAAGGATGAACAAAATTACCTACCTTAACTGCAGACCCAAATCGATGCAGCAGGAGCAGGTGGCCACTTACAGCCTGTTCGGAAGCTCTCTAGACTCACAACCCCGCTCCGCGCGAGGAGCTGGGTTCGAGCCGCTCCACGCGATTGTACTGGCGCTCCCTCCGCTCCGGGAGCTGCAGTTGGGGAGCGGAGAGGATCCGAACAGGGCCTTAGTCACTAGGGTAGTCAGAACAGAGGGTACTCAAGTGGAGGTAAAGAGGTAGGGCTGCGTAGAGTAGAACGAGAACCTTGGGGAGAGAGGAATGGTGGGTGTGCTCTGCAATAGAGGAGCAGCAGAAGCAAAATGTGAAAGGAGAGAGCCGCGGTTGCGCTGGTTGGTGAGGTAGGCGTAGTAGGAATAGCATATTTAAGAACTTGGATGGTGGTGATACGCATAATAAGAACAGATTTAAGAACTTCTTGGAAGGTGGTTGTGCGCGTAGCGTGTAGTAGGAAGAACAGATTTAAGGACTTCTTGGAAGCTGGCTGGCTGGTAGGTTTAAGGCAAAGACAAAGGCAAATTGAAAGGGAAAGCAAGGCAAAGGGAAAGCAGAGCACAGACAAATGGCAACCAGACTGCAGATAATGACCGCGAGGAACTTCACTTTCGTTAGTTAGTATAATGCCAATCTTAAGTCAGTTGGTTCCCACTATATCCTGTTGTCAATGGCTTCTTCCTCTTAACAACGTTCATGCAGAACAATATCTGACATTGGGATTAACCAACTGCTCATTTGTACTTTTTCTTGCGGCATTGACACTGACATTGGGATTAACGTTTATCTGAACCAACCCCTTGCCTGTTCCCTACCTAAGGAGCCTACTTTTGACCCTCTATTTCAAATTGGCTTGGCAAGAATTATTGAAGGCATCAACAGCAAAAGATTATGTATGTTCGGACAAGTTAAATTAATTAGTCTATGTTGGCCAGCACTACGGACTACGCTTCTTAATATATAATATGTGCTAGTGTCGTTAGTTGTACATCACTACAAACTATGGCTCTTAATATAAAATATGTAATGTAGATTTACTCATTGTGCTCCGTATGTAGTCAGCATTGGAATCTTTAAAAAGAATTATATTTAGGAACGGAGGGAGTACAAATATTACATATCACTGACACAATGTCCTATAAGCTCATCATACGAAAAAGCTCTATGGGCTGCATATCCCAGCCTAGGACCAGCACCCATTCTCTGCGCGCATGCATATTAACATATGTGTGACAAGCCTGGAAAGCACAACTGGAGCATACCGCGCTGGATTAATGGTACGTCGATAAGTAAAACATGGATAGGAATGAGTCAGTACCTTGTCCACAACTATGAGACAAGTGAATAAAAAAGGGTCATGGGCTAGCATGATGGCAACGGACAGTCTGACAACATAAGACAAGTATTTTGCACTTGCAGAAACAACACTACAAGATAAAAGGTATCCATTCTTCCTTTGCACGAACATCCATAGCTTGGTGAACTAGAAACATGCATAACAAGCTTGTTCTATTTTTACAACGTTATCACGTGCGCCTTGAGAAACAGAGCACCAGGGAATTGGATGACACAATACACTGAAATCAGGGAGTTTTCAGCATTCAGACAGTGTTAGTTTAGACCCTTACAAAATAGCACAACGGGAACAAAAGAAAAATATAGAAGACCTTTGTAACATGCATCATTCCTAGAATAGGCCTGATTCCTTCCAGCACTATTACTCGCCAAAATGAAGGCATACGGCTTATCTCCAGCTTGATTTTCCAACAATTGCTAGCAATTTCGACCGCCACGTCCGCCGATCAAGCCTCTTCGCTTCCAACAAATGTGGCTGAGGTAAAGGCACATAAGCTGGAAGCCTTGAGTAGCACGCCACATAGTGGTAGAACTTCTCATAGAGATGCTCATGATCTTGTTCAATTTCATCGAGTTCATGAAGTTCCCCATTGCTCATGGCGTATGAACGGATCTTGTTCGCCCAACAGTCCAACAGGAAGATAACTTCTCTCTCCAAGTCAATAGCAGCAATCTCATACGCGCAATTCCAGCACTGTTGAGAAGAGTCATAGTGAGCAAGGTCGTCCCGTCCAAATGCATCCCTCATACTAAGACGATACTTCACAGTCCACTTGTAAGGCCCAGAAACATCAAGACTCCAGATCTGGACCGCAAGCCCATCCTCCTCTGGCAATGCATAGTAAATGGCCCCCCGAGATTTGCCAAAGTAACCGCGGGTGTACATACCCACAGGAAGGCCATTCGGAGGCTCAACAGAATGGTCACGAGGCAACTTAATAGTTCGACGATTAGGCGGTATGCGAGAACTCATTGCCTCAAAGCCGTTCAGTACCAGGATCCTCTCCACTGAGTTCTGCCGCAGACTAAACAGATATAATGAACCATCTATGAACAAGTGTGGGTAACCAATAATAGTGCGTATCCCGGAATTCCACCATGCATCATATACGAGCCATGTTGAAAGGTCGGACGAAAACACCTCAAGTCCACTAAAGAATGAAGATAAAGGATTCCGTTTAAAGTTGAAGACGTAGAACTGTGAGGAACATGAAGGGTTGAAAGCCAACATAGCTTCACAAACATCGTGTTCTTGGTAAGGACGAGTATCAGGAAGCCTCGTCCACTCTTGTGTTGCCGGGTTGCACATAATGAAGTGGCAAGTAATTGTACGCCTGCTCCAATCCATGCTCCTATGCATGCAGAGCACTAGGCCATTGCAGCAATCCATAAGCTCCAGTTGCGGATGGTGTGGCAAGAAACTAAGTACTCCATCAATTTTCTCAATGTTTCGGGGCTGGCTAAGAAGCTTGGTAGCCTTCTTATCGAAGTCTTGGTACTGGCAGAAAATACCAGTGGGGATTTTCGGCAGCTTCTTGCGGTAGTTTGGATCAGAGGAGAAGGCAAGCCAGGGTTTGCAGACACATTTGAAGCGGCAAAAAGACTTGAGCGGCAGCCGGGAGAGGATTTCCACAACTAGATCATCAGGTAGCACACTGACATCCGTATGGTCCATTTCTATTATGGCAGTAGTAGTTCACTGGAACTGTCTGAAGTGGTAATATCAGAAACAACTTTCTTTGAATTTGGAAAGAAAGAGACCTGTAATGGAATACGATAATTTGATCAAACAAATCAAATTTATAAGGGGAAGAAAAAGATAAATAGACATTTCAGAAGCACACATGCAACTTAGGAAGAAAGACAATGCATTTGATGTCGCTGGTTGATGTTAATTTTAGTAAGTGAATCTATGTTGTAGTAAGTAAGATCCTCCATCCGCTTGACTAAGCAAAGGGTGCAAGGAACGAAATTACGTACCTTAACTAATCGATGCAGCACCTGCAGCTGGCTACTCAGTTCACTAGGGAAGCTGAACCAAGGCGTACCCAAGCGCAGGTAAGCGGTATGGATGGGTAGGCGAGGAGTGACTGGTGTGCTCCTCGATGAGGGAGCACCTGAAGCAGAAGGTGAAGGTAGAGAGTAGTGGCTTTCCTGATAGGGGGAGGTGCGCATAGTAGGAAGAACAAATTTAAAGGTGGTGGTACGCGTAGTAAGAAGAACAGATTTAAGAACTTCTTGGGAGATGGTGGTACGCGTAGTAGGAAAAGCAGATTTGAGAACTTCTTGGAAGGTGGTTGTATGCGTAGTTGGAAGAACAGATTTAAGAATTTGTCCAACGGTGGTGGTACGCGTATTAGGAACAGATTTAAGAACTCGTAACGTGGTGGTAGGCTGGTACGGGGCAAAGGCAAATGAAAAGGGAAAGCAGGGAAAGGCAAAGGAAAAGGCAAAGGGAAAGCAGACCAAAGCTAACCAAACTGCAGATAATGATCACCATTAGTGAGGAACTTTCAACGAGGGTTCCCTTTTATCAGTTAACTAGTGTGTACAGATTAGTCTATTGATACACACCCGCCCGTGTATGAGATGGTTCCCTTTTTGACATGATAACTTATGCCAAATGGAGAACAGGATGGATCCTTCAGGTAAAGGTGTCAATTTGGTTCCTACTCAGCCACTCGGGCGTTATTTTACTTTGTTCAATTGGTTTGTACTACATCCTGTTAATGTATTTTTTTCCGCTTAATAACATTCATGCAGAACATTATATGAGGGTCTGCAGCTTATCGTTGCCCATGTCTAGGTATTTTACGGACCAGTACCTCTTTTGTATATATTTTTCCTCGCAACACTGACATTGGCATTTGGATGGAGTCCAGAACAATGTCTTTCTCGCAAATGGAGTCCAGACTTTTTTTTTTACTAACCAGCGCTACCAACAATTCAAAGGCTTGTCTACATGCATGCAACCAGGACGTAAGTGCAAATCAAATCAGATGAGCTCGTTAAGTCTCTCGGGAGAAATTCATGTTGGATGGATGACGGACATGTGTGCGTGCTGCTTCGGGAGAACCAGATCACAACCTGCACCTTTTATGCACACTGGTCGATGGATGGATCACAACGTGTAAAGTGCACCGCTCTGATAGATCAACGGACCACAGAAGATCGTCGGCCAGAGCAATGCTAATTGCTACATATGTATGCAAGTGAATGGAATGATATATCATGCATTGCTTCACTCTGGAAGGATTGATTTTTCCTTCAAGGTATCGGCAACTGATGGATGATGGGGTGAGACGGGCTAGATCGAGTATACGAGCGATAGATGCCTGATTGCCTCAATTGTGTCTTCTACATCTGGAGTGATGATTAATGCTTCCAAGGAAACAACACCTTGACTAGAGTATGGGTCCTAGCTTCAAGACAAGTATAACATGGCAACTGTGGTCAACAAACTTCATTCATATGGGGGAGCTTCAAGATAAGTGGTCAATTCCTCAAGTTAAGTAGATGATACCACAAACATTGTTCCGAGAATCCTTTGCAATATATTTCAATGAGAATTGATTGTGTGAAACATAAATATTTGTACTAAAAATAAGAGAACAAAAACTTAAAATACAGATGCTTTATTGTGTTTGATTGTTATATAGTTGTAGATATTTCTTTAAATATATTGGAAGTTGTCATTCATGTTTGCATATTCTGTGAGTTTTTCTTTCACGCTGGTCACATGTTGAGGTGGCATGAATGCATGCTGAGAGCCTGAGAGGAACATTCTAGTGGGAGCTAATATTTATATATAAAATATTCATAATAAGAGCATCTCTAGTAGTCCCTATGCCACCCAAATAGCACAATCTTAAAACATGCTCCAGCAGAACCCTGTTCCCACGACCTAAAATGTTTGGGCACCAAAATATTCTCCTTAGAGCATATTAGAGGCCCCCAATTCCACTGACCAGCAAAGGAAAGAACTTTGCTCTTCACTACCATGTTGACCCCAGCGTTACCACTGGCATCATCCTGCATACAACCGGACGTCCATGCCATATTGTGCGGCCAGTTGTGCACAAGCCGCTCTTCCCCATGAGATTGTTGCATGGTCCTCCAATGTCCAGGACAACCCAACATACACGAGCCGCGGTGCATGCGCCATATGCCTCCCCTCCTCCTCATCAAGCTCGTGCAACTGGGGCTTCATGCATGGCTTCCATGGACGCATCATAGACATTCATCTCTACTCTTTCCCCCACCAACTCGTCTGAGTTATGGTAGATGGGCAACGCCCCCCCCCCCCCCCACAAAAAAAGCAAAGCTCCAACAGTACTGGCTACAAATAAGCACAACACTAAATCAAATCAAACCAGCCAACTTGAACGTGCACAATCTCTTTAAGTGTGCCCCTAAATTTACAATCTTCAAAAACTATTTGGTTTTATTTAGAGGTGAGTGCCACCAAATTGGCTTGGCCGCTAGAGGTTCTTCAAAGCGAGTTGGTGGGAGAACAAAAAAATGACCTAATGACCCCTATTGCCGAGCATGTTCAATTCTTCTATCTCCATTTCTCTAACGAAACTTTGAACATAGAAACACCAAAAGCAGTCGATTCTTGATTTTCAACCCTCCAACTCCTTGAAATCCTTAAAACCCAGATTAGACTTGGAGCAACATGCCGCATGTGCTTCTCTCCTCCAAGGCAATCCTCTAGGGATGCCCTCTCTGCTCTATGTTCTCGCAGCACTGTGTGGATGCACACTTGGCATATGTTATGCTCGCAGCATCACCGAGGACCTCCAGCCTAATCACGTCTATTTTGTGGTACTTGCGGCTATCTAGAAAAAGAAGTGGTTTTCGTTCGGTCGTCTGACCATTCTCAAAATCCATTTGATGAAATACTCCAAGCATTCATCTGTGTGGACAATTCCCTTGTGATGCTCACCGTTTCCATCCATATCTATGGTGTGAATCCTCCCTGGAACATTTTGAATTATCATCATGGTGTCGCCTGACTTGCAAGGAATGTGCTCCCGGATGTTTTGGAATCATGCCTCTGGGTTCAGTTCCCTGCTAATTTGTCTGGACCTGTGATGTTCTGGGTCGCACCGTGGAAGGCCAAGATAAGGTGGGTAAGGTATGCTCGTTCATTTGTTTGGCTGTCAATATTACGGAAGTGTGCACTGAGCTTTGTCATTGATCATTTACTCCGATGGCTTTGCATTGGGTTAATCTTTGTATTCTTTCCGGGCATGTTATGGGTGCAAAGAGATGCAAAGACTGCAGTCAACGTGGTGTGCAACTATGACCTGGGGGGATGCTGATGATTCCATGCAGATGCTGGTTAGTCTTGCTCACTTGTGTTGATCGCATCTCGTTTTGATAGGGGATATGTTACACTGAAGATATCATATATTTATTTGGACCTGAAAAAGCGAGCGAAGAAACATGACAAAAGGGGATACTTCATAGGGCCACAAAATGCGAGCAACTAATTCAACATAATTCCATTCCCCCCCAACCCCTACCTCCTCATAGCTCCGCCACTGCATCCACTGTCTTCACCAAATCCGCCACTGGCGCCGTCTTTGGTTTTGACATGTGAATCAAAATCAAATGACAAATTAGTTGTTTTGGACTGTTAGTGGAAAGATATTCATGTATGCTGGATGGATTCAATGTATGATGTGAAGGAAGACCTGCTCATCCCTTGTGGAGGAGGCGGCTTGAACACTTGCTAGAGCTACAATAGTGGCTCTGGTGTTTTTTGGTGCATGATGCTTCTTAAGAACCAACTCACAACTAAGATGTATGTGACATGGAAGAGTAACCCATGATCCTAATCGATTGTGCATTTGCATTCAAAAGCAAATTTTAAATAATGCACAAATTTAGGGGGAGCTCTTGCTTATCACATACTTCTCAAAGAGACGATGTACTTCATTTATATTATCATCTGTCGAAGCTTTGTTCTATATGTTGTCATCAATTACCAAAAAGGGGGAGATTGAAAGTGCAACTGATCCCTGGGTGGTTTTAGTAATTCATAACAACATATAGCTCATTGCACTAATATTCTTTCAAGATCAATGTTTTAGAAAGTTCAATGATTGGTATGGCAGGTACTAGAGATGTGGACCCCTCAAAATGCGAAGGACACATATTGGCAAAAGCTCAAGACTCTACATTTTCATTTTAGTGATCCAAGATCACATTGAGTCCATAGGAAAAGCCCATACTATTAAAAGGGGATGATGTGTTGCTTAATGGCTTGCCTGCTCAAAATGCTTAGTGATATGCTTCAAAAGCCCTCAACCACTTTCTCATTTCCACATATGTCCTAAACCTAAAGTCAAACTCGGCCCCACCGATTAGATCTATCCGGCGCCACCGAGTCCACTTGACATAGCCATAGCCAGAAACCCTAATCAGTTCGGTCTCACTGATTGGGATCTTGGTCTCACCGAGATGGGATTGCAAACTCTCTATTTCCTTTCATAACGTTTAGGTCTAACTCAGATGAGCGATCGGTCCCGCCGAGTTCGCAGTGAAAAATATAGAGCATGCACATGATTTTCTAACCAGGAACTTTTCCCAACTTGAGTATTGAAACTTGAAATAGGATTTTGTTCATAAATTGGAAATAAACAGGAATTAACCAATCATGTTTGTGATTAGCACTATGCAAATAATGTAAAAATCTACATGCAGTCTAACACAAGTGCTTGTAAGCAATGGAGCCAAATAAATTCATTTTCCGAGCACCAAGATGCTCATGCACTAGTAGAAAACAGGGCTGTCATCATAGTCCAATATACACATTAGTCCCGGTTGCATCACGAACCGAGACTAAAGGCATTAGTCCCAGCTCAAATGGGACCTTTAGTCCCGGTTTGAGACACGAACCGGGAGACCTTTAGTCCCAGTTTGAGACACGAATCGGGACTATAGGGTGCGATGCCCTTTATTCCCGGTTCATATCTCAAACCGGGACTAAAGGTTCAAACTCTACCCCGGTGGATCGCCTTTTGTAAAAAACAAAAGAAAATGATAAAAACTTCAAAAATTAAAATCCTCCGAGATGTAGTTATGTTACTACATCTACTAGTTAGGAAAAATTAAAAAACTTAAATTTGGACATGTTTTGCAAAAAAGAGTTATGAAAAAGTAAAACGGCCATATCTTTTGCATACGATGTCAAAAAAATGCATAATATATCAAAAAAATTAGCATGAAAATCCACACCTGATTTTGACGGCCTACGGTCTGTTTGCAAATTTTTAGAATCCTCAAATTTTGAAAGGAAAAAAAGATATGCTCAAATTTCATTTTTTTTATTTTTTGTTAAATCTGGTCAAACTTTTGTGAAACTATGGTCAAACTACTTATTCAAGAAATATTAGTGTTAATAAATAATTATTTTTAGTTTTTTGATTTTTGGTCAAACTATGGTCAAATCTGATCATACTATAGTCAAACTATGGTCAAATCTGGTCAAACTATGGTCAAACTTTTATTCAAGAAATATTAGTGTTAATAAATAATTGTTGTTATTTTTTTTGACTTTTGGTCAAACTATGGTTAAATCTGGTCAAACTGTGGTCAAACTATTTTTAAATTTGGTCAAACTATGGTCAAACTATGGTCAAACTATTTATTCAAGAAATATTAGTTTTAATAAATAATTATTGTTTTTTAGAATAATAGTTTCAAACTCAAATGGTGCTTAATGCTCAAGTTTAACTCCTAAGGATTAATAGGATTGACAGCTTAGTATTGTCAGAAAAACAACAAGTGCAGACTTGGAAACTAGGGGGAATAGAACTCGAAATTTAAGCATCTCAGGCTGGAGTAGTGAGAGGATGGGTGACCGGGCGGGAAGTTAGATGATTTGGAATGAGTGGTTCATAATTGAGTAGTGATGAGGGGTGATTAGAGATTGAATTGTCAAATAATTCAGAAATTTGAAAATAAGAAAAAAATTCAAAAAAAAAATCAGAAAAACGAAATTTAAAAAAATAATCCTTTAGTCCCGGTTGGTGTTACCAACCGGGACTAAAGGTTGAGCTCCAGAGAGCGGCCACGTGGAGAGCCTTTACTCCCGTTTAGTACCGACCCTTTAGTTCCGGTTTGGGAATCGGGACAAATGGGCCTTATAAACCGGGACAAATGGGTCTTTTTCTACTAGTGATGTCAGCTTCTCTGCCTGACATATTTTATGCATGTGCACTACATGTAACGAGATTTTGTTGTTGTATCATCTGTGCTGCCTGTCTTCTCATACATACACGTTAACAAATACGACAACCATATTAATGGGCACAATCCCGCCTCAAGAGGAGCCACCAGGTGGTGCGCCAACAACTAGTACATAATAAATTCATGCATGTTACATAAAACTCCACATGCACGCACCACGTGCTTGCACGTTACAAATATTGACTTGCGTTGGTGTACAAGCTAGAAACCTACCAACTTATCTTGGCCGGGATCCATTCTTCACATACATATGTTTAGCTAAAATATTTTTAATATTATATGTTAGCCACTCGCGAATCAACCTGTCGTTGGATGATCAGGAGGACAGTTGTATCCACAACCCATTAGGTTAAGTCCTAAATTTGACGCTGGTACTTATATTTTTCTTGATTTATTGCAAACCTTCCAGCGACGTGCGCTCAGTGTGAGCAGATGTTCCCGTCGATTTCGAAGGCATTTGTGGCGTGCGTTCAGAGAGATGAGTTTATCTGCGTGTAATGTTCCAAAAAAGGGTTTAACCACTCTACATGGATGGAGAGAGGCAGTGGTAACATGCTATGGTAATGTCATTGTACATTCGTGAATATGGTGGAAAGGGGTGGAGGAATTTTGGCTAGTCTTTTGTGGACGGTGTGTACTACTCCCTCCGTCCGTAAATACTTGTCAGAGAAATGAATGAATCTAGACGTATTTTAGTTATAAATACATCTAATTTTATCAATTTCTCCGACAAATATTTCAGGATGGAGGGAGTATATTACTAACTCTCGGCCCGGATGGCGCACGAGACAAACTGAAGTAGTATGTCAATGCCTTGAGCTTAACGATGTTTTCACTAGTTAATTTGTGGGCCAGTGGAGATTATTTTTTGATTTTAACCAGTCAAGGTCGGAATTGAAGATTGAGATCTCAGCAAGATCATTGTGGTGCTTACGGTTAGGATAGGCTCGACCTCTCACCCTGTATGAAAGGTAATTCTTCGTCAAATTTTAGAGATTTCATGAAAAATGTAGCACGGAAACCAAAGATTGTTTTCCGGTGACTAGAACCATGAACCCAATGCCATGCTTTTGTTTTTCGAAACTCTCTTCAAGGCCATGTCAAGTACTGGGGATTATTGTACATATTTGTCTCTTTCAGCAGTAGGAAGTTATAATATTACCAGTCATGTTGGACAATTGTGATGCTATTTCTTTCACTTTTCATAAACACTCTTCGATCATCTTTGCGGCTCATTTTCACATATACTCCTCCTGTCCCAAAATAAGTGTCTTAAATTCGTACTAACTTGGGACCGAGGGAGTATATGTCAATGCACGCATTTGCTTTTCCATACGCCTCCCAAACTTGGGAGCTGGGTTCCATTAATATATGGAATAGAGCTTGACAAAGAATAAAAAAAGAGTTTATGGCTTAAATCCAAAAGGAAAAGTATCAATAAGGCTATGAGAGCCAAAAATGAAGCATCATCCGTGTGCGGACATGCACGACGGGTTACTCTGCAACTAGCATAAACGAAGAGATTATGATGGAGTACCTAATTAATAATATCATGAGAATAATTCAATATGCTAAAATATATAGTGGTGGTCATATAAGAGATTAAGTAGGTATTAAATGTTGAATGGTTCACAACAAAAACTATTATTTTTAGGTAGAACTGTATTTAGAAATATAAATAAATTTTTAAGGTGTTGCTCTAGCGGGTTACTGTTCTAATTCAACTTCGTGTGGTGATCTAGATACTCCTCTATAAGTCAACTTTTGAAGCATTAATGCATGGTGCAAGTTGCACATATAAGTAGTAGGTGGTACTCCTACTCCTCGACGACTTGAAATGTGCATGTGCATGTGGTAAACTTGGTGTGGGTTGTGGGGGCATTCTTGATTATAAGTAAGCACGGCTTGCACTATCATATGGGCAGCAGTGCGTACACTAGCTCAGATCTTCCTTAGATCTTGTCTTCTTCTCTTCTAATGGCTTCATCAGGAGCAGCCGTTCTCATCGTGCTGGTCATCGTGCTGCTGGGAATGGGATGGCCGGCGCCGGCGTCGGCCGAGGGGAAAGGAACGGCATGCAAGGACTGCGACTTGATGTGCGCTGACACCATCAACTCATCCCGGTCGGAATGCGGAGGCATCTGTGGAGCCCCGACGCAGGAGTGCGTGGAGAAATGCATCTGGCAGTGCAGTCATGGCTGCACCCCCGAGCCGGGGAGGCCGGACTCCTGCTACCGCGCCTGCAGTGGGCTCGGTACCGTGCTTCGATGCAGGAGTCAGTGCTGCCCTTCGCCTCAGCAGTGCCAAGAAATCACTCAAAACGCCATGCAACAGTGCATCGCCGAGTGCGGCGCCACCTGCAAAAAAGGTTGTGGCCACCCCTAATGATCGATCCACCGGTTAAGTGGTTTTCTTTTTCTCAAATAAATCAAGGAGTGCATACGTGAGGTATGCATGTGCGGATGCGCCTTGCCTTTGTTGTTCTACCATCGTTGTCTACTATGTACTTTGTTTCCTTGTATTTTCATTGTACTGCTACACTGTGTTGGAAATTGGAATATAGTATGGCCTACGTTTCTCTGTTAGTATGCAGTTTGAAATGAACTTTCTGGTGCATGCATTTCATTATGGTATTGAATCTATGAGGTTTCGACTTCATGACCCAGCCAATGCTGTATAAAACAAAAATATATGCGGCTCACGCCGATCCCAAATCTGAGGCATGGAGCGAGCAACCAACCTAGATGTGGGATGGACTGTTGAAATATATTGCCCAGTATTGCTTTGTTTGGACTTTTTGATCAATTGACTGGTGCATAAATTCAATTGATTCATTCATTCATCTTTTATTCTTTGATTGAATGCCAAGAGGTTTAAACATACTAGTGTGTGATTACAAATTTCAGAGACGTACACTTGTTGTTTTGTTTATACAACATGAGCTTACTCGCCTGGCTTAACTTTGACCAGAACAACAAACGCCAAAACAACGGCATCATATAGAAAAATCTAAACTGATGTTTCTTTTAGTAAGCTATATTGGGTTGTCACGGAAAGAACTGATAGACATAGGGCTGAACTGCAAGCTAGTGTGGATGGGCTGATATTCTGTCGTGCCGCCAGGGAATGGGCCGATGTACAAGTGCGCCATCTGGGTTCGTGCGGATAGGGGAAAGGCAGAAAAATGGATGGAAACTGAATGTGACATGCCTAATAAGCCATAGAAAGATAAGGAAGAGGCTGCACCCCATAGGTACTCGCCAGCACCGGTGGTTTCTTGTTTCCACTCGCCTACACGTGTTTAAAATTGGAGTCGGTTTCAAAATTCCAGCCGCTTCAAATGTTTGTGTGGGCTGTTTCATCTTATATATATATTTACTAATTGAAGGCACCATTAAAGCCTTCTCATGATTCCACATCATCCAAATTAATTAAACCGTTGGATTAGTTAATTAACGGCAGAGATAAAAAGAAAACTTACGTAACACAAATTGTCCCATAAACAAGACTTCTGACACGTTCAACATTCGTGAATGAAACAAAAAAAAAGGAAGCATCCATCGTTACCTTGAAAAAGATCGCCTCCTTCCATAAAAACTCTAGCGAAAAAAAGGAAAGAAATTATAGATCCGTTTGATTAGCCTACAAACTCCATTAATAAAATATTCTCCAATGAAAAAAGGATATGCATGTTGGTAACTGAAGAAGGCATCCGTCGGTTCCTTGAAAAAAGGATGCCCACGTTGGTAACTGAAGATTTTTTTTCCCTGGGCGGATATGCTGAACTTAATATGTGGTCAAATGTGATAAGTTAAAAAAAGCAAGTCCATAATAAACGCTTTAGCATGTGTCTGCGCGCTAATGAAAGGGAGTCCATGTATTCTACGATTTTTCCCCGCAAAAAAAACCCGATACAAGTCATACGTGATTTAAGTCCAACATGGTAAGTAAAAAAAAAATCCATAACGAGCGCTTTAGGAGGTATCTGCATGCAGGTTTGAGAGTCCATCTATGATACAAGTCATACCACAAACGTGATTTAAGTCCAATCCATAAAAAAAACTTTATATGTTCCTTTTTTAAGTCCAACGTGATAGAATAATCAGTACTCACCCGCAAAAAAAGATAGAATAAACAGTACTCCCTCCGTCCAGAAATACTTGTCGTAGAAATTGATGAAAATGAATGCATCTAGAACAAAAATACATCTAGATACATCCATCTCCCTGACAAGTATTTCCGGACGGTTCTGCTGCACGTACGTTTAGAGAAAAATGGCTCAACTACACAAAGGCATGTACAAAAAGAATACAAGGGCCGACAGAAAAAAAGGGCAACGTGTGCTGCCATTGCATTGGAACGTGGTTCAAACAAAAAGGATATAAGGGGGTCCTCCTATAATGGGAGTTTTTCTATATTTTAATAAATTGCTAGCCCGTGCACACATGTATAATGAATAAAGCAACACGTACATAAAAAACTTTGCATCCAACACGTTCATGTTCCAAGTCCAATCTGTACAAAATATACGTGCCTTCAACCTGCCTAAAGAAAAATAACACGTCCCATAAAAAGTCTTCAAGCGTTTAAGCACTTACCTATACAATTGATAAAGCAACACGTTACTTCAAAAGAAAAGCAACATGTACATCAAAGAGTTCGATGAAAAAAAAGAAAAAAACAAAGAGTTCTCATCCAGCACGTACAAGTTCGAACCAGTACATGTTAAAAAAAGTTCCAATCAGTACAAAATACACGTGTCTTAGCACGTCCCATCATTAAAAATACCACCTACAATAATATAATACATTAACTAATCGCCATGAAAAAAACACATGCATATTCTCTCCAAACAAATGAGAAGGCACGTAAAAAAATTCCTCTTTTCGCGGATACGTGCAAATAAATCCTGCTCAAGCATCACGGTATGTGATAGAGTCAATGCCTGATTCCCCAGAAAAATAGTCAATTAATGATTGTGTATTAATTTAATGCGCGAAATAGATCTAAAAAAATTAATGCGTGAAATCACCAGATTGTAAGATATAATAACTAAGAAAAATTACATCAAATTTCCCCCGTAGTAAAATCATATATGAACATAAACATATAATTTGAATTGGTATTTTAAATCGGGATATTTTGATACATTGTCCATTTTAATTTTAGTGGATAATTTTTCCATGTATTACGATATAGTCTATAGTTTAATTTGATACAAGATAAACACATTTTGAAGTAAATATTTTTTAAGTTAAAGGTGGAGCACTTCCCAAAGGGCGAAGACGTATTGTAGATTATATAAATGACAGAAGTAGCATCATAGTAGTATTATTTGTACAGACTTTTAAAATATTTTTGATCTCTTACCACATGTATCAGGTGGTACTGTTATATTTACACCGTCATGATTAACCAATAACCAATAGTACCATAGATAATTGAATCTTTCACCTGAAGGAACATATATCCACCTAAGTAGTCGTCACTAGAATAACATGCCGCAAGCACTCAATACTTCTTCTGATAATTTTAGTTTAAGTAATATATTTATATTTATACATGCATCATCTTTGGAGAAAAAAAAAAGCAAGCCCATGAAAGCCGCAACATCTTAATTTATTGAGTTGTGGCATCAATGTCGATGTGTGTATAATGTTACCAAATTTGGAAGTATATACATGTTTCATTTTAGTCTGCCTACTCAACCTATTCCAACCATGCAACATCAAGTATCGCTAAAATACAATAGAACCACGATGGATTAAGGTAAAGGAAGACATACCTGAGGGTGAGAGGGCAATGAAATACTCACAGAAGTAATCATCACTCAGCCTGTTCAAATTATCCTTATTGTTACACAAATATGTTAAGCAATGAAAAATTAATGATTGCTGCAAACTGTTTTAGGGGAAATTCAAAAAATGGCGATGTATTTTTGGGTAGGAATTGCTCAATCAATAGAAACATGTTAGGATTCTCTGCATTTGTCCTCATCTATTTGAACAACATTTATATTTGTTCAAAAATGTTAATATTTTCTACAAAAATACATTGCAGTTGCAAATATTATTGTGAAGGAATCCTCTAATATATACAAATTGGGCACCATTTAAAATATATAGGGCCTAAAAGTTTGTATTAATTCCATCTTTCTAAATTATAGCGATCGCTATTCTACTACAAAAATTAACATGTGCATTAAATCTACCAGAATATAAATTATCTAGTGTTTATTCGTACATGTCATTCACTCTAATTTTAAAATTGCATTATTTAATTAGCATGTCATTACACAAAAATTTAAGGCGGAACAATATCTAGCCCGTGCAGAAGCACGGGTTGATGACTAGTATTTCTAACCGACTTCTGATCTGCATATTTGAAACATAACTAACTCCTTTGAGCTTATTACAGGTGGCGTTGTTTTTCTTGGTGACAACCGCTTCTCAGGGCCATTGATAATGCTCGATTTTCTTCTAGTGTCTACCTTCACTTTCGAGAACCACCAATATTCATCGACCGATCACAAGATTCACATTTCCATCGGACCACTAGGCCATGCTCCGAACCACGTGCTTCCCACTTGTCCCACTGAAATAGGCTTCAACTCTACCAAATTACGTTGTAGGCCGTCCATCAACCTACATGAAGTCTTTCATCAAACTCCAACTCCACCTTTAAATAATTCCACAGTAGTTGTACGCTGTCACGCCACACCTGTCGACACCAACCTCCCATGTGTATACCGTCTTCAAATCTACACTTAGCCATTGCCACGTTAAATTGCACAACACCCAACAGATGGTCACCATCACCATCATGCCCATATGTTTTTGTCATTGATCTCACCACCTTCTGCTATTTGGAATGACCACACGTCGATCCACTAGTATTTCTAGGCCTTATGTTTCTGACCCTGATCAACCCCCCCCCCCCCTCCCCGCATCACGTCGTATCAGCCCAGCCAAAGACCATGCATTGCTCGACGCCCAATACATGCATGATCTTGCAAGATGCGTTGTAAGCTCCCCAACCATATTTCAAGAACTATCATTCAATTTAAAATGATATTTCATAATATTCACAAAACCACTAAAACTAGTAGAAAAGGCCCATTCGCATCTGGGTTCAGAGGGCCTTTAGTCCCGGTTCGAACCAGGACTAAAGGGTTGTCACTAAAGCCCTGTTCCTTTAGTCCCGGTTCGCCCAGGAACCGGGACATATTGGGGCTCCACGTGGCCGCTGCCGCTTTCCCAGGTAGGGGGGGCTTTTGTCCTGGTTGGTGCCACCAACCGGGACCAAAAGTCTTGCTGGGTTTTTTGTTTCTTTTATAAAAGATGGGGGGGGGGGGGGGGGTTGGGGGGGTTTTTAGGGTTAGTTTAGGGGTTTCATATATTGTGTTGGCTAGCTAATAGAGAAAAGTGTCCTTTCTTATCTCCATGCTTGAGTCGACGCCACGTATAGAGAGAACTCAACACGCTTAGCTAGCTATAAGCAAATGAAGGAAACTATTAAGTACATGTAAGATCGTCATGAAAATATATGTAGTGATTGACCTCTCCTTCTCCGAGAGATTGGTCGAACAACAATTTATCGTATATCTATCCGATGCTACTGGCTACATATATATATACAATGTATAAGATCTCTTACAATACCCTAACATGTGAACTCAACTTTCACATGCATGGTGGTATTCTCCGGCTTTATTGATGACGTGGTCACGAAAGAATCCAGCCAATTCCTCTTGAATTGCTCGCATGCGATCTTGTGGTAGGAGTTCATTCCACATCTCCCACATCTAATTTAAAGAAGGGGGTCAATACATATATATGAATGAAACTCAACAGAAATGATGGTAATAAAATAAACTTGTGAATATTTTTGCTTACGCACTTCATATTGTCTTTTAGAGTAGCCACGCCTATTCTTGGCCGTCGCGTTGCAGATGAACTCGCAGACGTAGTATCCACAGTAATTATTCCCGGCTTCCTGCCACAAGCATTTTACGAGAAATAGAGGTCAATCAAACTGATAATGAAGCATTATAAATGGGCATTGATGAAAGTAGTTAGAATCAACGGGAGATGCGCGGAACTAGCTAGCTAGTAGTACTTACTTCCGGGTAAATCCATCGCAGTTCCCGCGGCAGTCCCGAAACTTGTGCTGCCTAGCGGTCTGCTTCACAATGCACCCCGAGTGGAACTTTATTCAGAGGCCAAGGCGGAGGAGGCACGTCAGGATGTAGTAGACCTTCTGGAGGAGGAACGGGATATGGCCTTGATCCGGTCGGCTCTTTACCAACAAGATCTCCGTCGATTCCATGCAAAGAACATTAAGGGTTGAAGCGTTTCAAGAAGGAGACCTTGTGCTCGACCGACCAACAGCGACCACATGAACTTGCCCCTGCATGGGAAGACCCCTTCATCACCACCCAAGTGCTTCACAATGGAGCCTATCACCTTTACAACTTAGCTCAGAAGAAGGACGAGCCGCTACCGAACGCTGGATCTACTTCGTCGTTCTATACTTGACAAATCGGGTTGTCAAGATGTAATAAAATTACTTGTTAGTTTTTTTATGAAGACATGCCCCCAGCAGTCTCTTAATGATTGTTTTTTGCATAAGCATGTGTTCAAATCCCCCAGTGGGTGGCTTTGCCGCGAACCAGCTCCGCCTAAGTTACAAAAACTACTCCGAGTGAAGAGCGATCCTCTCACTCGGGGGCTTAGCCGCGAACCAGCTTCACCTAAGTTAAAAAACTACTCCGAGTGAAGAACGATCCTCTCACTAAAACTACTCCGACTGAAGAGCAATCCTTTCACTCAGAGGCTTAGCCGCGAACCAGCTTCGCCTAAGTTAAAAAACTACTCCGAGTGAAGAGCGGTACTCTCACTAAAACTACTCCGAGTGAAGAGTGATCTTCTCACTCGGGGGCTTAGCCGCGAACCAGGTTCGCCTAAGTTAAAAAAACTACTCCGAGTGAAGGGTGATCCTCTCACTAAAACTACCCCGAGTGAAGAGAGATACTCTCACTCGGGGGGTTAGCCGCGATCCAGCTTCGCCTAAGTTAAAAACTACTCCGAGTGAAGAGCGATCCTCTCACTTGGGGGCTTAGCCGCGAACCAGCCTCGCCTAAGTTAAAAAACTACTCCAAGGGCAATCCTCTCACTCAGGGGCTTAGCTGCGAACAAGCCTTCCTAAGTTAAAGAACTACTCCAAGTGACGAGTGATCCTATCACTCGGGGGCTTAGCCGCGAACCAGCTTTGCCTAAGTTACAAAAACTACTCCAAGTGCCTCTTCTCCTGTACATTGCTTCGAACATCAATGATGGGGTCGAGGACCAATGCGTCCAAACCGCCATGACGGATACTGGTAGGATGGTCCCTGCGATCGAAAGTGGTCGGACAAGAGGACCATGGGTTGAACTTTGGGGCGACTGGATCCATCGCATAGACGTCCCTTAGTGCACGCTTCCATTCCTGCTTGGGGATATGGGTTGCGTATATCATATTCACTGTTTTCACTTGGGGAGGAAATTTCTTCTGTCCTCCTGTGTTCGGCGGTCGTGCTCCTCATCTTCATCGCTATGCAGCCCCTTTTCTTTGTTTTTGGCATTCAACTTGCCGGCCTGTTTGAACACCCATCATCCTTTGTTGGTGTGGTTGGCTGGTTTATCGGGGGTGCCGTGAATTTTACACGAGCGATCGAGTATGCGGTCCAGACTGGACGGGCCCGGATTGTTTCTTTTGAATGGCTTTTTCCACTGACTGGACTTAGAGCCACTGAATCCGGCATTGACTACCGTGTCTTCGGTGTTGTCGCCATTGCTGCGACGCTTGTGTCTGTTGCGTCATGGCATGCCGTTGCTATCTCTGGCATCGGAAGTGCCAGGATTTCTTGATGTGCTGTTGCTGCGAGCCAGCTAGCTGTCCTCGCCCGCACAAAATCGGGTCATGAGTGTTGTGAGGGCTGCCATGGATTTTGGCTTCTCTTGGCCGAGGTGTCGGGCGAGCCACTCGTCACGGATATTATGCTTAAAGGCCACTAAGTCGGCATCCAGACAGTCGACGATTTGGTTCTTTTTAGTTAAGAATCGAGTCCAGAATTTCCTGGCTGAGTCTTCGGGCTGTTGGTTTATGTGACTTAGGTCATCAGCATCCGGTGGTCGCACATAAGTGCCCTGGAAGTTGTCAAGGAATGTGTCTTCCAAGTTCCCCCAACTGCCAATGAAGTTTGCCGGCAGGCTATTTAGCCAATGCCGAGCCGGTCCTTTGAGTTTTAGTGGGAGGTACTTGATGGCATGTAGATCATCACCGCGGGCCATGTGATTCTGGAGAAGGAAATCTTCAATCCATACCGCGGGGTCTCCGTCGTGCCATCATATGATTCAATATTTACGGGTTTAAACCCTTCCGAATTCATGATCCATTACTTCATCAGTGAAGCATAGGGGGTGTAAACCCTTCTGGGAATTCTTGATTGATCTTGATGATATGAGTATTACAAGAGTTGATCTACCACGAGATCGTAGAGGCTAAACCCTAGAAGCTAGCCTATGATTATGATTGTTGTTGTCCTCTGTACTAAACCCTCCGGTTTATATAGACACCGGAGGGGGCTAGGGTTACACAGAGTCGGTTAAAGAGAAGGAGATCTACATATCCGAATTGCCAATCTTGCCTTCCACGCAAAGGAGAGTACCACCCGGACACGGGACGAAGTCTTCAATCTTGTATCTTCATAGTCCAATAGTCCGGCCAAAGTATATAGTCCGGCTGTCCGAGGACCCCCTAATCCAGGACTCCCTCAACTACGATGAGACCTTCTCACCCGTAGCGATGCTTAAGTCTGTCCGAATCATGTTAGCAATTGCCGCATTTTATGATTATGAAATTTGGCAAATGGATGTCAAAACTGCATTCCTGAATGGATTTCTGGAAGAAGAGTTGTATATGATGCAACCGTAAGGTTTTGTCGATCCAAAACGTGATAACAAAGTGTGCTAGCTACAGCGATCCATTTATGGACTGGTGCAAGCCTCTCAGAGTTGGAATAAACACTTTGATAGTGTGATCAAAACATATGGTTTTATACAGACTTCTGGAGTAGCCTGTATTTACAAGAAAGTGAGTGGAAGCTCTGTAGCATTTCCAATATTATATGTGGACGACATATTGTTGATTGGAAATGATATAGAATTTCTGGATAGCATAAAAGGATACTTGAATAAAAGTTTTTAATGAAAGACCTCGCTAAGTCGACACATTGAGAATCAAGATCTATAGAGATAGATCAAGATGCTTGATAAGATTTTTCAATTAGTACATACCTTGATAAGTTTTTGAAGTAGTTCAAAATGGAACAGTCAAAGAAGGAGTTCTTGCCTGTGTTGCAAGGTGTGAAGTTGAGTAAGACTCAAAACCCGACCATGGCAGAAAACAGAAAGAGAATGAAAAGTCATTCCCTATGCCTCAGTCATAGGTTCTATAAAGTATGCTATGTTGTGTACCAAACCTATTGTATACTTTGTTCTGAGTTTGGCATGGGAATACAATTTTGATCTAAGAGTAGATCACTCGACAGCGGTCAAGAATATCCTTAGTGAGGACTAAGGAAATATTTCTCGATTATGGAGGTGATAAAAGAGCCCGTCGTAAAGAGTTACATCAGTGCAAGCTTTTACACCGATCCAGATGATTCTAATTCTCAATCTGGATACATACTGAAAGTGGGAGCAATTAGCTAGAGTAGCTCCGCGAGCATTGTAGACATAGAATATTTGCAAAATACATACGGCTCTCGAATGTGACAGACCGTTGACTAAACTTCTCTCACGAGCAAAACATGATCATGCCTTAGTACTCTTTGAGTGTTAATCACATAGCGATGTGAACTAGATTATTGACTCTAGTAAACCCTTTGGGTGTTGATCACATGACGATGTGAACTATGGGTATTAATCACATACATATGTGAATATTGGTGTTAAATCACATGGTGATGTGAACTAGATTATTGACTCTATTGCAAGTGGGAGACTGAAGGAAATATGCCCTAGAGGCAATAATAAAGTTACTATTTATTTCCTTATATCATGATAAATGTTTATTATTCATGCTAGAATTGTATTAACCGGAAACATAATACGTGTGTAAATACATAGACAAACATAGTGTCACTAGTATGCCTCTACTTGACTAGCTAATTGATCAAAGATGGTTGAGTTTCCTAACCATGGATGTGAGTTATCATTTGATCGGTGGGATCACATCATTAGAAGAATGATGTGATTGACTTGACCCATTTCGTTAGCTTAGCACTTGATCGCTTAGTATGTTGCTATTGCTTTCTTCATGACTTATACATGTTCCTATGACTATGAGATTATGTAACTCCCACTTAGGAGGAACACTTTGTGTGCTACCAAACGTCTACAACGTAAATGGGTGATTATAAAGGTGCTCTATAGGTCTCTCCGAAGGTACTTGTTGAGTTGACGTATTTCGAGATTAGGATTTGTCACTCCAATTGTCATAGAGGTATCTCTGGGCCCTCTCCGTAATGCACATCACTATAAGCCTTGCAAGCAATGTAGCTAATGAGTTAGTTACGGGATGATGCATTACGTAACGAGTAAAGGGACTTGCAGGTAACGAGATTGAACTAGGTATTGACATACCGACGATCGAATCTCGGGCAAGTAACATACCGATGACAAAGGGAACAGCATATGTTGTTATGCGGTTTGACCGATAAAGATCTTCGTAGAATATGTGGGAGCCAATATGAGCATCCAGGTTCCGCTATTGGTTATTGACCGGAGAGGTGTCTCGGTCATGTCTACATAGTTCTCGAACCCGTAGGGTCCGCACGCTTAAAGTTCGATGACGGTTATATTATGAGTTTATGTGTTTTTATGTACCGAAGGTAGTTCGGAGTCCCAGATGTGATCACGGACATGACGAGGAGTCTCGAAATGGTCGAGACATAAATATCGATATATTGGACGACTATATTTGGACACCGGAATGGTTCCGGGTGAGATCGGGATAATACCGGAGCACCGGGAGGTTATCGGAACCCCCCGAGAGGTATATAGCCTTAATGGGCTTTAGTGGAAAGGAGGGGAAAGGAGCAAGGGAGGCCCCCCCCAAGCCCAATCTGAATTGGTAAAGGGGCCGGACCCCCCTTTCCTTCCTTCCTCCTTCCTCTTCCTTCCCTCTCCCTCTCCAGATAGGAAAAGTGGGAGTCCTCCTCCTGGTGGGAGTAGTAGTCCCCCTTGGGCGCCTCCTCCTCTTGGCCGCCCTCTCCTCCCTCCTTTTTATACGGAGGAGGGGGCACCCCATATACACAACAATTGATCCCTTGGATCTCTTAGCCGTGCAGTGCCCCTCCACCATAATCCACCTCGATAATACCAGTAGCGGTGCTTAGGCGAAGCCCTGCGTCAGTAGAACATCATCATCGCCACCACACCGTCGTCTTGACGGAACTCTCCCTCAAAGCTCGGCTGGATCGGAGTTCGAGGGACGCCATCGAGCTGAACGCAGTGCCGAACTCGGAGGTGCCGTCGTTCGGTACTTGATCGGTCGGATCGTGAAAACGTGACGACTACATCAATCAAGCAGTTAACGCTTCCGCTTTCGGGTCTACGAGGGTACGTGGACAACACTCTCCCTCTCGTTGCTATGCATCACCATGATCATGCGCGTAATGCGTAGGAATTTTTTTGAAATTACTACGCTCCACGACACTAGGGATGCTCTTAGTCTCCATACCCCAAAAGAAAGATGTTCAGTCTCTCTATCTTGATTCCAGTTGTATTATGGGGTTGTTATGGTGGACAGCCCAATTCGTGGGATCTGCTAGAGATGCCTTGATTGTTGCAGGCTGAATCACTGGTGGATAACATAAACTTTGATTACAGGGTTGCTGCTAAAATTCCTGCCATTATAAATGTAAGTGTCCGTACATTTACCTGTATCTGAATCTGGCCTTGCATCCATCCACTTAAATAAATAGAATCATGCGGGGATGGAAACTGAAATGAGAATTTTGAAAAACTTCATGGAGCCAAAAAATGACCCTGAATTCGAATAATGTTCATGAATTTGAATAATGTTTGCGATTACAAAAACATTCATGAATCTTGATTTATTTCAAATATTTATCAGATGAGCCAAATTTGAATTTGATGAACATCGTTTGAACTCGATGAACAAATTCTCAATTAAAGATTTTTTTTTGAAAAATATGATGAAATTTTTCAAAAATGAATGGAAATTTTCTGAATTTAATGTAATTCTTTAGAAATTATGGTGAACAAATTTTGGATATGCTGAACATTTCTTTCGAAAAAACAATTTGAACAAATTTTGAAATTGATGAACATTTTTGGATATTCATGAACAAATTTCGAGGTTTTTAACATTATTTGGAAATGATGAACAAATTTCGAATTCGACAAACATTGTTTTTAATTTCATAAAAATTGAATTTGATGAACATTTTTTAATACTGATGAACAAAAAAATGAAGTCATTGAACATTTTCTGAATTGATGTACCTGTTTTTACATTGACTAACATTTTTTTAATAGGATGAACAAAAAAATGTTTGCAAATTTGAAACAAAATTCACAAAAAAAAGTGAAAAACTAACGGAGAAAGGAGATAACAAAAAGGGAATCAGGAAAAATGAAAATGAAAAACGAAAAAAGAAAAGAAGGAACAAATGAAAGGATAAAATGTAATTTTGGCCGCCCCATACGACATCTAGCGCGCGAGGGCCCTACGCCCTGAATAGGAAGCGCCAAGGTGACTTGCCGTTTCAGAGAATCCCTAGTCACTCCTAGTGTGCGTCAAGGAGTAGAGGCTTCGCACAGAGGGTGATCACATTGGGCGGGCCCATTCTGCATTCGCAGTTTAACTTGAACTGGTGATGTACAGAAACATCACATTAACGGCTCGGTACTTTGGCAACCCGGTTTTTCCTCGGTTTTCATTTTTTAATTTTAATTTTGTGAAGATTTTTCAAAATTGCGAACAAATTTCGAAGTCCAAGTTTTGTTTTCATTTTTATTAATTTTTAAAAGGTGAAAAAAACTAAAAACGTCATTGCTTTTAAAAGCATGAACATATTTTATAAAACTATGAAAATTTACGATATTTCGAGTTCTGAACATTTTATAAAGGTTAAAAAATAAAAAAAGTGAATGACTGAACAAAAACAAAACAGAAAAAAATGAAAAAAGAGGGGAAAAAAACCCGGGAACCTACCACTAGAAGGTTCCCAAAACCTGGTGGTCGCTCAAGTGGCCGGCTCGTGTCGCCTCGTTCGGTGGGTTCTCTTCAGCGAAGCAGCCACGACGATCGGACGTGCACGGGCATCGTATAGGATCTGCCGCCGTTGCATGCAATTGCTGGGGTTTTTTTTTTTTTTTTGAAGCCCTGCATGCATGCAATTGCTGGGTTTGGTTAGGGCTGCGCGCATGGGAGCCGGCCTGGCCCAAAAAACTGACAGGCCTGGGTGCATGCATGCATGCAGGGCTTGGTTCAAACTCAAAGACGAACACACAATGATACGTTTAAAGGGATCGATACGTTTAAAGGGCTTGGTCCACCATTCAATGAAGGTACTGCCGATTGAAGGAGCCACCGCCAAAGACCGAGCCAGTTTAAGTCTCTATTCCAAAGGATATTAACGACCGCACAACCAGTAAGAAGGTCATCAACGTCTTCAAAATGGCTGTGGCAGGAAACACATGAGTCATTATGTGGAAGCCCATGTTTCGCACGTCGATTTGCAGTCCAAATACTCTTACGGGCAGCCAACCAAATGAAAAATTTACAACGAAAGGGGGCCCAACATATTTTCAAATAGCATTTGCCAAGGTGCAAACAGGAAGCCCCTCAAAGAAAGACAAGTATGCCGACTTAGAGGAGAAACGACCAGATGGCTCGAGAGACCATTTCCACATGTCAGCATGATAATGGTCGACCTGGACCTCCTGAATGGCCCTACTCGTATCTGATACAAAGGATGGCGGGTACAACCCCGTTAAAGGTGTTCAACGTGTCGACCGGGAACTGTTGGAATTTGCTAGTGGGCTTGTGGCCCAAAGCCCAACTAAAATTCTGAAATTCTCTTGGCCCATTCATGCACACATGTGAGTGGAGTGAGTGAGGCTAAACTTTAGTCCCACCTCATAAGTTGAGAGAGAGTTGCACCTCTTTATAAGGTGAGCTCTTCTACCACTTGTATGAGCATGAGAAGAGGAGACCTACACGCCGCTTCCTCCTCCTCGCCACGCCCACGCCTCGTCACGACGCCGCTACCGCGGTTGCGGATTGAGCCGAGCCGAGGACGGAGCTATGCACGTTGTCTATATTTTTGCTGCTCGAGAAAAATTAATGAGTCATTAATTAATAATTAACGGACGCGTTAATTCTTGAACCGCTTCGATTCTTTTGGATCGTGGCGACTCGGACGTGGGGTTTACTCCCACGACCTACCCGCCCGCACTATATAGTCAGCAGACGCTCTACCCTAGCCGCGGCGAGGCCTAACCCCGCCTCTCATGATCCCTGTCACGGGAGAGGCGATCAGGTTTTTGGGGAGCGACTCGCGCGATCAAGCGACGACTTCGCGAACGACGACTTCTTCCCGACCTCGGCAACCTCATCCTCGACGACATGGGCGACAACGTTAACTCCGGCGGTGCTGCTCCCGCTGCACCGTATGTGATTCTATCCTTCCTGTTCGAGATCGTGGTAGAATTCATGTTTCTAGTATGTGTCCTAGATGTGATCTGTTCATCTGCTATGCTAGTTTGCATGATTAGTTTAATCTCTGCTATTGCTGTCATGATCTATTTCCCATTTATTCGGATTAAATCTCGTAGTAATTTGCTCATATTTCCAACAATCCAAAAACCTGATTATAGGCAATTTACTCCGAGTGGTTTTGCTGCGCATCTGAAGCCGCCTGCCTTTAAGGGGGCGCAATATAAGAGGTGGCGCACGAGAGCAGTCTCTGGTTTCGCAGACCATGGGCTGCTACGACGCCATTAAGGGCAAGCTCGAGGGCGATCTTAATCCAAAGACAGCTGGAAGCTTTTGAGAAGATCGATACTCTCTTTAAAGGCGCTCTTTCCGGGTGTTCTGGATGATTCCATTGTGGATTCGTGATATGTCGCTTGACAACGGCAAGGACATGTGGGCTGCGCTTGAGGCCAAGTTTGGTGCCTCGGACGCCGTAGCGAAGTTGTACGTCATGGAGCAATTCTATGACTACAAGATGACCTGATGAGCGCTCTGTTGTCAAGAAAGCTCATGAGATACAAATATCGCCATAAAAGAACTTGAGCACTTCAAGTGTGTGTTGCCGGACAAATTTGTTGCCGGAGGCATTATTGCCAAGCTTCCACCTTCGTGGAACAATTTTGCTACTTCCACGAAACACAAGAGACAGGAGTTTTCCGCTACGGATCTCATTGGTACTCTTGATGTTGAAGAGAAGGCGAGAGCAAAAGACACACGTGCTCGAGTTGCCGAGGGAGCTTCTAGTGCCCACATGGTACGTAAGAAGAACTTCCAGCCCAACAAGTTCAAAAACAACAAGAACAAACCTCGTGGCAAAGGCAAGTTTGATACAAAGAACAAGCCATGATATACTACCAACTTCAAGAAGAATTCTCATAAGAAGGGGAAGGGACTTTGCCATGTCTGCGGTGATCCTAATCACTGGGCTCCGAAGTGTCCTAACCGATTTGAGGAGCACGAACATGAGAAGAGCGGCAAGTCCGCTAATGTTGTCATCGGTGATACTGATATGAAGGAATCGAGTGGTACGGTATTTTTCCTACCATCCTTTCAAGATTTCAATCCTCGATTGGTTAATTGACACCGTGCCAATGTACATGTTTGTGCCGACGCCCATGTTTTCTTCTTACCAGGCCATAGGGACTTCTCCCGTGCTGATGGGGAACGGGTCACATGCCATCGCTCGAGGTGTTGGTACGGTCGATCCGAAGTTTACTTCGGGAAGACCGTATGCGTCTCAAGAACGCTCATCATGTGTCGTCCATCAATAAAAATCTCAAGAAGCGGTTCCCGCTTATGTCGAGATGATTTTAAGTTGGTTTTGAGTCCAATAGAGTTGTAATTTCCAAGTGTGGACAATTTGTTGGAAAAGGCTATGAGTGCGGAGGCTTGTTCCGCCTATTTTTGTCAGATATTTGCATTAAAGTTATTAATAATGTTTGCCACAACAATGAGTCTGATATTTGGCATTCACGACTTTGTCACATTAACTTTGGTTGCATGACGCGGCTAGCCAATCTGAATTTAATTCCAAAATCTCTGCTGTCAAAGGCTCTAAGTGCCAAGTATGTGTGCAAGCTAAGCAACCTCGCAAGTCCCATAAGATTGCAGAGGCAAGAGACTTGGCACCACTAGAGCTTATACATTCTGATCTTTGTGAGATGAATGGCGTGTTGACAAAAGGTGGAAAGAGATATTTCATGACGTTGATTGATGACTCCACTAGATATTGTTATGTGTATCTTCTTAAATCAAAAGATGAGGCTTTAACTTTCTTCAAAAACTATAAAGCTGAGGCAGAGAACCAACTTGATCGAAAAATTAAACGGCTTAGGTCCGATCGTGGTGGAGAGTATTTTTCCAATGAATTTGATCTGTTTTGTGCGGAACATGGTATAATCCATGAGAGGACGCCTCCCTACTCACCTCAGTCTAATGGGGTGGCCGAAAGAAAGAACCGAACTCTAACTCGATTTGGTTAACGCCATGTTAGACACATCGGGTCTTTCCAAGGAATGGTGGGGAGGCGCTAATGACCGCGTGTCATGTCCTAAACCGAAGTTCCCACAAAGCATAAGACCATGACTCCATTTGAGGAGTGGGAAAGGAAAAGGTTGAAACTCTCTTACCTACGTTCTTGGGGTTGTTTGGCAAAAGTTAATATACCAATTCCCAAGAAGCGCAAGCTTGGACCAAAAACCGTGGATTGTGTTCTTCCGGGCTATGCTTTTCATAGCATTGGCTATAGATTTTTGATAATAAAATCTGAGGTATCCGACATGCATGTTGGTACGATTATGGAGTCTAATGATGCAACTTTCTTTGAGGACATATTTCCTATGAAGGATATGTCAAGTTCATCAAATCAGGAGATACCTATTCCATCTAGTGAGGAACTCATCAGAATTCCTGAACCCACCATTGCGATGGAACACGTTGAGAATCCAGTTGAGGGTGACAATGAAACTCCTATAAGGAGTAAGAGATGAGGACTGCAAAGTCCTTTGGTGATGATTTCATTGTGTACCTTGTGGATGACACACCCAGACTATTTCAAGCCTATGCATCTCCTGATGTCGACTACTAGAAGGAAGCTATTCAGAGTGAGATGGATTCCATCTTAGCTAACGGAACTCGGGAGATCACCGACCGTCCTTATGGGTGCAAACCTGTAGGATGTAAGTGGGTGTTCAAGAAGAAGCTTAGACCTGATGGTACGATTGAAAAGTACAAGGCACGGCTTGTGGCTAAGGGTTATACCCGTAAAGAAGGTGAAGACTTCTTTGATACTTACTCACCTGCGGCTAGACCGACCACAATTGGTGCTACTATCACCGGGTTGCCTCACATGGTCTTCTCGTTCATCAAATGGACGTTAAGACGGCTTTCCTCAATGGAGAGTTGAAGGAGGAAATTTACATGGATCAGCCAGATGGTTTTGTAGTACCTAGTCAGGAAGGAAAGGTGTGCAAGTTGTTAAAGTCTTTATATGGCCTTAAGCAAGCTCCTAAGGAGTGGCATGAGAAGTTTGAAAGAACATTAATCGCTGCCGGCTTTGTAGTAAACGATGGGGACAAGTGCGTGTACTATCGCTATGGTGGGGGCGAAGGAGTTATTCTTTGTCTGTATGTCGATGACATATTGATCTTTGGAACCAAACTTGATTTAATCAAGGAGGTTAAGGATTTCTTATCTCGCTGTTTTGAGATGAAGGATCTAGGAGTAGCTGATGTTATCTTAAACATCAAGCTGTTGAGAGATGAGAATGGTGGGATCACACCGCTTGGGCCTCACTATGTGGAAAAGGTCTTGAGTCGTTTTGGGTATAGCGATCGCACGCCTTTCTCCAACTCCATATGATGCTAGTGTGTTGCTTCGAAAGAATCGACGGATTGCTAGAGATCAACCGAGGTATTCTCGCATTATTGGCTCGCTTATGTATTTGGCGAAAGTGCCACGAGGCCCGACATCTCCTTTGCTGTGAGCAAGCTGAGTCGGTTTGTGTCAAAACCGGAGATGGTCATTGGCGTGCGCTTGAGAGAGTTATGCGCTACTTGAAGGGCATCATGAGCTATGGGATTCACTACACCGTATCCAAGGGTACCGGAGGGTTATAGTGACTCGAATCGGATATCCGATGTCGATGAGATTAAGGCCACAAGTGGTTATGTTTTTACACTTGGTGGTGGCGCTGTTTCTGGAAGTCTTGCAAGCGTACCATCTTAACGAGGTCAACTATGGAAGCGTAACTCACAGCATTAGACACCGCCATCGCTGAAGCAGAGTGGCTTCGTGAGCTATTGATGGACTTACCTATGGTTGAAAAACCAATACCCCTATCCTCGATGAACTGTGATAATCAAACTGTGATCGCTAAGATAAATAGTTCTAAGGACAATATGAAGTCCTCAAGGCATGTGAAGAGGAGATTAAAATCTGTCAGAACCGAGGAACTCCGAGTTATTACATTGGATTATATCCAAACGTCGAAAAACTTGGCAGATCCCTTCACAAAGGGTCTATCACGTAATGTGATAGATAATGCATCGATGGAGATGGGTCTAAGACCCACCGCATGAGTTGTCCATAGTGGTAACACACTCTATGTGATCGGAGATCCAGTGAAGTAGAAGTGGGAGACAAGCTGTTGGTCACCGAGGAGAGTATCCCTATATTAACTATCCCACTCGTGAAGATGCAATACTCTTTCCGATCTGCATGGCAGGTTGATACTTATCTTAATGTGTTCCAAGTGGCTTATTCGGTAAGGTAGATGTTGTCCTGCAGTAACATCTTCTCGAGGAACACACCTATATGAATTTGACTGTTAACGCCGCAATTGTGAGAATTGGGTGTTCTCTAATAAATTCATGAAAGGCCCCGGAGTATGACGATACGCTCCACCAAGGAAGCCTTGCGGCAGCCCAAAGATCGGTCAAGAGTTTGTGTGAAACTAGTCTCAGAAAACTTGTAGTTCAAGGCATAGTCCACTATTCAAGTTGTGATCTAGTGTAGCATAAATCTCTAAGTGGAAGTTCAACTTCATAGTCTCCACTAAGCACCGTATATAAACAATGTTTTGGAAATAAATGGTGAAATGTGCCAATGAGACTTTGTGGGGATTGTTGAATTTTCTAGTGGGCTTGTGGCCCAAAGCCCAACTAAAATTCTGAAATTCTCTTGGCCCATTCATGCACACATGTGAGTGGAGTGAGTGAGGCTAAAGTTTAGCCCCACCTCATAAGTTGAGAGAGAGTTGCACCTCTTTATAAGGTGAGCTCTTCTACCACTTGTATGAGCATGAGAAGAGGAGACCTACACGCGCCTCCTCCTCCTCGCCGCTCGCCACGCCCACGCCTCGTCACGACGCTACCGCTGGTTGCGGATTGAGCCGAGCCGAGGACGGAGCTATGCACGTTGTCTATATTTTTGCTGCTCGGGAAAAATTAATGAGTCATTAATTAATAATTAACGGACGTTAATTACTGAACCGCTTCCGATTCTTTTGGATCGTGACGACTGGACGTGGGGTTTACTCCCATGACCTACCCGACCAAGACTATATAGTCAGCAGACGCTCTACCCTAGCCGCCGCCGCTTCAGATGGTTTCTCACCAGCGCTCCAAATCATTGCGCCGCCAAGCAATTCTTCTCCATCCCTCCTTTCGGCGTGCACCGGAGAAGGGACAGCAGGCCTCGGAACCCCGCCTCGTGATCCCTGTACGGGAGAGGGGCGATCAGGTTTTTGGGGAGCGACTCATGATCGCCGGGCAGCGGCGACTTCGCGAACGACGACTTCTTCCCCGACCTCGCAACCTCATCCTCGACGACATGGGTGACAACATTAACGCCGGCGGTGCTGCTCCCGCTGCACCGTATGTGATTCTATCCTTCCTGTTCGAGATCGTGGTAGAATTCATGTTTCTAGTATGTGTCCTAGATGTGATCTGTTCATCTCGCTATGCTAGTTTGCATGATTAGTTTAATCTCGCTATTGCTGTCATGATCTATTTTCCATTTATTCGGATTAAATCTCGTAGTAATTTGCTCATATTTCCAACAATCCAAAACCTGATTATAGGCAATTTACTCCGAGTGGTTTTGTCTTGCATCTGAAGTCAGCCGCCTTTAAGGGCGCAATATAAGAGGTGGCGCACGAGAGCGATCTCATCGGTTTCGCATTATGGGCTGCTACGACGCCATTAAGGGCAAGCCCGAGGGCGATCTTAATCCAAAGACAGTGGAAGCTTTTGAGAAGATCGATACTCTCTTTAAAGGCGCTCTTCCGGGTGTTCTTGATGATTCCATTGTGGATTCAGATATGTCGCTTGACAACGGTAATGACATGTGGGCTGCGCCGAGGCCAAGTTTGGTGCCTCGACGCCGTAGCGAGTTGTACGTCATGGAGCAATTCTATGACTACAAGATGACTGATGAGCGCTCTGTTGTACAACAGGCTCATGAGATACAGTCGCTCGCAAAGGAACTCGAGTACTTCAAGTGTGTGTTGCCGGACAAATTTGTTGCCGGAGGCATTATTGCCAAGCTTCCACCTTCGTGGAACAATTTTGCTACTTCCCTGAAACACAAGAGACAGGAGTTTTCCGTTACGGATCTCATTGGTACTCTTGATGTTGAAGAGAAGGCGAGAGCAAAAGACACACGTGCTCGAGTTGCTGAGGGAGCTTCTAGTGCCCACATGGTACAGAAGAACTTCCAGCCCAACAAGTTCAAAAACAACAAGAACAAACCTCGTGGCAAAGGCAAGTTTGATACAAAGAACAAGCCATCATATACTACCAACTTCAAGAAGAATTCTCATAAGAAGGGAAGGGACTTTGCCATGTCTGCGGTGATCCTAATCACCGGGCTCAAGTGTCCTAACCGATTTGAGGAGCGCGAACATGAGAAGAGCGGCAAGTCCGCTTAATGTTGTCATCGGTGATACCGATATGAAGGAATCAGTGGTACGGTATTTTTCCTACCAACCTTTCAAAGATTTCAAACCCTCGATTGGTTAATTGACACCGTGCCAATGTACATGTTTGTGCCGACGCCCATGTTTTCTTCTTACCAGGCCACGTGGACTTCTCCCGTGCTGATGGGGAACGGGTCACATGCCATCGCTCGAGGTGTTGGTACGGTCGATCCGAAGTTTACTTCGGGAAGACCGTAAGGTCTCAAGAACGCTCATCACGCGTCAGCCCATCAATAAAAATCTCATTAGCGGTTCCCGCTTATGTCGAGATGGTTTTAAGTTGGTTTTTGAGTCCAATAAAGTTGTAATTTCCAAGTGTGGACAATTTGTTGGAAAAGGCTATGAGTGCGGAGGCTTGTTCCGCCTATCTTTGTCAGATATTTGCACTAAAGTTATTAATAATGTTTGCCACAACAATGAGTCTGATATTTTGCATTCACAACTTTGTCACATTAACTATGGTTGCATGACGCGGCTTGCCAATCTGAATTTAATTCCGAAAATCTCTGATGTCAAAGGCTCTAAGTGCCAAGTATGTGTGCAAGCTAAGCAACCTCGCAAGTCCCATAAGACTGCAGAGGCAAGAGACTTGGCACCACTAGAGCTTATACATTCTGATCTTTGTGAGATGAATGGCGTGTTGACAAAAGGTGGAAAGAGATATTTCATGACGTTGATTGATGACTCCACTAGATATTGTTATGTGTATCTTCTGAAATCAAAAGATGAGGCTTTAACTTCCTTCAAAAACTATAAAGCTGAGGCAGAGAACCAACTTGATCGAAAAATTAAACGGCTTAGGTCCGATCGTGGTGGAGAGTACTTTTCCAATGAATTTGATCTGTTTTGTGCGGAACATGGTATAATCCATGAGAGGACGCCTCCCTACTCACCTCAGTCTAATGGGGTGGCCGAAAGAAAGAATCGAACTCTAACTGATTTGGTTAACGCCATGTTAGACACATCGGGTCTTTCCAATTAATGGTGGGGGGAGGCGCTAATGACCGCGTGTCATGTCCTAAACCGAGTTCCCACAAAGCATAAGACCATGACTCCATTTGAGGAATGGGAAAGGAAAAGGTTGAAACTCTCTTACCTACGTTCTTGGGGTTGTTTGGCAAAAGTTAATATACCAATTCCCAAGAAGCGCAAGCTTGGACCAAAAACCGTGGATTGTGTTCTTCCGGGCTATGCTTTTCATAGCATTGGCTATAGATTTTTGATAATAAAATCTGAGGTATCGACATGCATGTTGGTACGATTATGGAGTCTAATGATGCAACTTTCTTTGAGGACATATTTCCTATGAAGGATATGTCAAGTTCATCAAATCAGGAGATACCTATTCCATCTAGTGAGGAACTCACCGTAATTCCTGAACCCACCATTGCGATGGAACACGTTGAGAATCCAGTTGAGGGTGACAATGAAACTCTTATAAGGAGTAAGAGACAGAGGACCGCAAAGTCCTTTGGTGATGATTTCATTGTGTACCTTGTGGATGACACACCCAGACTATTTCAAGCCTATGCATCTCCGATGTCGACTCATCGAAGGAAGCTATTCGTGAGTGAGATGGATTCCATCTTAGCTAACGGAACTCCGGGAGATCACCGACCGTCCTTATGGGTGCAAACCTGTAGGATGTAAGTGGGTGTTCAAGAAGAAGCTTAGACCTGATGGTACGATTGAAAAGTACAAGGCACGGCTTGTGGCTAAGGGTTATACCTGAAGAAGGTGAAGACTTCTTTGATACTTACTCACCTGTGGCTAGATCGACCACAATTGGTGCTACTATCACCGGTTGCCTCACATGGTCTTCTCGCTCATCAAATGGACGTTAAGACGGCTTTCCTCAATGGAGAGTTGAAGGAGGAAATTTACATGGATCAGCCAGATGGTTTTGTAGTACACGGTCAGAAGGAAAGGTGTGCAAGTTGTTAAAGTCTTTATATGGCCTTAAGCAAGCTCCTAAGGAGTGGCATGAGAAGTTTGAAAGAACATTAACTGCTGCCGGCTTTGTAGTAAACGATGGTGACAAGTGCGTGTACTATCGCTATGGTGGGGCGAAGGAGTTATTCTTTGTCTCGTATGTCGATGACATATTGATCTTTGGAACCAAACTTGATTTAATCAAGGAGGTTAAGGATTTCTTATCTCATTTGTTTTGAGATGAAGGATCTAGGAGTAGCTGATGTTATCTTAAACATCAAGCTGTTGAGAGATGAGAATGGTGGGATCACACCGCTTCAGCCTCACTATGTGGAAAAGGTCTTGAGTCGCTTTGGGTATAGCGATCGCACGCCTTTCTCCAACTCCATATGATGCTAGTGTGTTGCTTCAAAGAATCGACGGATTGCTAGAGATCAACCGAGGTATTCTCGCATTATTGGCTCGCTTATGTATTTGGCGAGTGCCACGAGGCCCCGATATCTCCTTTTGTCAAGAAGCTGAGTCGGTTTGTGTCAAAACCGGAGATGATCATTGGCGCGGCGCTTGAGAGAGCTATGCGCTACTTGAAGGGCAATCGCGAGCTATGGGATTCACTACACCGGTATCCAAGGGTACCGAGGGTTATAGTGACTCGAACCGATATCCGATGTCGATGAGATTAAGGCCACAAGTGGTTATGTTTTTACACTTGGTGGTGGCGCTGTTTCTCGAAGTCTTGCAAGCGCACCATCTTAACGAGGTCAACTATGGAAGCGTAACTCACAAAGCATTAGACACCGCCATCGCTGAAGCAGAGTGGCTTCGTGAGCTATTGATGGACTTACCTATGGTTGAAAAACCAATACCCCTATCCTCGATGAACTGTGATAATCAAACTGTGATCGTCAAGATAAACAGTTCTAAGGACAATATGAAGTACTCAACGCATGTGAAGAGGAGATAAAAATTTGTCAGGAAACAAATAAACTCAGCACTAATTACGTTGCATTATAACCAAACGTCCAAAAACTTGGCAGATCCTTTCACAAAGAGTCTATCACGAAAAGTGAGAGATAATGCATCGATGGAGATGGGTCCGAGACCCACCGCATGAGTTGTCCATAGTGGTAACCCACTCTATGTGATCGGAGATCCCGTGAAGTAGAAGTGGGAGACAAGCTGTTGGTCACCGGGAGGAGAGTATCCCTATATTAACTATCCTAATTCGTGAAGATGCAATACTCTTCCGATCTGCATGGCAGGTTGATACATATCTTAATGTGTTCCAAGTGGCTTATTCGGTAAGCAGAGATGTTGTCCTCGCAGAACATCTTCTCGAGGAACACACCTATATGAATTTGACTGCTAACGCCGCAATCTGTGAGAATTGGGTGTTCTCTAATAAATTCATGAAAGGCCCCGGAGTATGACGATACGCTCCACCAAGGGGAAGCCTTGCAGCAGCCCAAAGATCGGTCAAGAGTTTGTGTGAAACTAGTCTCATGAGAAAACTTGTAGTTCAAGGCATAGTCCACTATTCAAGTTGTGATCTAGTGTAGCATAAATCTCTAAGTGGAAGTTCAACTTCACAGCCTCCACTAACCACCGGTATATAAACAATGTTTTGGAAATAAATGGTGAAATGTGCCAATGAGACTTTGTGGGGGATTGTTGGAATTTGCTAGTGGGCTTGTGGCCCAAAGCCCAACTAAAATTCTGAAATTCTCTTGGCCCATTCATGCACACATGTGAGTGGAGTGAGTGAGGCTAAAGTTTAGTCCCACCTCATAAGTTGAGAGAGAGTTGCACCTCTTTATAAGGTGAGCTCTTCTACCACTTGTATGAGCATGAGAAGAGGAGACCTACACGCGCGCTCCTCCTCCTCGCTCGCCTCGCCACGCCACGACGCGCCGCGGGTTGCGGGATTGAGCCGAGCCGAGGACGGAGCTATGCACGTTGTCTATATTTTTGCTGCTCGGGAAAAATTAATGAGTCATTAATTAATAATTAACGGACGCGTTAATTACTGAACCGTTTCCGATTCTTTTGGATCGTGACGACTCGGACGTGGGGTTTACTCCCACGACCTACCCGGCCCGCACTATATAGTCAGCAGACGCTCACCCTAGCCGCCGCCGCTTCAGATGGTTTCTCACCAGCGGTCCAGATCATTGCGCCGCCAAGCAAATCTTCTCCATCCCTCCTTTCGGCGGCACCGGAGAAGGGACAAGAGCCTCCTAACCCCGCCTCGTGATCCCAGACGGAGAGGGGCGATCAGGTTTTTAGGGAGCGCACTCGCGCGATCGGCAGCGACGACTTCGCGAACGATGACTTCTTCCCCGACCTCGGCAACCTCATCCTCGACGACATGGGCGACAACGTCAATACCGGCGGTGCTGCTCCCGCTGCACCGTATGTGATTCTATCCTTCCTGCTCGAGATCGTGGTAGAATTCATGTTTCTAGTATGTGTCCTAGATGTGATCTGCTCATCTCGCTATGCTAGTTTGCATGATTAGTTTAATCTCTGCTATTGCTGTCATGATCTATTTCCCATTTATTCGGATTAAATCTCGTAGTAATTTGCTCATATTTCCAACAATCCAAAAACCTGATTATAGGCAATTTACTCCGAAAGTGGTTTTGTCACAAGATCCTGAAGCCGCCTTTAAGGGGCGCAATATAAGAGGTGGCGCGAGAGCGATCTACTGGTTTCGCATCATGGGCTGCTACGACGCCATTAAGGGCAAGCCCGAGGGCGATCTTAATCCAGCACAATGGAAGCTTTTGAGAAGATCGATACTCTCTTTAAAGGCGCTCTTCCGGGTGTTCTTGATGATTCCATTGTGGATTCAGATATGTCGCTTGACAACGGCAATGACATGTGGGCTGCGCCGAGGCCAAGTTTGGTGCCTCGGACGCCGGTAGCGAAGTTGTACGTCATGGAGCAATTCTATGACTACAAGATGACCGATGAGCGCCTGTTGTACAAAGCAGGCTCATGAGATACGCCGCCGCATAAAGAACTTGAGCACTTCAAGTGTGTTGCCGGACAAATTTGTTGCCGGAGGCATTATTGCCAAGCTTCCACCTTCGTGGAACAATTTTGCTACTTCCCCAAACACAAGAGACAGGAGTTTTCCGTTCACGGATCTCATTGGTACTCTTGATGTTGAAGAGAAGGCGAGAGCAAAAGACACACGTGCTCGAGTTGCAGAGGGAGCTTCTAGTGCCCACATGGTACGTAAGAAGAACTTCCAGCCCAACAAGTTCAAAAACAACAAGAACAAACCTCGTGGCAAAGGCAAGTTTGATACAAAGAACAAGCCATCATATACTACCAACTTCAAGAAGAATTCTCATCGAAGGGGAAGGGACTTTGCCATGTCTCATGTGATCCTAATCACCGGGCTCCAGCGTCCTAACCGATTTGAGGAGCGAACATGAGAAGAGCGGCAAGTCCGCTAATGTTGTCATCGGTGATACTGATATGAAGGAATCAGTGGTACGGTATTTTTCCTACCATCCTTTCAAGATTTCAATCCTCGATTGGTTAATTGACACCGTGCCAATGTATATGTTTGTGCCGACGCCTCCATGTTTTCTTCTTACTGTGCCACGTGGACTTCTCCCGTGCTGATGGGGAACGGGTCACATGCCATCGCTCGAGGTGTTGGTACGGTCGATCTGAAGTTTACTTCGGGAAGACCGTCGTCCAAGAATGTTCATCATGTGCCGCCCATCAATAAAAATCTCAAGAAGCGGTTCCCGTTTATGCCGAGATGGTTTTAAGTTGGTTTTGAGTCCAATAAAGTTGTAATTTCCAAGTGTGGACAATTTGTTGGAAAAGGCTATGAGTGCGGAGGCTTGTTCCGCCTATCTTTGTCAGATATTTGCATTAAAGTTATTAATAATGTTTGCCACAACAATGAGTCTGATATTTGGCATTCACGACTTTGTCACATTAACTTTGGTTGCATGACGCGGCTAGCAAATCTGAATTTAATTCCGAAAATCTCTGCTGTCAAAGGCTCTAAGTGCCAAGTATGTGTGCAAGCTAAGCAACCTCGCAATTCCCATAAGACTGCAGAGGCAAGAGACTTGGCACCACTAGAGCTTATACATTCTGATCTTTGTGAGATGAATGGTGTGTTGACAAAAGGTGGAAAGAGATATTTCATGACGTTGATTGATGACTCCACTAGATATTGTTATGTGTATCTTCTGAAATCAAAAGATGAGGCTTTAACTTTCTTCAAAAACTATAAAGCTGAGGCAGAGAACCAACTTGATCGAAAAATTAAACGGCTTAGGTCCGATCGTGGTGGAGAGTATTTTTCCAATGAATTTGATTTGTTTTATGCGGAACATGGTATAATCCATGAGAGGACGCCTCCCTACTCACCTCAGTCAAATGGGGTGGCCGAGAGAAAGAACCGAACTCTAATCGATTTGGTTAACGCCATGTTAGACACATCGGGTCTTTCCAAGGAATGGTGGGGAGGCGCTAATGACCGCGTGTCATGTCCTAAACCGAAGTTCCCACAAAGCATAAGACCATGACTCCATTTGAGGAATGGGAAAGGAAAAGGTTGAAACTCTCTTACCCACGCTCTTGGCGTTGTTTCGCAAAAGTTAATATACCAATTCCCAAGAAGCGCAAGCTTGGACCAAAAACCGTGGATTGTGTTCTTCTGGGCTATGCTTTTCATAGCATTGGCTATAGATTTTTGATAATAAAATCTGAGGTATCTGACATGCATGTTGGTACGATTATGGAGTCTAATGATGCAACTTTCTTTGAGGACATATTTCCTATGAAGGATATGTCAAGTTCATCAAATCAGGAGATACCTATTCCATCTAGTGAGGAACTCACTGTAATTCCTGAACCCACCATTGCGATGGAACACGTTGAGAATCCAGTTGAGGGTGACAATGAAACTCCTATAAGGAGTAAGAGATAGAGGACTGCAAAGTCCTTTGGTGATGATTTCATTGTGTACCTTGTGGATGACACACCCAGGACTATTTCAGAAGCCTATGCATCTCCTGATGCTGACTACTAGAAGGAAGCTATTTGTAGTGAGATGGATTCCATCTTAGCTAACGGAACCTGGGAGATCACTGATCGTCCTTATGGGTGCAAACCTGTAGGATGTAAGTGGGTGTTCAAGAAGAAGCTTAGACCTGATGGTACGATTGAAAAGTACAAGGCACGGCTTGTGGCTAAGGGTTATACCCAGAAAGAAGGTGAAGACTTCTTTGATACTTACTCACCCGTGGCTAGACTGACCACAATTCGGGTGTTACTATCACTGGCTGCCTCACATGGTCTTCTCGCTCATCAAATGGACATTAAGACGGCTTTCCTCAATGGAGAGTTGAAGGAGGAAATTTACATGGATCAGCCAGATGGTTTTGTAGTACCCGGTCGGAAGGAAAGGTGTGCAAGTTGTTAAAGTCTTTATATGGCCTTAAGCAAGCTCCTAAGGAGTGGCATGAGAAGTTTGAAAGAACATTAATCGCTGCCGGCTTTGTAGTAAACGATGGTGACAAGTGCGTGTACTATCGCTATGGTGGGGGCGAAGGAGTTATTCTTTGTCTCGTATGTCGATGACATATTGATCTTTGGAACCAAACTTGATTTAATCAAGGAGGTTAAGGATTTCTTATCTCGCTGTTTTGAGATGAAGGATCTAGGAGTAGCTGATGTTATCTTAAACATCAAGTCGTTGAGAGATGAGAATGGTGGGATCACACCGCTTGGCCTCACTATGTGGAAAAGGTCTTGAGTCGTTTTGGGTATAGCGATCGCACGCCTTTCTCCAACTCCATATGATGCTAGTGTGTTGCTTCAAAGAATCGACGGATTGCTAGAGATCAACCGAGGTATTCTCGCATTATTGGCTCGCTTATGTATTTGGCGAGTGCCACGAGGCCCGACATCTCCTTTGCTGTGAGCAAGCTGAGTCGGTTTGTGTCAAAACCGGGAGATGATCATTGGCGTGCGCTTGAGAGAGTTATGCGCTACTTGAAGGGCATCATAGCTATGGGATTCACTACACCGGGTATCCAAGGGTACCGGAGGGTTATAGTGACTCGAATCGATATCTCGATGTCGATGAGATTAAGGCCACAAGTGGTTATGTTTTTACACTTGGTGGTGGCGTTGTTTCTCGAAGTCTTGCAAGCGCACCATCTTAACGAGGTCAACTATGGAAGCAGAACTCACAAAGATTAGACACCGCCATCGTTGAAGCAGAGTGGCTTCGTGAGCTATTGATGGACTTACCTATGGTTGAAAAACCAATACCCCTATCCTCGATGAACTGTGATAATCAAACCGTGATCGCCAAGATAAACAGTTCTAAGGACAATATGAAGTCCTCAAGGCATGTGAAGAGGAGATTAAAATCTGTCAGAAACCGAGGAACTCCAGAGTTATTACATTGGATTATATCCAAACGTCGAAAAACTTGGCGTATCCTTCACAAAGGGTCTATCACGTAATGTGATAGATAATGCATCGATGGAGATGGGAATGAGACCAAACTCATGAGATGTCCATAGTGGTAACTCACTATATGTGATCGGAGATCCCGTGAAGTAGAATAGGGAGACAAGCTGTTGGTCACCGGGAGGAGAGTATCCCTATATTAACTATCCCATTCGTGAAGATGCAATACTCTTTCCGATCTGCATGGCAGGTTGATACATATCTTAATGTGTTCCAAGTGGCTTATTCGGTAAGCAGAGATGTTGTCCTGCGTAACATCTTCGAGGAACACACCTATATGAATTTGACTGTTAACGCCGCAATTGTGAGAATTGGGTGTTCTCTCATAAATTCATGAAAGGCCCCGAGTATGACGTATACGCTCCACCATGGGAAGCCTTGCGGCAGCCCAAGATCGGGTCAAGAGTTTGTGTGAAACTAGTCTCGCAGAAAACTTGTAGTTCAAGGCATAGTCCACTATTCAAGTTGTGATCTAGTGTAGCATAAATCTCTAAGTGGAAGTTCAACTTCACAGTCTCCACTAAGCACCGGTATATAAACAATGTTTTGGAAATAAATGGTGAAATGTGCCAATGAGACTTTGTGGGGATTGTTGAATTTGCTAGTGGGCTTGTGGCCCAAAGCCCAACTAAAATTCTGAAATTCTCTTGGCCCATTCATGCACACATGTGAGTGGAGTGAGTGAAGCTAAAGTTTAGTCCCACCTCATAAGTTGAGAGAGAGTTGCACCTCTTTATAAGGTGAGCTCTTCTACCACTTGTATGAGCATGAGAAGAGGAGACCCACACGCTGCCTCCTCCTCGCCGCCGCCACGCCACGCCTCGTCACGACGCGCCGCGGGTTGCGGGATTGAGCCGAGCCGAGGACGGAGCTATGCACGTTGTCTATATTTTTGCTGCTCGGGAAAAATTAATGAGTCGGGTTTACTCCCACGACCTACCCGGCCTGCACTATATAGTCAGCAGACGCTCACCCTAGCCGCCGCTTCAGATGGTTTCTCACCAGCGCTGAGATCATTGCGCCGCCAAGCAAGTCTTCTCCATCCCTCCTTTCGCGTGCACCGGAGAAGGGACAGCAGTTTCCTAACCCCGCCTCTCGTGATCCTGCACGGGAGAGGGGCGATCAGGGTTTTTGGGGAGCGCACTTCGCCGATCGGGCAGCGACGACTTCATTTAACGATGACTTCTTCCCCGACCTCGGCAACCTCATCCTCGACGACATGGGCGACAACGTTGATCGCCGGGCGGTGCTGCTCCCGCTGCACCGTATGTGATTCTATCCTTCCTGCTCGAGATCGTGGTAGAATTCATGTTTCTAGTATGTGTCCTAGATGTGATCTGTTCATCTCGCTATGCTAGTTTGCATGATTAGTTTAATCTCTGCTATTGCTGTCATGATCTATTTCCCATTTATTCGGATTAAATCTCGTAGTAATTTGCTCATATTTCCAACAATCCAAAAACCTGATTATAGGCAATTTACTCCGAGTGGTTTTGCTGCGCATCTGAAGCCGCCTGCCTTTAAGGGGGCGCAATATAAGAGGTCCGAGACTAGCTGAACTGAGTTTGGCACAAGTGCTCCCATCGGTCTCATAGATATGGTGCCATCTATCCAATGATCATGCCACACCTCGGTGGTCTCTCCATTACCAATTCTACGGATGAGTCCCTTCTTTAGCATCTCTCTTCCTTTTATAATTGCTTTCCATGTCTTGGATGCACTAGTTGGACAGCCCGCCGTTAAAAACTCCTCATTAGGGAAATATCGTGCTTTAAGCACACGTGCACACAAGCTAGCTGGGTTATCAAGTATTCTCAAAGCTTGCTTTGCTAATAGCGCGTCATTAAACGTTTCCGTGTCTCTAAGCCCATTCCTCCCGTGACTTTGAAATGCACATCTTATCCCAAGATTGCCGATGCATTCCTTTTTTATCCAAAGGACCCAGCCCACCAATATTGTGACATATTTGTCGTCACTTTCTTGCACAGACCTTTTGTGAGTTTGAAACAACTCATAGAGTAGGCCGGTAGAGCTTGGACCACTGACTTCAAAAGAACTTCTCTTGCTGCACATGACATTTTCCTTTCGCACCATCCTTGCACCCTTGCCCTCGAGCGTTCATTAATATGCTCAAAGCTTTGCTCTGTAATTATTCCCGCTGCTGTTGGGAGTCCAAGATACTTCTCCGGCATTGCTTCTCTTTGGATTTGTAAGGCTGCCTTGACTCCCATTTAACTGAGGCGCCACTATTAGGGCTAAAAACACCAAACTTTTTAGCTTGTTTGCACTCGACCGAGCTTATATTGAGTAGTTGTGTAATATCTCATTCAGCCTTATATCACTCCTCGAGTCAGCTTTCATAAAAACTAAGCAATCATCTCAAATAACAGGTGTGGAAATCCAAGGGCGGTGTTGCCAACTCTGGTTCCCCTATCAATCCAACCTCCATCATAATTTTGCAGCATACGTGAGAGGCCTTCCCACACAATAAAAACAAATAGGGTGAGATCGGGTCCCCTAACGAAAACCTCTTGATGGTGAAAACATGGCAATAATTCTCCGTTAACTTTCACTTGGAAACTCACTGTTGTCACACACGCCATGACTAAGGTGATCCACCGCTCATGAAACCCAAGTTGGCGCATTATTCCTTCCAGATATTCCCATTCCACACGGTCATACTCCTTGATCATATCGATCTTCACCGCACACCAACCATGTTTTCCTCTCTTCCTTCTCATCGAGTGTATGCACTCGTATGCCACTAGGACGTTGTCAGTGATCAACCGTCCCGGGACAAAAGCACTCTGCTCCTCTGCAATAATGTCATCAAGGATCTCCCTAAAGCGATTAGCAAGCACTTTAGAGCAAATTTTGTATATAACATTGCACAAGGAGATCGGTCTATACTGTGTAATATTTTTATGGTTTTTACCTTTGGTATAAGCACTATCACCATGCTATTATTCACCGAAGTCAGCATGTGCCCTCCATTCAAGAATCCGAGCACCGCTGTTGTAATATCCGGTCCTATCAATCGCCAATGGCGTTGGTAGAATCCAAAGATGAAAACCATCACATCCGGGCGCCTTTGTTGGCCCCATAGCAAAGAGCGCAGCCTTCACTTCTTCTTCTCTCGAAAGCCCGAATGAGTCTTTTCATTCATTGGTTCCGTTATTTTATGTGGCACATGGTGAAGTACTGCCTCCACGTCCGTGTTCTCTTGCGCTGTGTACAGGCTAGTATAAAACTGCTGCACCTCGGCATGAACCTCTTCTTTTGTCTCACAGATCTTCCCATCCGCATTTTGAAGGCTGCGATCTATGGGATTCACTACACCGGGTATCCAAGGGTACTGGAGGGTTATAGTGACTCGAACTGGATATCTGATGCTGATGAGATTAAGGCCACAAGTGGTTATGTTTTTACACTTGGTGGTGGCGCTGTTTCTCGAAGTCTTGCAAGCGCACCATCTTAACGAGGTCAACTATGGAAGCGTAACTCACAGCATTAGACACCGCCATCGTTGAAGCGAGTGGCTTCATGAGCTATTGATGGACTTACCTATGGTTGAAAAACCAATACCCCCTATCCTCGATGAATCGTGATAATCAAACCGTGATCGTCAAGATAAACAGTTCTAAGGACAATATGAAGTCCTCAAGGCATGTGAAGAGGAGATTAAAATCTGTCAGAAACAAGAGGAACTCCGAGTTATTACATTGGATTATATCCAAACGTCGAAAAACTTGGCAGATCCCTTCACAAAGGGTCTATCACGTAATGTGATAGATAATGCATCGATGGAGATGGGTCCGAGACCCACCGCATGAGTTGTCCATAGTGGTAACCCACTCTATGTGATCGGAGATCCCGTGAAGTAGAAGTGGGAGACAAGCTGTTGGTCACCGAGGAGAGTATCCCTATATTAACTATCCCACTCCGTGAAGATGCAATACTCTTCCGATCTGCATGGCAGGTTGATACTTATCTTAATGTGTTCCAAGTGGCTTATTCGGTAAGCAGAGATGTTGTCCTGCAGAACATCTTCTCGAGGAACACACCTATATGAATTTGACCGTTAACGCCGCATCTGTGAGAATTGGGTGTTCTCTAATAAATTCATGAAAGGCCCTGAGTATGACGATACGCCCACCATGGGAAGCCTTGCGGCAGCCCAAGATCGGTCAAGAGTTTGTGTGAAACTAGTCTCGCAGAAAACTTGTAGTTCAAGGCATAGTCCACTATTCAAGTTGTGATCTAGTGTAGCATAAATCTCTAAGTGGAAGTTCAACTTCACAGTCTCCACTAAGCACCGGTATATAAACAATGTTTTGGAAATAAATGGTGAAATGTGCCAATGAGACTTTGTGGGGGATTGTTGGAATTTGCTAGTGGGCTTGTGGCCCAAAGCCCAACTAAAATTCTGAAATTCTCTTGGCCCATTCATGCACACATGTGAGTGGAGTGAGTGAGGCTAAAGTTTAGTCCCACCTCATAAGTTGAGAGAGAGTTGCACCTCTTTATAAGGTGAGCTCTTCTACCACTTGTATGAGCATGAGAAGAGGAGACCTACACGCGCTCCTCCTCCTCGCCGCCACGCCACGCCTCGTCACGACGCCGCTGGTTGCGGGATTGAGCCGAGCCGAGGATGAGCTATGCACGTTGTCTATATTTTTGCTGCTCGGGAAAAATTAATGAGTCATTAATTAATAATTAACGGACGCGTTAATTACTGAACTGCTTCCGATTCTTTTTGGATCGTGGACGATTTGGACGTGGGGTTTACTCCCACGACCTACCCGCCCGCACTATATAGTCAGCAGACGCTCACCCTAGCCGCCGCCGCCAGATGGTTTCTCACCAGCGGTCCAGATCATTGCGCCGCCAAGCAAGTCTTCTCCATCCCTCCTTTCAAGCGTGCACCGGAGAAGGGACAGCAGGCCTCCGAACCCCGCCTCTCGTGATCCTGTCACGGGAGAGGCGATCAGGTTTTTTTGGGAGCGCACTCGCGGATCGCTGGCGGCAAGCGACTTCTCGAACGATTTACTTCTTCCCCGACCTCGGCAACCTCATCCTCGATTTACATGGGCGACAACGTTGATCGCCGTGCAGCGTTCTGCTCCGCACCGTATGTGATTCTATCCTTCCTGTTCGAGATCGTGGTAGAATTCATGTTTCTAGTATGTGTCCTAGATGTGATCTGTTCATCTGCTATGCTAGTTTGCATGATTAGTTTAATCTCTGCTATTGCTGTCATGATCTATTTCCCATTTATTCGATTAAATCTCGTAGTAATTTGCTCATATTTCCAACAATCCAAAAACCTGATTATAGGCAATTTACTCCGAGTGGTTTTGTCACAGATCTGAAGCCGCCGCCTTTAAGGGGCGCAATATAAGAGGTGGCGCATTTAGAGCAGTCTACTGGTTTCAGACCATGGGCTGCTACGACGCCATTAAGGGCAAGCCCGAGGGCGATCTTAATTCAAAGACAGCTGGAAGCTTTTGAGAAGATCGATACTCTCTTTAAAGGCGCTCTTCCGGTGTTCTTGATGATTCCATTGTGGATTCAGATATGTCGCTTGACAACGGTAATGACATGTGGGCTGCGCCGAGGCCAAGTTTGGTGCCTCGGACGCCGGTAGCGAAGTTGTACGTCATGGAGCAATTCTATGACTACAAGATGACCGATGAGCGCCTGTTGTACAGCAGGCTCATGAGATACAAATACCGCATAAAAGAACTTGAGCACTTCAAGTGTGTGTTGCCTGACAAATTTGTTGCCGGAGGCATTATTGCCAAGCTTCCACCTTCGTGGAACAATTTTGCTACTTCCCTGAAACACAAGAGACAGGAGTTTTCCGTTACGGATCTCATTGGTACTCTTGATGTTGAAGAGAAGGCGAGAGCAAAAGCCACACATGATCGAGTTGCTGAGGGAGCTTCTAGTGCCCACATGGTACAGAAGAAGAACTTCCAGCCCAACAAGTTCAAAAACAACAAGAACAAACCTCAGGGCAAAGGCAAGTTTGATACAAAGAACAAGCCATCATATACTACCAACTTCAAGAAGATTTCTCATAAGAAGGGGAAGGGACTTTGGCATGTCTGCGGTGATCCTAATCACCGGGCTCCGAAGTGTCCTAACCGCTTTGAGGAGCGCAAACATGAGAAGAGCGGCAAGTCCGCTAATGTTGTCATCGGTGATACTGATATGAAGGAATCAGGGTACGGTATTTTCCTACCATCCTTTCAGTATTTCAATCCCCTGATTGGTTAATTGACACTAGTGCCAATGTACATGTTTCAGCCGACGCCTCCATGTTTTCTTCTTACCAGGCCACGTGGACTTCTCCCTGCTCGATGGGGAACGGGTCACATGCCATCGCTCGAGGTGTTGGTACGGTCGATCTGAAGTTTACTTCGGGAAGACCGTAAGGCCCAAGAACATTCATCATGTGCCGCCCATCAATAAAAATCTCAAGAAGCGGTTCCCGTTTATGTCGAGATGGTTTTAAGTTGGTTTTTGAGTCCAATAAAGTTGTAATTTCCAAGTGTGGACAATTTGTTGGAAAAGGCTATGAGTGCGGAGGCTTGTTCCGCCTATCTTTGTCGATATTTGCATTAAAGTTATTAATAATGTTTGCCACAACAATGAGTCGATATTTGGCATTCACGACTTTGTCACATTAACTTTGGTTGCATGACGCGCTAGCCAATCTGAATTTAATTCAAAATCTCTGCTGTCAAAGGCTCTAAGTGCCAAGTATGTGTGCAAGCTAAGCAACCTCGCAAGTCCCATAAGACTGCAGAGGCAAGAGACTTGGCACCACTAGAGCTTATACATTCTGATCTTTGTGAGATGAATGGCGTGTTGACAAAAGGTGGAAAGAGATATTTCATGACGCTGATTGATGACTCCACTAGATATTGTTATGTGTATCTTCTGAAATCAAAAGATGAGGCTTTAACTTTCTTCAAAAACTATAAAGCTGAGGCAGAGAACCAACTTGATCGAAAAATTAAACGGCTTAGGTCCGATCGTGGTGGAGAGTATTTTTCCAATGAATTTGATCTGCTTTTGTGCGGAACATGGTATAATCCATGAGAGGACGCCTCCCTACTCACCTCAGTCTAATGGGGTGGCCGAAAGAAAGAACCGAACTCTAACTGATTTGGTTAACGCCATGTTAGACACATCGGGTCTTTCCAATTAATGGTGGGGGGAGGCGCTAATGACCGCGTGTCATGTCCTAAACCGAAGTTCCCACAAAGCATAAGACCATGACTCCATTTGAGGAATGGGAAAGGAAAAGGTTGAAACTCTCTTACCTACGTTCTTGGGGTTGTTTGGCAAAAGTTAATATACCAATTCCCAAGAAGCGCAAGCTTGGACCAAAAACCGTGGATTGTGTTCTTCTGGGCTATGCTTTTCATAGCATTGGCTATAGATTTTTGATAATAAAATCTGAGGTATCCGACATGCATGTTGGTACGATTATGGAGTCTAATGATGCAACTTTCTTTGAGGACATATTTCCTATGAAGGATATGTCAAGTTCATCAAATCAGAGATACCTATTCCATCTAGTGAGGAACTCACTGTAATTCCTGAACCCACCATTGCGATGCAACACGTTGAGAATCCAGTTGAGGGTGACAATGAAACTCCTATAAGGAGTAAGAGACAGAGGACTGCAAAGTCCTTTGGTGATGATTTCATTGTGTACCTTGTGGATGACACACCAGACTATTTCAGGCCTATGCATCTCCGATGTCGACTACTTTGGAAGGAAGCTGTTCAGAGTGAGATGGATTCCATCTTAGCTAACGGAACTCGGGAGATCACCGATCGTCTTATGGGTGCAAACCTGTAGGATGTAAGTGGGTGTTCAAGAAGAAGCTTAGACCTGATGGTACGATTGAAAAGTACAAGGCACGGCTTGTGGCTAAGGGTTATACCTGTAAAGAAGGTGAAGACTTCTTTGATACTTACTCACCCGTGGCTAGATCGACCACAATTGGTGCTACTATCATCGGTTGCCTCACATGGTCTTCTCGCTCATCAAATGGACGTTAAGACGGCTTTCCTCAATGGAGAGTTGAAGGAGGAAATTTACATGGATCACCAGATGGTTTTGTAGTACCTGGTCGAAGGAAAGGTGTGCAAGTTGTTAAAGTCTTTATATGGCCTTAAGCAAGCTCCTAAGGAGTGGCATGAGAAGTTTGAAAGAACATTAACTGCTGCCGGCTTTGTAGTAAACGATGGTGACAAGTGCGTGTACTATCGCTATGGTGGGGCGAAGGAGTTATTCTTTGTCCGTATGTCGATGACATATTGATCTTTGGAACCAAACTTGATTTAATCAAGGAGGTTAAGGATTTCTTATCTCACCGCTTTTGAGATGAAGGATCTAGGAGTAGCTGATGTTATCTTAAACATCAAGCTGTTGAGAGATGAGAATGGTGGGATCACACCGCTTGGCCTCACTATGTGGAAAAGGTCTTGAGTCGCTTTTGGGTATAGCGACCGCATCGCCTTTCTCCAACTCCATATGATGCTAGTGTGTTGCTTGAAAGAATCGACGGATTGCTAGAGATCAACCGAGGTATTCTCAGATTATTGGCTCGCTTATGTATTTGGCGAGTGCCACGAGGCCTGGCATCTCCTTTGCTGTGAGAGCAAGCTGAGTCGGTTTGTGTCAAAACCGGAGATGATCATTGGCGTGCGCTTGAGAGAGTTATGCGCTACTTGAAGGGCATCATGAGCTATGGGATTCACTACACCGGTATCCAAGGGTACCGGAGGGTTATAGTGACTCGAATCGATATCGATGTCGATGAGATTAAGGCCACAAGTGGTTATGTTTTTACACTTGGTGGTGGCGCTGTTTCGAAGTCTTGCAAGCAGACCATCTTAACGAGGTCAACTATGGAAGCAGAACTCACAGCATTAGACACCGCCATCGTTGAAGCAGAGTGGCTTCGTGAGCTATTGATGGACTTACCTATGGTTGAAAACCAATACCCCTATCCTCGATGAATCGTGATAATCAAACCGTGATCGCCAAGATAAACAGTTCTAAGGACAATATGAAGTCCTCAAGGCATGTGAAGAGGAGATTAAAATCTGTCAGAAACCGAGGAACTCAGAGTTATTACATTGGATTATATCCAAACGTCGAAAAACTTGGCAGATCCCTTCACAAAGGGTCTATCACGTAATGTGATAGATAATGCATCGATGGAGATGGGTCCGAGACCCACCGCATGAGTTGTCCATAGTGGTAACTCCACTCTATGTGATCGGAGATCCCGTGAAGTAGAAGTGGGAGACAAGCTGTTGGTCACCGGGAGGAGAGTATCCTCTATTAACTATCCCACTCCGTGAAGATGCAATACTCTTCCGATCTGCATGGCAGGTTGATACATATCTTAATGTGTTCCAAGTGGCTTATTCGGGTAAGCAGAGATGTTGTCTGCAGAACATCTTCTCGAGGAACACACCTATATGAATTTGACTGCTAACGCCGCAATTCTGTGAGAATTGGGTGTTCTCTAATAAATTCATGAAAGGCCCCGGAGTATGACGATACGCTTCCACCAAGGAAGCCTTGCGGCAGCCCAAGATCGGTCAAGAGTTTGTGTGAAACTAGTCTCGCAGAAAACTTGTAGTTCAAGGCATAGTCCACTATTCAAGTTGTGATCTAGTGTAGCATAAATCTCTAAGTGGAAGTTCAACTTCACAGTCTCCACTAAGCACCGGTATATAAACAATGTTTTGGAAATAAATGGTGAAATGTGCCAATGAGACTTTGTGGGGGATTGTTGAAATTTGCTAGTGGGCTTTTGGCCCAAAGCCCAACTAAAATTCTGAAATTCTCTTGGCCCATTCATGCACACATGTGAGTGGAGTGAGTGAGGCTAAAGTTTAGTCCCACCTCATAAGTTGAGAGAGAGTTGCACCTCTTTATAAGGTGAGCTCTTCTACCACTTGTATGAGCATGAGAAGAGGAGACCTACACGCTGCTCCTCCTCCTCGCCGCCTCGCCACGCCAAGGCCACACAAGCGCCGCTGGTTGCGGGATTGAGCCGAGCCGAGGACGGAGCTATGCACGTTGTCTATATTTTTGCTGCTCGGGAAAAATTAATGAGTCATTAATTAATAATTAACGGACGCGTTAATTACTGAACCGTTTCCGATTCTTTTGGATCGTGACGACTCGGACGTGGGGTTTACTCCCAGGCAGACGTCTACCCTAGCCGCCGCCGCTTCGTATGGTTTCTCACCAGCGCTCCAGATCATTGCGCCGCCAAGCAAGTCTTCTCCATCCCTCCTTTCGGCGTGCACCGGGAGAAGGGACAGCAGGCCTCGGAACCCGCCTCTCGTGATCCCGTGCGGGAGAGGCGATCAGGTTTTGGGGAGCGAACTTCATGCGATCGCTGGCAGCGACGACTTCGCTAACGATTTACTTCTTCCCCGACCTCGCAACCTCATCCTCGACGACATGGGCGACAACGTCAACGCCGGCGGTGCTGCTCCCGCTGCACCGTATGTGATTCTATCCTTCCTGTTCAAGATCGTGGTAGAATTCATGTTTCTAGTATGTGTCCTAGATGTGATATGTTCATCTGCTATGCTAGTTTGCATGATTAATTTAATCTCTGCTATTGCTGTCATGATCTATTTCCCATTTATTCGGATTAAATCTCGTAGTAATTTGCTCATATTTCCAACAGGAACAGTAATCTCATGTGCGTCCTCGTCGGCTTGGATGGCGGGTACAGCCCCGCCAACGCCTGCAACGACTTCTTGTGCCTCGCTGCCATGACGGACCGCTCGAATCCGGTCTTCGTCTGCATCCCCATCACCAACGACAAGCTTGAGGTCAAGCCACCGCTCATCATCCCCAACAATTGGCACATGTACAGCCCGTCGACGTGTCAGTACAAGCTCTTCGGCCTCTCCTTCTCTGACTCGCATGGGATGGTGGAGCGCGCGAGCTACATGTATGTGCTCACGTTAGACGCTGCCGCTAGCGACGACTGGCGTCTGCACCCGGGCCTCTTGCGGTGCCAGGGAATGCGTTCAGCGTCGACGCTCATCAACAAGAAAAAAGGAACACCAATGAAAAAAAAAACAGCAAGAAAAAGCCTAGCCGAGAAACTTCCCAAGACCTGCTGAGAAAATCCGAGAAACTTTGGAAACCCGCTTGAGAAGAACGCTGGTAGCCCTTGATGGGTCGGCCATCAAGAATTTATTGCCCTCGCACACCTACTTGCAGGTCTTCGAGATGGCGCCTCTACCGCAAGCGATGGATATAACATGGTCTTAGAGCTTGATGAAGAATGGGCCAGTGAGGTGGTCGCGCCATTGCCTAAACACACAGCGGCCACGTGCGACGTCCATTGCGGGTAGCTTCAGGACGATCTCACACATATCTCCACAGACTACATTGAACCAACAGGAAGATCGTTTCGTGGGATCAGGAACATATGGTGCATCACTGCCTCTGAACCAGAGCCGGAGTCGAATAGGGAACCAATACGATTCCAATTTTGACATTGAATTATCCTGAATCGATGGCATGTTCAAAACTTTAGAGGAATATGAAAGGTGAATCAATCAAGTTCTGTACTTGTCCCATTCAGGACGCACATCCACATCGCATGCATCCAGAAATTTAAATAGGAGGCCAATATTCTTAATTCGGATTGGTTCAAGCCATCAATTTGTGGCCAGATTAATTAGGTTGCTAAATTTTTTTGACAACCTGTCTCTTTACTTAATATAAACATGAGGATCGTGTAGATCAAACTCATTTTTTCACTTATGTACAAGCAAAGCTCCAAGCTTTCGACTAGTGCATTTTGCATCAAATTTCCAGCAACACCCATGTCTCATGTGCATCATATTTTTGCTTTGTAGACCAATATTGTGTATCCTGCAATTTTGCATTTTTTGAGAATTCCGGCTGCTGGAGGCAGAGCGATATTCAACTGGTTAGTTTTTGGAGAACTTTTACGAAGAATAAAATATTTTTTAGCAGAATAAGGGATGTGTCAGAGGAAGACCGTCATAGATATGGACGGCGTTGCCCCATTCATTACTCTCATGTAGGTGCTCCGAGTGGAAAGGTGTTGACTACTCTCGAGAGTAGGACACCCGAGTTTGCAAAACTTTGAAACAGAATCCAAAAAATCTGAAATTTTGAGGCAACAAATTATATCAAATGTTTGGGCTTCTTGCAAAGTTTTAGCCTAATAACATTTGAGGAGCTCTCACAAAAAAAAATAACTGCTCAAACAGTGCACAAAACTTTGAACACTGATTTTTTTTGGCGAGAGCTCCTTTGATGTTATTTTTTGCCGAAATTTTGCAAGCAGCTCGAACATTTGATAAAGTTTGCCGTCTCACAGTTTCAGATTTTTTCGACTTTGTTTGATCACGTTTTTATTTTATTTTTTGGCAAACTCTGGTGCAGTACACCCGAGAGTAGAAAATCCAGTCTCCCGAGTGGAATTTCAGCCGCTATAGTGACCACGTAAGCACACAGCAAGCTGGTGCAGACTGACCTAATTATCACTCAAGTCAAGCTAACTTAATGTATCAGGAGTTTGGTAACCCTAATTGCCACGTAGTCTGTTTTCAGGCATAAAACCAGGTGGGGTGGAGGAAAGGTAAAACCAGATGGAAAGCATAACAAGCTGAGCAGGACGACAAAGCTAAACACTAAAGGAAACACATAATGGAGTGCGGCTAATCTGTACCCGGGCTCAGCTGCACCCGGGCTTAGAAACAAATTCAAAAAAAATACTAGAAAAATTCAAAAAATTCTAATTTTTTTTGTGGGGATAGATAATTTGACGCGTGAGGTGCGCCCCAAATTTCAACTCATTTGAGCATCTGAGCAGCTCTCGGCAAAAAAGACAAAATCAGGGTCTGTAAAAATGTGTACAGTTCACGCACTGTTTTGACCCCAATTTGTCTTTTTTGCCGAGAGCTACTCAGATGTCCAAATAAGTTGAATTTTGGGGCGCACCTCAGGCGTCAAATTATGTACCACCACAAAAAAATTTGGAATTTTTTGAATTTTTCTAGTATTTTTTTTGAATTTTTTGCTGAGAGAGAGCAGATGAGCCCGGCCACCGTTTTGAGTTTTCGACACATAATGCTACTTATTTTATTATATAGATATAAAAAAAGAGAGATGTTTAGCCACTTACGTACGGTTTTTAGTGGAGGATTATTGCCTGCTGCTATATAGCGCTTGCGTCGATCACTACGCTCGACGCACGTGGGGTGGGCCGGCCTCGTTACCTCCGGCCGCTAACTTATCTTTACCTAATTAATAATTAATAATATTTTTAATAATAAAACAAATTGAGTTTCTTTCATTCGTTATGGCATTTTTTTAGAAAAGTCCCTTTATTTCAGAGAATTGAATCCGCAGTTCTGTTTTAAGTTAAAACGAAGCGTTATTTCCATATTTTACACAAAAGCCCCTGTCGTTTCTTGAAATCAACCCGCTGTCCGGATTTAAGTCACACCCGAACCGTTATTTTACATTTTTCAAAACCCCCCTGATGTTTTAGGTAATTCATCCGCGGATCATATTTAAGTCAAACAAATGCTTTTTAAAATCATCTATATCTTTTAAACCGTAACTCCGATTTGAACATGTTATATATGAAATTTGATTAGAAAAATATGTAGAATATGAATATGAGATTATTTTTACCTGTTAAGTATTTTTAAATATTATTTCGGAATATATTTGAGTCAAACCAAATGATTTTCTAAATTACCTGTATCTTTTAAACCCTAACTTCGATTTTAACATATTATATATGAAATTTTACTAGAAAAATGTGTGGAATCAAAATATGATGTTAATTTTACTTGTTAAATATTTTTAAAATATTATTATGGAAGCAAACCTATAATTTATAGCGCAAGATCCGTCTTTTTTCATACCGGCGGCGATCCGGATTGCAAATAAATACCCCACTATAACCATATATGGAAAAGAAAACATCAATAACTACACGTGCATACCTCTGAAAAATGTCGCAAGGGAAAACAACAGATTTCTCATCACGAGAGTGAGAGAAAGCGAGCGAGCGAGAGAGAGAGAGAGGGGGGGGGGAGAGGGGGAGAGGGAGGAGAGGGGGAGAGAGAGACGCCTTAGGATTAACCATATTCAACAAACATTTTTTGTTGTTTTGTGTGAACACCGAGGCCATAGCCGGCGAGGGTGATAAGAAGGATAAGCGGCAACACAAATATGATGCCTCGCAAAAATAAAGAAGATGGACCTATTGTGGTCTTGAGTGATGGTTGCTGAGTTAAGAGTGTGTGTTATGCTTTTCTCTCCGCTGTAACGCATCAGCTCTTTCATAATTCCCACCAATAGATAAGTTTCACCTTTTGAACAACCGAATCTATTTTCTGTTGGAAACCCACCCTCATGATCGATCACATAAAATTGCACGAACACACGCGCACAAAAAACCGATAGCCAAAGGCCCTTGTCGTGCCCTCTTTTCTCTTTATATCTTTTCTTGTTTTCTCTGTGTTCACCGTTACAATAAACTCACGCACCTCGTTGTGTATATATACACAACCATGACCATCATGAACCCAAGTCCTATACGGACAAGCTACCTAGTCCAAATAGAACTCACGCTAACATAAGGAAACTCTAAACCGACTTGTCTATACTTTCCTATATTACTAGTACTACTAATTATCCGGCAACCTTGATCACACTTATACTAATCCTAACCAAACACACTAGCACCCACGGCTACACTAGCCTAGTTAAGTAGCATACTCCTAACAGAACTCAAATTTGTTTGGATTAAGCTAACATTCACCCCCTAATCCAAACATCCAACTCTTTACACGAACGAGACAGTTCATCTTGTCACGCCGATTGCCTCCGCCTCCGGTGACGCAACTTACCGGACCACAACTTCTCTCGTCTCGCAATGATGGTCACCACTTCATCACCATCCTTCTTTTATGCCGATCTGAAAAACTGAAATCAACGATTACCCGGACTACCAGCCATGCTGCCACATCTTAGCATGCTACATGCAGACTAAACGCATAGCCTCATGCAGGAACTCAACTTAACTGGCATCTTCACGTTGATCTTCATCTTCACATCGGTTTCGTGTACACGGGGAGATACATCTCTTCACCCGCCGCATCTTCACTTCATCTCTTTGCCGCTGGTGACACAACTTACCAAACGACGCTTCCCGTCCGACGGCATCACAACTCGCCATATACGCGCAATTCAACTTCACCGTATATGAACTCGCCGGAACTCCTTGATCACGAACGGAAACGCAGGAACAATTTCCTTTTTCCATCCTCTCTCACTCTCAATTCTCCTCCACCAGTGTCGCATCTGAACTGCAGTAGAAGATTCACACACATGAGCTCTTGGACGCACCTTACAAGAACTCATGTGCACACCTTGATGACGGCTCGCAATTTCGCTATCTCCACCTTGCACCCTCCAACGATGATCTCGATGATTTCCTCGGTGTCGCAACTTCGCCACCTCCATAATCATCAACGATCACCAACGCCTTGCCAACGACAGCCCTGTCGCCCTCTTACGGACCGTTCCGCCGAACGACAATCACGCGGCGCCTCGCTTGCGACAGCACCTTCACCGTCTTCTCAACACCTTCCGCCGAACCGAATCTATTTTCTCTTTTCAATTGCCTTCTGCCACCCTTTTTAATCCTCATCTTGCCTATAAGAATCGACAAGTACTTCAGATGCAATTTTTCTAATCTTACAGGCGAAAATCTGCTCACAACAAGTGCACCAATCTCTAACAGTGGCAAGTAAAATTTACTTTAATTGGGGTTTCATCTTTGTACTAGAAGGGTTGTGCGTGATTTGCTGCCCCGTTGGAATTGTTGGGTTTCTTAAAAAAATAATCATTCTGTTTCAAACTATAAGGCGTGTTACTTTTTTGAATAGTTAAACCTTTTAAATTTGATCAAATTGGTAGAGAAATATATTAAAATCAATAATATCAAGCCGATATTTTTGAATTCACCATGAAATGAATTTCTGTGGACGTCGATATTTTTGCTCTGAACTTGTAGGTTCAACAAATTTGACTTCCTACAAAACTGACACCCCTTATATTTTGAAACTGATGGAATATTTAGTTTGGCCGGTGGGATAGATAATAGTGTGTTTTATTTTTATTTATAATGTGGTGATTTGGTGGGCTTTCGTGGTGTGATTATTTGTTATCCACTAACCAACCTATTTATGTAAGGAAATTTCTCTGTCGGTGGTCGCATGCTACTATATTGGTGCTACAATATCACATGGTGACGCTTCTTTTTTCCAGATGGTGCGCGGGTGTGTGGGGTTGGTATGTTTTTATAGGTCGGTTGCTGCTGATTGATTTGAAAAATCATTGGCACGGTCAAAATCGTACACCAGATTAAAAATTGAATGAAAGAGCTTCAAAATTAATGAACAGAGTGAATTAAAATATTTGAATGGGAGAAGTTGAGAAAGTGTTGACCTGGTCGAAATCGCTTGATTCAACTGTAAATTGAATACCTCAATTAATCGTGAGGCCTTAAAAATTAGAAAGGATAGTGTATAGTACAAAAGAATTGAATTTGAGAGCTTTGAGAAATTGTTGACCCCGGTGAAATTGTAGAAATTGAATTAGAAAGGATAGTGTATAGTACAAAAGGATAGTGTATAATGAGCTCTCTGGTGAAATTCCTACAAGTTTATCAGCTCTAACATCCCTAAGCCACTTGAACATGTCATACAACAATCTGACTGGAACAATACCATCTGGGAACCAATTAAGAGCACTAGAGGACCAAGCGTCCATCTACATTGGCAACCCAGGTCTATGTGGTCCACCTCTCCCAAGGAATTGCTCACGAACTGACATAGTTCCATATGCTCCTCAAGAGCATGAGGAAGGAATGAGCGATGTGGTTTCATTGTACCTCAGCATGTGCATAGGATTTGTACTAGGTCTGTGGGTTGTCTTTGTGGCTTCTTGTTCAACAGGAACTGGAGGGTTTGCTGGTTCTCATTCACAGACCACATTTATGATCGAGCTTACGTGCATGTTGTTGTGGGTTGGGCTTCATTGGCAAGAAAAATCCGTCAAGGATGAGCTATCAAACGCTGGGGCTTCTATTGATACCAATGATATAAGTATGACTTTAATAGTTTTTGGAAATATTGTATGTGTATTCGGTATTGTATAAACGGAACATATACTCTAGAAGGGGCGTGCGTGAGTTGTTGATGTAAATGGTTAGTTAGCTGACATATGATCCCTAGCTATCTCTGTATAGGTATAACGTGTGGATCAAGCTCAAGCTAACTAGCCAAATGTTTGTAATCTGATTGCTCTATTAACACGTACGCATCCCTGCCCAACAGCATATGTTTTCTGCCTCAAAGCGTTATATGGTACCCGGGGCAACATGTTGCCGCCGTGCGGTTTCTTCACCAGGACGAGATAGTTGCACAGTTAGTGTGGAAGCCGGGATCCACTTCTCCTCCCCGTGCACCTGCGACCATGAAGTCTGACATGGTCGGCTCCAGGAAGCACTCCAGCACCACGTATGTATGATCGACGGTCAGCAGCAGCTCGACTGATCCGGCAAACAAGCATGCATCGACGACGGATGGGATGGATTCCTCACCGTTGCGGAGCTCACAGTCTCCTGGTTGTACACCACGTCCGGACCCCAGCAGGGCCGCCCGTTCGTCCAAGTCCATGCGCGCCTGCCCCAGAACGTGTTGGGCATGCCGCGGTTGGCCGCGTGGTCCCAGACCACCGTGCCCGTCACCGCATCCGATCGGGCCTCCGGTAGTGCTTCTGACGCTCTGTCACCATGCATATAGCTTGTCGCCGATAAGCACTGTCAACGGCAAGAAGAAGTCCGACATTGCGTGGTAAATTAGACATCAGTTATCATTATCACGTCACAAGGTCAGCAATGACAATGGAGTATGGAGATAAGATCTCTGTTATGGGCAGCGGAGAACATACGGTATGCAGAGCGAGGACTACTCCAAGAGGGTATTTACCACAATAGTCACGAGTAGGGTGCAATGTACACGTTGTGATTTACAATGGCTGTTTGATCAATGAATTTATGTCTATGTGTGAATTCAAGTAGTAGTTCAGTATAATTCAAGTAGTTCCATATTTTTTTTAGGTACAAAACAATTCTGGGTTGTGGTTGTGCTAGCAGAATTCTATTGTTGGGCTACATGGCTCTGTTGTTTGCTCATTTATTTTACTGATTCTCTTAGCAGAAAAGTCGTCATTGTGATGGGTCGAGCGTCGCTTATTGCATGATCGTTGGCGGCTCTTCAGAGCATGCACCAAGGCGTGCTCGAAGTCTTCCTGTCCTCCATAATGGTGCAGCTGGGGCAGCGGCCGTGGCACGGCGGAGGCGAATGCAACTCGGGGTGAGAGCAAGCTTGGACGGTAGCCGCTATAGACGTTCCACCGGTTCTGGTAAGCTTCACTTTCTTTCCAACCTACGTATGGTTGTGCGGGAGTCGCCGGCAGTTTAATCAGATGGTTCCATTCCAGGGCGCAGCCCGCTCCAGCGTCCTGCGCATTCGACGTGGTGTTGTACATGTAGAGTATATCGCCCAACCTATAACACAACATGGCATCGCCGGCGTCGAACCAAGCGCCGTTCGGAGTGTCGTCACTATCGTCGTTCACGTGGAAGGTGTAGCGTAGCTCCCAGCCATGCAGCCGCGCGCCGTCGTCCTTGTGATCCTTCAGCGGCACGACCCAGAAGGTGATCTTTGGCTGGCGGGCGACGCGCACGGCGATGCACAGCTCGCCGGACAGCTCAAAGGGTTGCACGTGCACCGTCGGCAGCAGCACGCCGGCTTTCCCAGTGGAGTCCACCGGGAGGCGCAACGTGTGGCGTGCCTCGGTGGCCACGTCGATGACTAGCATCCGGTCGGGAGTCCGGTAGTGCCCCCGCCGCTCCATCACCACGTATAGCTTGCCGTCGATGAGCACCGTAGGCAAGAAGAAGTCTGACACGGCGTGGTTCGGGAATGTACGTCGATGCCGTCGCCACCTATTACCAAACCCCACGCCCAAGGTGAGCACGTCCAAGTAGCTCTGTGGCGACTCCCGTCCCGCCGGTAAGAGAGGCAGAAGAGCTTGTATTGATGGGAGGATGGGCTGAACCCCATGGCGTACTTGACGAGGAGCTCGATGTTGGGCGGAGGCGGGATCTTTAGGGTCTCGCCAATGACGGGGTTGCAGACGAAGACAGGCCAATCCCTGTACTTGCCCCCGGGCGCGGCGAGGAGGAGGTAGCCATTGCAGGCGTTGACGGGGCTGTAGGCAGGGGCTAGATTGGTGATGCGGCCCATTACCTTGGCCGTGGTGGGGTTGAGGACGACCATGTCCAGGCCGATACAATGCCCGCGGATCTCCATGACGGCCAACGCCTCCGCTGGGGTGCCGCCGGGGGTGGACACGATGTGGGCGGCATGACTGCGGAGGTAGACGAAGGACGGGTTGGTGAGGACGCGGCGCCATTGCCATGAGACGCAGCGGCCTCGGGCCACTTCCCTCGTGGGGAGCCTAAAGAGGATGTCACGCAAAATCTCCAACGGTATCGACTCCATGGTGATGATCGACTCATACCCCGCCTGGTATATATAAATATATAAATATATAAATATATAAATAAATATAAATATATATATGTGTGTGTGTATATATATATATATATATATATATATAAATATATATATATATATATAAATATATATATATATATATATATATATATAGCTAGCCTCGCTTCTTGAAACAGGGTCAAAACAGAGTCGGACAGTGAACCAACCGATTTGGACACTTTTTTTAAGCTAAACGCCCTCCAGCTCTTTATTCATTAGGCGCCAGCATGTCTGACTGCAAACAATCAGTCAGCCACCCAGGGATTGTATCATACATAATCAAAGAAACAGAAAGTTGTAACGAATGCCTAGCTAGACGGTGTGCCACCATATTAGACTGGCGACCTGCAAACCGTAGCTCAAATCCCTGGAAAAAGAAAGATAGATTCTTCATCTCCATGATCAAGTGAAAACACGACAACTTTTGAGGTAGCTCCCATAGCCGCTGGATCTCTTGACAATCCGTTTCCAACACTACTTGCTGCAAGCCCATTTCTAGCGCCATTTGGATCGCATCTCTGCATGCAAGTACCTCAATGGATAACGGATCAAGAACCCCATCATATCTTGTACCTCCCGCTCTAACAAAACCTCCATGATGATCTCGAGCAATAAAGCCTGCTCCTCCACGCATTTGCCCCATATCCGTCGCACCATCGGTATTGATTTTTATCCATCCTTCCTCCCGTGGTAGCCACCTCGGATGGGCAGTAGTTTTGGTCTTCTGCCTCTCAGGTATCTCAAGCGCCCTGATAATCTCTTCAATGATCACCATTGATTTGATCGGCTGGTGCACCAACTCACCATGAGTATAGTTGTTCCTGGAATGCCACACAACCCACATCACGGTGATCATAATAGCTGCCACTTCCTTTTTGTAAAATCGATGATCTAATAGATCTCGAGACCAAGTCTCAGGGTGCAATCTTGGTATATCTATACCAAAGAATCGTTCTGCTGCCTCCCAAAAACGTCTTGCATATTCACATTCCATCAACGAGTGAAACAGCGTTTCATTGTCATGTCCACACATCGGGCAGTGAGGTAGCTGCTTAATGTGCCGCCTTTGAAGCTCCCCATAGGACGGCAAGAAGTTCTTTAGCACGCGCCACCAAAACACCCGGATCTTCGGGAGCACATTGATTTTCCACAATGCCTTCCAAATGGCTGTATCACCTGATGATGAACCAGTAGTTTCAGTCACCTGAATTTTAGTCTGCATCTCATGCCTATATGCCGATCTGACCGTGAAAAGGCCTGATTTCTCCCTGGCCAATGCCCACACATCTGCACCTCCTACACGCGGTCTTACCATGGCAAGAATAGTTGCGGGTGCATTGAAGATACTCCGGACCAACTCCGTGTTCCATTGATTTGTAGTTGGGTCTATCAGGTCCAAGACTAGCTGAACTGAGTTTGGCACAAGTGCTCCCATCGGTCTCATAGATATGGTGCCATCTATCCAATGATCATGCCACACCTCGGTGGTCTCTCCATTACCAATTCTACGGATGAGTCCCTTCTTTAGCATCTCTCTTCCTTTTATAATTGCTTTCCATGTCTTGGATGCACTAGTTGGACAGCCCGCCGTTAAAAACTCCTCATTAGGGAAATATCGTGCTTTAAGCACACGTGCACACAAGCTAGCTGGGTTCTCAAGTATTCTCCAAGCTTGCTTTGCTAATAGCGCCATCATTAAACGTTTCCAGGTCTCGGAATCCCATTCCTCCCTGTGACTTTGCAATGCACATCTTATCCCAAGATTGCCAATGCATTCCTTTTTTGTCCAGTGACCCAGCCCACCAATATCGTGACATATTTGTCGTCACTTTCTTGCACAAACCTTTTGTGAGTTTGAAACAACTCATAGAGTAGGCCGGTAGAGCTTGGACCACTGACTTCAAAAGAACTTCTCTTGCTGCACATGACATTTTCCTTTCGCACCATCCTTGCACCCTTGCCCTCTACCGTTAATTAATATGCTCAAAGCTTTGCTCTGTAATTATTCCAGCTGCTGTTGGGAGTCAAAGATACTTCTCCGACATAGCTTATAATTGGATTTGTAAGGATGCCTTGACTCCCATCTTAACTGAGTCGCAACTATTAGGGCTAAAAACACCGAACTTTTTAGCTTGTTTGCACTCTGACCGAGCTTATATTGAGTAGTTGTGTAATATCTCATTCAGCCTTATATCACTCCTCCTGAATCAGCTTTCATAAAACTAAGCAATCATCTGCAAATAACAGGTGGGAAATCCAAGGGCGGTGTTGCCAACTCTGGTTCCCCTATCAATCCAACCTCCATCATAATTTTGCAGCATACAGGAGAGGCCTTCCCCACACAATAAAAACAAATAGGGTGAGATCGGGTCCCCCTGACGAAAACCTCTTGATGGTGAAAACCGCGGCAATAATTCTCCGTTAACTTTCACTTGGAAACTCACTGTTGTCACACACGTCATGACTAAGGTGATCCACCGCTCATGAAACCCAAGTTGGCGCATTATTCCTTCCAGATATTCCCATTCCACACGGTCATACTCCTTGATCATATCGATCTTCACCGCACACCAACCATGTTTTCCTCTCTTCCTTTTCATCGAGTGTATGCACTCGTATGCCACTAGGACGTTGTCAGTGATCAACCGTCCCGGGACAAAAGCACTCTGCTCCTCTGCAATAATCTCATCAAGGATCTCCCTAAAGCGATTAACAAGCACTTTAGAGCAAATTTTGTATATAACATTGCACAAGGAGATCGGTCTATACTGTGTAATATTTTGCGGTTTTTACCTTTGGTATAAGCACTATCACCATGCTATTCACGAAGTCAGCATGTGCCCTCCATTCAAGAAACCGAGCACCGCTGTTGTAACATCCGGGTCCTATCAACTCCCAATGGCGTTGGTAGGATCCAGATGAAAACCATCACATCCGGCGCCTTTGTTGGCCCCATAGCAAAGAGCGCAGCCTTCACTTCTTCTTTCTCTCGAAAGCCGAATGAGTCTTTCATTCATTGGTTCCGTTTTTTTATGTGGCACTTGGTGAATTACTGCCTCCACGTCCTTGTTCTCTTGCGCTGCGTACATGATAGTATAAAACTGCTGCACCTAGGCATGTTCATCTTATTTTGTCTCACAGATCTTCCCATCCGCATTTTGAAGGCTGCGAATCCTGTTTATGCTTTTACGTGCCGCCGCACGAGCCTCGAAAAGCCCGTGTTCCAATCCCTGCCTTAAGCCAATCTGCCCTAGACCTCTGCCGCGCCAAGATCTCCTCCTTGTGAAGAAGCTCCGAGAGCTGCCTGGCTAGGTCTTTTTCTTTCTTGGTTGGTCCTCGAAACAGAGAGTTGGATCTTTCCCTCTCATACTCCCTGCGCACCTTCTTAATTTTCCTCTTCACATCTCCAAACTTCTTTAATTTCCAGTCCGTAAGATGTACTTGCATGTCCGACAGGGCATGTTCTATGCCCTGCAAACCTTGCAAACCTGCTCCTTTGCGCCAGCCCTGTAGTACAACGGCATCATATGACTCTTCCTGCTGCCACGCCTCCTCATACATGAATCTGCGCTGACTCCTTTCATCCTGAACTGGTACTCCCTTCAACTTCACCACTATCACGCAATGGTCAGATTTTGGCAATGGAAAGTGCCTCACAAAGGAAGCTGGATACATTGAAGTCATCGCCTGGTTCACTAAGAACCTATCAAGCCGAACTTTTACGTTTGAATCGCCATGTTGCATATTATCCCAGGTGAAAGGTACCACCCTGGAAACCGAGATCTTGAAGTTCACAGTCATCCACACATTGCCTAAAACCTCCATTTGCCTCTTCGGGCGATCATGAGCTCCAAAGTACTCCGAGCTATTAAGAATTTCATTAAAATCACCGCCACATAACCACGGAGCATCACTTTGAGCTTTCAACAATCTCAATAAGTTCCAACTTTCTACACGTTCACTTCTTCTAGCTTTCGACAGAAGCTCGTAAACCTCCACTTTTTATTATCACCATGTGTGTTCTTAACAGATACATCAATATGCTGATTTGAGAAATTATTTAGTGTCACTTCTACTTCCCTCGACCAAAACAACGCAAGTCCGCCACTAAGCCATCACTGCTAACTAGATAACAACCCTCAAAACCAAGTCGGGTAGTGAGATCACTAACCCTTCTACCCTCAATCTTCGTCTCTGAAACAAAGACTAGGGTGGGAACTTCTCTCTTCACTAAGTCGTGAAGTTCACGAACTGTCTCCGGTTCCCAAGCCCGCGATAGTTCCAAGATATACAATTCATTGCTCTCCATGAGGATGGTAACCAGCCTCATGAGATTCCTTGCTTCTTCTTCCACCGCCTTCTTTCTTCTTAGAGTCTCTGCTGTCCTCTCGTGACCCGGACGACTCATCCTCCTCATTCTGTCTCTTCCTCATGATTTGTTTCACTATCCTCGCGGTAACATAGGGCCGCTACCACCGCCCCTCGTGATATGAGTTGTTCATGTCTACCCTGCGATAAAAAGGGTTTGTTCCTCGACCCGCCTTGCCACCTCTGCCATTAACACCTCTCCCCCTTGCATTAAATTGATAGATCGTACTTTTAACTCTGCCGTTTGGGGGTTTCTCAAAGAAGTTTACTTCCAAACCAGGCTCCACATCATCCTCTCCTCCTCTTGTCTCCTGCTGTCTTCCCATGTCCTGGGCGGCCTCCTGCTTGTATGTTGGCTGTCTGCCCCAGTTCCTATTTTTACTAGCTGTGAATCTGAGAGCCTCCCGGTACGGCGGCCATCCAGGCTCATCTCTCCCAGCGGGTGTAGGGCATATCAGTTCAACATGCCCCGGTAGCCCACATGAGAAGCAAAAGTATGGTAGATTTTCATATTGGATATCAAAGAATTCAGACTCTTTTGTTTTTGACTTCTCCAATTGCACCCAACGCATCAACGGTTCATCAACCTTGATCCAAGCCCTGAATCTGAGGCAATCTCCAAATGCAAAACCCTTTTCATCTGCATCCAACGCAACCACATCTCCCACCATGCTTGCTATACGTTTTGGCCATGGCGGGCATAACAGGTTAAACGGGAGGTTGATCACGCGTGCCCAGATTTTGATCTTGTCAAACTTTAGCTCTGACGGCCGCGATCTGATGTTAAACCTCTCCAGGACCACATAGTGCTTTCCCACCATCCATGGACCTCCCTCGAAGATCCGATCACAATCCCTCTTTATGGCAAAACTAGCAAGAAAAATGTTCTCCCCCTTTGGCCTGAAGCTCAGTCCCCTCGGATTTCCCCACACAGGGCGCAGGGCCTCCTCGATGGTGTTCACGTGAGAAGACTTCCGAAACAAAACCTTCCCTATGAGTGCGTAGGGTTCTTCAACTCTTTCTTCCTCCTCCTCATCAATGATAAGCTTCGTCTTCTCCTTCTCCGTTAGATCCAGCCTGTCCATCATCTCGCTCCACTGCCTCCGCTTCCTTCGGCTTCCCTTTGCTCCTCCCATGGCGCTTGACTCCGCCATCGGCCGCCCAGCCTCCCCCGATCTCCTTACCCGGAGCACCGCCAAGGGTGGGAAAGGACGCCAGGTCCCCCCTTGATCACCCCGAGCAGACCTGCTGACAAGATCCGGCGATCGGAGAGTAGAAGAGCCGGCGATTACAAAACCCTAATACTTCGCCACCGAGATCGCCTCGTGCGCCACCCTGCCACTCGAAACCCTAGAAAAACGTTTCGAGGCTCCGTTGCAATCCGATTTGGACACTGAAACAGTTAAGCAATCCGATTTTGTACACCCGTGTCGTCATGATCGTGTCTATTTTCCTTGGTTAGCTAGCATGCACCCATGGGGAAAAAAGGAATGAATTTAACTTTACAATTTGCCGGCACTTTTTTGGAAAATATAGCGTAGTGAATTTGAGTAACTAGTTGTCAACCCATGCTACTGCACGGGCTAGCAATTTTGAATATTGCATGGGCTACTACATGGAAAATTATTATATTATTTATTAATTTTTAAAGTATTGTTTTGTCTAAAGTCTTGTAGGAAATAAAATACAAAATCTTTAAATTAATATTTTACTATTTTACGGACGCGAATTTTTGGGACATGATGGCATGCGAGGATGTTATTTGGGCAGCCCATCCATGCTATGAGATTAGAAATTAATATAGTGATTGAATGAATACCTCAACGATATGCCAGGTTAATTCGACAAATACGACGTACAGGGGTTGGTGGCTAACCATCTTAAATGGAGTTGGATACACGTTCATAAACATGCAAAATATGGTTCTAGCTGTTCTGTTGTGTTAATGTCAGGCCATTTAAAAATGTTGGTCAGCTGCGTTTAAAAGTTCTGTGTCGAACAGGTCGGCCTTTAATGGCACTTAGCAAGTGTCGGCCTGCCGTTTCTGTTTTGGTTTGTTTTGCCAAGTTTATTTTTCATGTCTATAATTGAGGACCGAGGTGTACTGCTCTATCAGTTCATCAGAGCCATGCGTTCATATTAATGTTGCAGTACTACCTCATGGATGATGTGATATCTTCCCGAAGATGGATTTAAACTACATGCGTTGTTGTAATAACAAAAAACACGGGAAGGTTACGCGAAACAAGTCTTTGTCTCTGAAATTAGACATGATGGATTAATTAGTACAAACAACGGTAATACCCCAGTACAACCATGGCATCAAACTCCAGCAACAGCAGAAGGTTAGGCGTTCGTTAATGTTCGCTACTATAGCAAAACCTTTCCTACACTCAAAATATGTGCTTGGGCGAGCTTTTGTTATTGCTTTTCTAGGCTCGTTGTTATCCTAGTACAGGAGCTTGCAATGCCCCCCGCAAAAGAGGAGCTTGCAATGTCCACCAGCTTGTTCTAAACAGGTAGCACACCCAGCGATGAGAGCACCTAATGAGACATGATGGAATTAGATCATTGGAAGAATTAGTTCGTCAGCTCCTCCAACCCACCTTCTAATGATGGCCATCAGATGAGTGAAAGGGGAGCTTCCTGGTCTAAATGGATACATGTTGCAGGAGCTAATCAACAGGACCAGAACATGGAGGAGCACATTGCAGAACGCATTAATATTGCAGGGAAGACTAGCAGTTGAACAAAGTCGAGGAAAAGGAGGAACGTGAGGAGATGAATGCATAGCAGAGAAACTGGTACTACCTCCGTTTCAGTTTACAAGTCCTGCGCGTATACCTAGGTTGCCAATTTTATCACCCTAATATAAACTATATAACACAAAAATTATACCTTTTGAAAGTAGAAACTCCGAAGTTTATGTTGGTATATTTTTTGTAATATATGACTTGTATTAGGTTGGTCAAATTGACGATATAGGGGTACGCGCATGCCCTGTAAACTGAGAGAGAGGTAGTACATGTGATGACACTAAAATACCCCCACTTTCCAAATTAACAACGCTGGATAGAGAGAGATGCTGAAATGCAATGAACGTTCCCAGCCTGTGCCTAGTAAATGAGGTCTGCTCCTAGTAAATGAGTTGGGTCGCATTTTTCAAGCATGTGGTCCCTTAAGCATTGATTGTTTTGTGTAATACAACCGAATACTGCAGGGAGGAGTATTCAATATGTGATATACACTGCTTATAGTATTAATACCACACGAATCTCAGAGGACTGGATGGTGAGATAAAGACCTCGCCTGGCACCATGTTCACCTATGCATATTTGCTATTTTATTACCTATTTTCATAGCATATAAAATATTATAAGCTTTGTGTCACAACCAAAATTTATGACACCATATATATCTTTTAGCGGTTCTTATTTTAGCAATTACTAAATACATATGAGCATGTGTTTTCTGTTAACATTATTGTACATATATTATCTATGACTTTTCTCTGTCCGATTACTACTGGCATGTTTACTCCATGGTTCGACATGCATACATGTGGTTAACATATTCCATTAAAACACGTTGCAACAACCGTTCTGCAAGGTTAGTTTATGCTTCCATCAACACGTCGATATCTAACTCATCGATGCCCCTGCCAACATATGGGTGAGCTCCGAGCCTCGATAAGGGTCGTGACTTAGCTCAAACTTATCTATGTACTTTCAAAACAATTTTAAGATCGTTGAACTTGTTGAATTTTTTTTAACTGGTGGAAGCCTTCTCATCTTTTCAATAATTCCCATATTTCTAGTTTTCTAGCCGAAACTTTTTTTACTTTGACTGTAATACTCTAGTAGTCATCCTGAAATATCTTTAAATTCAACAATGAAATTTAAATGTTTGCTCGAATATTCAAAAAGCTCCCGTAAATTATTGGATGCATGCCTCTAAGATTTTTAAAGTTACTTTGTACTTTTTTTAAAATTAATTGATCCTTCTGACATCCCATACGAACCACTTAGAATAGTGGTGATGCTATCATTCTTTTGGCGATGCGTGCTAGCTGACCGGTGTCCTAGTCTATGATATATTGCTTTATCCGGTCGACTCCAATGCACACTCTCCTTTTTAACTATTAAAAAAATTAATTAAGTGCTCTTGCATCATTGTGGTCTTATTCTTTAAATACAGAACTTAAACAACCTGCCTAAAGTTCTGAAAAGTAATGGATTTCTTATGCGCTTGCGCAGTTCAGCAAATTTCAATCTTTAATATAATCTAGGATTTGTTCATTATTATATTTGTGACATAGATTTTTAAAAGATTGGCACTATTCTTTTTTCCATTCTCAGCAAACATGTGATGTCCCAAACGAATTTGGGAGTATATATGTGTTTGTGATTTGTCGACAGGGTTTAATTTTTCAATGAGTATATCCAATATGGTTGTCTTCATGGCGATTTCTGAGTGATAAAAAGTACTCCCTCCGTTCCCAAATAATTGTCTTTCTAGCCATCTCAAATGGACTACAACATACGGATGTATGTAGACATGTTTTAGAGTGTAGATTCACTCATTTTGCTCCGTATGTAGTCACTGTTGAAATCTCTAAAAAGACAATTATTTGGAACGGAGGGAATAGTTCAAATACCTAGATATACGCATTACACATTGAAATAATGTTCGCAGACTTTTAGCGAAGAGGACAACGTTCATCCGTGACACTGAGCCATGATATATATTTTTCTATCGGCTCCATGCATGCATCTGGTTTGTTTCTGGAAATAAAAAACTTTTTTTAAGAATCAGAAGAACTTTAGTGTGCTAGCATATTTTAGTTTGGAAATTTCATTCCTCTATTTTTATGGACCCCGATAACGAACTGACGTTCGGTATGGGGAGTTGTCATCCTGGACGATTTGTTCGGGCCCCAACCAACTGCGACCGAACTGCTCGTGGTCGTTCGTGCGGTAGCGCATTCCGTCCGAACGGCCAGCCAGTTGGACTAAGTAGGCCTGTGTCTTCCTAGATGGGCCTTCCTGGTAAAGCTGCCAAAAAAAAGTAAACAACATGTACCAACAGCAAAAAATGTGATGATAAACTACAGAATACCTACAGGACATGGCCATGTTGCAGCAAAAAAATATTAAAAATATCTGTACACTACCGCGGTAAAAATAAAAATTATCATCTTTTCAATAATTTGCCAAAGATCCAGAAACTATATTTGCCATGTTCCATTAACTAAATTTACCATGATATGTGGAATAAATTTTCCATGGCCCATATACTAAATTTGCCATGCCCATTAACTAAAATTGCCATGCTCCAATATTTAAAGAAAATGTTGCCATGTTGAAAAAAAGAAATTTTCCATGGTCCAGAAACTAAATTTTCCATGGCCCATATAATAAATTGTATGTGCTCCATTAACTAAATTTGCCACGGTCCCTTATTAAAAGAAATGTTGCCATGTTGCAAAAAAAAATTGCCACCAAATTTGACATTCTCCAATAACTAAATTTGACATGATATTTCGACTAAATTTGTCATGGTCCCATATTTAAACAAATTTTGCCAAGTTGGAAAAAAGAAAATTTTCATGGTCCAGAAAGTAAAATTGACATAACCTGTAGAGTACATTTGCCACGATCCTTGCGCTTAAATTGCCATGGGCCTAAAAAAAGAAGTTCTTTTGCCATGGTCCCATATCATGACATTTTATTTGCACTTAAGTTGTTTTTAGAAAAAGTTGCCATGGCAAATTTTGTAGACGGAGACAAATAATTCTAAGTTTGTTATCAAAAAGTTGCCATGGAAAAAATGTAGAGAGTTAAATAATTCTAAGTTTCCACGGTCAATAAATTAAGTTTGCCATGCTCATAAAAAGAGTTTGCCATAATATTAATAAAAAATAATATGAAAAATACCCCTTTAGTAAAATTGCCTTTAATATGTTCCGTGCTATTATATTATCTATTTTGGATGTTTAATGGGCTTTACTATGCACTTTTATTTTATTTTTGGGACTAACCTGTTAACCGGAGGCTCAGCCCAAATTGCTGTTTTTTTGTCTATTTCGGTGTTTCGCAGAAAAGGAATATCAAACGGAGTCCAAACGGAATGAAACCTTCAGGAGAGTTATTTTTGGAACAAACGCAATCCAGGAGACTTGGAATGGACGTGAAGAAAGAAACGAGGAGGGCACGAGGCAGGGAGGCGCGCCACCTCACCCTCATGTGCCCCTCGTGGCTCCCCTAACCAACTTCTTTCACCTATATATACTCATATACCCTGAAAACATCCAGGAGCACCACGAAACCCTATTTCCACTGCCGCAACCTTCTGTACCCGTGAGATCCCATCTTGGGGCCTTTTTCGGCGCTTCGCCGGAGGGGGAGTCGATCACGGAGGGCTTCTTCATCAACACCATAGCCTCTCCGGCGAAGTGTGAGTAGTTTATCTCAGACCTTCGGGTCCATAGTTATTAGCTAGATGGCTTCTTCTCTCTTTGAATCTCAATACAAAGTTCTCCTCGATCTTCTTGGAGATCTATTCGATGTAATTCTGTTTTGCGGTGTGTTTGACGAGATCCGTTAAATTGTGGGTTTATGAACAAGATTATCTATGAACAATATTTGAATCTCCTCTGATTTCTTTTATGTATAATTTGTTATCTTTGCAAGTCTATTCGAATTATCAGTTTGGTTTGGCCTACTAGATTGATCTTTCTTGCAATGAGAGAAGTGCTTAGCTTTGGGTTCAATCTTGCGGTGTCCTTTCCCAGTGACAACAGGGGCAGCAAGGCACGTATTGTATTGTTGCCATCAAGGATAAAAAGATGGGGTTTATATCATATTGCTTGAGTTTATCCCTCTACATCATGTCATCTTGCCTAATGTGTTACTCTGTTCTTATGAACTTAATACTCTAGATGCATGCTGGATAGCGGTCGATGTGTGTAATAACAGTAGTAGATGCAGAATCGTTTCGATCTACTTGTCGCGGACGTGATGCCTATATACATGATCATGCCTAGATATTCTCATAACTACGCACTTTTCTGTCAATTGCTCGACAGTAATTTGTTCACCCACCGTAATACTTATGCTATCTTGAGAGAAGCCACTAGTGAAACCTAAGGCCCCCGGGTCTATTTTACATCATATAAGTTTCCGGTCTATTTTATCTTGCAATCTTTACTTTTCAATCTATATCATAAAAATACCAAAATATTTATCTTATTATCTCTATTAGATCTCACTTTTGCAAGTGGTCGTGAAGGGATTGACAACCCTTTATCGCGTTGGTTGCAAGGTTCTTATTTTTTGTGCAGGTACGACGGATTTATGTAGCCTCCTCTTTGGATTGATACCTTGGTTCTCAAAAACTGAGGGAAATACTTATGCTACTTTGCTGCATCACCCTTTCCTCTTCAAGGGAAAAGCGAACGCATGCTCAAGAGGTAGCATGCAACGAGAAGGTTTTGTCAATCCTAAAGGTGTCGACAAAATGTGCAAGCTCCAAATGATCCATCTATAGACTGGTGCAAGCATCTCGGAGTTGGAATATACGCTTTGATGAGGTGATCAAAGCATATGGTTTTATACAGACCTTTGGAGAAGCATGTATTTACAAGAAAGTGACTGGGAGCTCTATAACATTGCTAATATTATATGTGATTGACATATTGTTGATCAGAAATGATGTAGAATTTTCTGGAAAGCATAAAGGAGAGTTTGAAAGGAGTTTTTCAAAGAAAGACCTCGGTGAAGCTGCTTACATATTTGGCATCAAGATCTATAGAGATAGATCAAGACGCTTGATAAGATTTTTCAGTAAGTACATACCTTAACAAGATTTTGTAGTTCAAAATGGAACAAAGAAGAAGATCTTGCCTGTGTTGCAAGGTGTAAGGTTGAGTAAGACTCAAAACCCGACCATGGTAGAAGATAGAGAGAGAATGCAAGTCATTCCCTATGCCTCAGTCATAGGTTCTATAAAGTATGCCCTGCTGTGGACCAGACCAGTTGTGTGCCTTGCTATGAGTCTGGTAAGGGGGTACGATAGTGATCCAGGAGTAGATCATTGGACAGCGGTCAAAGTTATCCTTAGTTACCTAAGAGGACTAAGGAAGTATTTCTTGGTTATGGAGGTGCTAAAGAGTTCGCCGTAAAGAGTTACGTCGATGCAAGCTTTTACACTGATCCGGATGACTCTGAGTCTCAATCTGGATACATATTGAAAGTGGGAGCAATTAGCTAGAGTAGCTCCATGCAGAACATTGTAGACATAGAAAATTTGCAAAATACATAGGGCTCTGAATGTGGCAGACCCGTTGACTAAACTTCTCTCACAAGCAAAACATGATCACACCTTAGTACTCTTTAGGTGTTAATCACATAGCGATGTGAACTAAATTATTGACTCTAGTAAATCCTTTGGGTGTTGGTCACATGGCGATGTGAACTATGGGTGTTAATCACATAAAGATGTGAACTATTGGTGTTAAATCACATGGCGACGTGAACTAGATTATTGACTCTAGTGCAAGTGGGAGACTGAAGGAAATATGCCCTAGAGGCAATAATAAAGTTGTTATTTTATATTTCCTTATATCATGATAAATGTTGGTTATTAATGCTAGAATTGTATTAACCAGAAACTTGATACATGTGTGGATACATTGACAAAACACAAAGGTGTCCCTACTAAGGCTCTACTAGACTAGATCGTTAACCAAAGATAGTTAAGTTTCCTAGCCATGGACATGTGTTGTCATTTCATGAACGGGTCACATCATTAGGAGAATGATGTGATGGACAAGACCCATCCGTTAGCTTAGCATAATGATCGTTGAGTTTTATTGCTATTGCTTTCTTCATGTCATATACATATTCCTTTGACTATGAGATTATGCAACTCCCGGATACCGTAGGAATACCTTGTGTGCTATCAAACGTCACAACTTAACTGGGTGATTTTAAAGATGCTCTACAGGTATCTCCGAAGGTGTTTGTTGGGTTGGCAGAGATCAAGATTAGATTTGTCACTCCGAGTATCGGAGAGGTATCTCGGGGCCCTCTCGGTAATGCACATCATAAGAAGCCTTGCTAGCAAATTGACTAAGGAGTTAGTTGCAGGATGATGCATTACGGAACGAGTAAAGAGACTTGCCGGCAACGAGATTGAACTAGGTATGAAGATATCTACGATCTAATCTCGGTCAAGTAACATACCGATGACAAAGGGAATAACATATGTTTTCATACCGATAAAGATCTTCGTAGAATATGTGGGAACCAATATCAGCATCCAGGTTCCGTTATTGGTTATTGACCGGAGAGGTGTATCGGTCATGTCTACATAGTTCTCGAACCTGTAGGGTCTCGAACCTGATTTGGTGACTGAATGTTGTTCGGAGTCCCGGATGAGATCACGGACATGAAGAGGAGTATATAAATGGTCGAGAGCTAAAGATTGATATATTGTATGATAGTATTTGGACACCGGAAGTGTTCTGGATTGTATCGGGTACATATCGGAGTACCGAGGGGTTACCGAATCCCGAGGGAAGATATGGGCCATAATGGGCCATAGGAGGAGTCACACCAGCCCACAAGGAGTGCCCCGCGGAAGGAGGACGAATAGGACTAGGAGGAGGGGGCGGCACCACCCTCTTTCCTTCTCCCCCTCTCTTGTCCCCTCTGTCCCCCTCTGGTAAAAGGAAAGGGGGGGGGCGAATCCTACTACGAGCTCAAGTAGGATTCCTCCTACTTGGGCGCGCCTAGGGCTGGCTCCCTCCCCTCCCTCCTTTATATTCGTGGGGAGGGGGCGCGTAGAACACATAATATTGATTCATAGCCGCAGCGGCACCCCCTCCACAGCTTTACGCCTCCGGTCATATTTACGTAGTGCTTAGGCGAAGTCTTGCGTGGATCACTTTACCATCGCCATCACCACGCCGTCGTGCTGACGGAACTCTCCCTCGACACTTTGTTGGATCAAGAGTTCGAGGGACGTCATCGAGATGAACGTGTGTAGAACTCGAGGTGTCGTGTGTTCGGTACTTGATCGGTCGGAACGGGAAGAATTTGACTACATCAACCGCGTTAACAAACGCTTCCGCTTTCGGTCTACGAGGGTACGTGGACACTCTTCTCCTCTCGTTGCTATCCATCTCCTAGATAGATCTTTATGTGAGCGTAAGAATTTTTTTTGAAATTGCATGCGACGTTCCCCAACACATGTATGTGCCAAATTTATTATTCATTTGACAAACTTTGTGTCATCATTTCACCAACGAGGTGATCCTCATGTATGTGCCAAATTTATTATTCATTTTTAGGTCAGCTGTATTTTCATGATCTATATAATGGACATAGCAACTTTGTATGTGCATAGGTGACCTTTTTTATTTTGAATGAAAATGGCAATTTGTGTGCACATGAATTTGATTTTCACCCTATATGCATATTGTCCCCATTAGTTTAGTTTAATGTTTTGACATGCTAAAATATATATGTTTTTTGCCATGACAACTATCATTTTTCTATGTTGAAAATAATTTTTCCCTTTAAACGGAAAAAAATAGTTTGCCTTTATATTTTTTTTGGAACTGAATGCTTAATTTGGATTAGATCATGTTGACACATTCAGTTCCCACAATAGTGTGGCATGGCAAAATTCTGGAGTTGTTGCCATGGCAGAATTAAGTATGAGTAGTTCTCATTGACAGAATTGCTATGAGTAGTTGCCAGGGCATAATTCTTGAGTAGTTTCCATTAGAAAATTGCTATGATTTTTGTGTATCAGAAGTTGCCATGATAGCTTTCGTTCAACTATTTGTTGTTGCCATGCCAAAGTGTTATTCATTCTTTCATAGATCACCTTGGCCTCTTGGTCAATCCACCATTTTGTCTATTTTTTTTGCCATGTATTACACATATGTAAATTTTGCTGAGACACATGATGTATACTTGATTTAGTACCCTACATTTCTCATTTATTACACTTCATTTACTTGCCATGGCAAATTATCATAGATTGACATGACAAATTTACAATCCTTTTATAGCTACCAACTTTTTGTTTAGTAAATAGCTACCACAACATTTTTTGATATGGATTTGCCATGTTTTTCATTAAACCATGGCAAATTAATATTAATTTTCATGTTTTTGCCATTTCAATGTACCATGGCAAAAATATCACATGGACCATGGGGAAAGAATTAGAAACCAAGGACCAAATCATATTCCACATACCTTGGAATTTTGTTTTTATACGCAATTGCCATGACCTAGAGGGCTTCTTATGCGATGCTTATCACATATCATGGCAATTTTTGTTCAATTTTTTATCTTTTAATGTTCTAAAAAAATGCCATCAGCTGGCTATTGGCAAATTATTTTTTGGCATGTTTTGTCATGGCATATTATGATTACAATGCACAAAATTATAATGAACAACGTTGTCAGAGTTGCCATGGGAAAATTGTCTTTTTAAGCATAAGTTTCCATGGCAACTTATTTTATAAAATGGAAAAAGATGGAAATTTTTAATTTTATTTGCCATGGAATTTTTCCTATATTGGCATGGCAAATTTACATATAACGCCTTGGCAAATTCCTTTAAAGTCTTCTTTTTCTTAGAAATTGTTTCTTTAAATTTTGCCATGGCAATTTTACCCTTTTAACATGGAAAATTTACTTATATTACCACGGTAATTTTTAACCTTTTAAAGGGCAAAATAAAGATGCCAAATACTATGTGTCATCCGGCTGATCCTATGCGCGGATCAGCCGGGTCGATGGCCGATGGATGATGTGCTTCTAGCGCTAGGATCCCTGAGTTGTGATTCGAAAGGATTCTGAACCACGTCGGTAGACCGTGCCCAACAAATTCATGGACACAAATCTCTCGCTCTCTGGTGGCTGGCTCACTGCTCATGTGCGGCAGCTGAGTACATGGAGCCCCAGCAGAAAGTGTCTATGAATGCTACACATCCACCTACTAGAGAAACTATCAACAGCTTATATGCATATGTAACATTGTCACTCTTTATTTTGTGGTCTATATGTGTCAAAGACCTAAACAATAGTGTACATTTTTTAGCATTATTTTGCAATCCTCATTAGTCGCAAAAAAATCCTTTCAAAACAATGTGTTTTTTGTTTTGTGTTATATAGGCCAAATACATGCAAATTACAAGAATAAAATAACACATTTGTGAAACCACTTTTGCAACACTAAGCTAGTACGATCACTATGCAGGTTTATTAGTCCCATCATATTTTGAGTCGAAGTGTGACCACATTTTTCACTTTGAAAATGTTAGTGCACGCCGTAAATAATTATCTTTGTGTAATCTTATTTGAATGTTGTTTCAATGATATTGTTTTTGCATGTATAACTCATATTTTTTTAGTTAAAATTATGATTAAAATATGACCCAATATATGAGGAGGACAAGTAACCAAGACGGAGGTAGTATGAGGAGCAGCAAATATTCTTGGAGAATTCTTTATAACAGCATTGGGTCCCTTGCAGCACCATGCGACTGGCTTTGCAACACGATGGTCTGGCTTCACAAAAAAAAAACACATTATGTAATTGTGTGCGTGATGTGGCTGATTTCAAAAGCGAGTGTAGCGAACAAACCTATAATTCGATGGTTAGGAAGACAAGGTATCACCAGCCCACCAGGGTTCTAAGTCATATACTGGAAACTGGGAATTTGCCATCAGCTAGCTCTTTGCCATCTGCCAGCTGATGGCAAAGAGCATCTTTGCCATCTGCTTATAAAAAGCTGATGGCAAAGAACTGACAGACGGCAAAGAACATGGTTGCCATCATCCAATTCTTTGCCATCTGCTAGTGGATGGCAAATAATCTTTGCCATCTGCCAGCAGATGGCAAAGAGGTTGGCAAATCATGTGGCCGTCGAGAGTGTAACGACGTACCAGCCCCACCTCTTTGCCATCTGCCAGTAGACGGCAAAGATTCTTTGCCATCTGCTGGCAGATGGCAAAGAGATGGGGTTATTTTTTTAAACCATAAATTTTCTGAACCAATCAGGGCTCTTCCCACGGATCACCCCCTTAGCCAATCTGAACCGTCCGTTCTAGCCGATCTGAACCGTCCACCTCTCTGCAGCCCAATCCAAACCCTAAGCAGCCCGCGCCCGCCTCTCTCTCCCCCTCTCTGGCGCCTCTCCCTGATCCAGATCCAACCCAAGCGCCCTTCACGCCGCGCCCACGACGTCACGGCCTGCTCCTCGTGGTGGCAGCTGGTGCTCTGCGTCGTCTCGTCGGCGTGGCATGCTGCGTCCGCGCTCCTCCGCCCCGACGCCGACTATTGCAACCCACTATCCAATCCTAACCCTCTCCCTCCCTCAGATCTCAATACGTCGCCGCCCCTATCCCTACCCCCGCGTAGCCCAACCCAATCAACCGCCGTCCTCTACCCAGACCCCTCCCCGCTTCGGCGAGCCCGCCATGAACTGTGCAAAGTGGCCGGCCAGCTTGTGAGCAAAGACGGGCTTCACCTCCCCGGGTCGTGGTCTCCTCCTCCTCCACCTCCTTCATGCGGCCTCCCTCCGAACGCCTCGACAAAGCAGCCTCGACAGGGGCGACCTGGACCCGGACCCGGTCGCGGCTACCACGGAGGCCTCGCATAGCGGTCGACCTCTCCGACGACCGGATGCCACCGCCACCGCCAAGTCCGGCTCCAGCAAGCCCTGTCAGGCAGCCAGAGGCGGCGGCTGTGACGTGGCCCCGTCGTCAACGTCACCACAAACTACAACGTCGCCGTCAACGTCCTCAACAGCCTCGACGAGCCGCTCCTCATCACCTGGTATGCTCACTCACCACTCCCCACACTGCTCTCATATGCAGGCTGAGTCATTCTGATCATGGGTTCGGTGTGAGTGATGGCAAGCAAGTGTTGGTCTGAACATTTTTCAGGTTTGGCTCACATATGCGAGGGGCGGCATCCGGCCGGAAGAAGCTGGCTGGCGGGATGGCGTCTTTGGGCACCAACTGGCGTCGGATCTTTGGCAGGTCACGGGTTAGAACAAAAGGAACCTGATGCGGTGTTCTAAACTTAGGCGGTCATGGTCATTGACCAGGTGTTGAAGGGTGTCGGTGTCAAAACCGGCGGATCTCGGGTAGGGGGTCCCGAACTGTGCGTCTAGGCGGATGGTAACAGGAGACAAGGGACACGATGTTTTACCCAGGTTCGGGCCCTCTTGATGGAGGTAAAACACTACGTCTGCTTGATTAATATTGATGATGTGTGTTACAAGAGTGGATCTACCACGAGATCAAAGAGGCTAAACCCTAGAAGCTAGCCTATGGTATGATTGTTGTTCGTCCTATGGACTAAAACCCTCCGGTTTATATAGACACCGGATAGGGTTAGGGTTACCAGAGTCGGTTACAATGGTAGGAGATCTACATATCCGTATCGCCAAGCTTGCCTTCCACGCCAAAGAAAGTCCCATCCGAGACCACGGGGCGAAGTCTTCAATCTTGTATCTTCATAGTCTTGGAGTCCGGCCGATGATGATAGTTCGGCTATCCGGACACCCCTAGTCCGAACTCCTCGGTAGCCCTGAACCAGGCTTCAATGACGATGAGTCCGTGGCGTTGATTGTCTTGACATTGCGGCGGGTTCCTCCTCCGAATACTTCATAGAAGGTTTTGAACACAAGGATAGTGTCCGGCTCTGCAAAACAAGTTCCACATAACACCGTAGAGAGAATAATTTTTGCGCAGATCTGCTGACGTATTCCGCGGCGTGACATCACACCACGGCCAGGCCTTTATATGAATCGTTTTTTATTGTTCCACCTCAGCGTGTTTAGCGAGGCGGTTTCCTTGGCACGTCTTATCAAGGCGTAGATCATGCCCCCTTATTCCGGGATTCTCATCAATACAGACGTGGGTAACCCAACCATGCCCGTTGGCCTGCCTTCTCTATCGAAGGCGAGTCCTAATCGACCACGGGGTGGGCTCTTGCTATTCAAGCTCTTTATAATGAGACCAAGGCCCTCTTATTTTTACACCCTCCATCGAGTTCGCCTCGCGCTTTCAAGTTCCAACACCCAAAGCTTCAGATTCAGGCGCTTCAGACTTTCGACGATGTCCGGCTTCGACCAGCACGGCCGATGGATGTCTTCCTCCGTCACAGAAGAAGATGTGCTAAAGCTGCGAGACGCCAGGTATCTAACCGGCGAGATCTCGCATAGGTTGCCTGCTCCAGGGCAGGTCATTCCCACTCCTGAGCCCGGCGAGAACGTGGTGTTCGTGTCCCACTTCCTTCGGGGTTTAGGCTTCCCGACGGACCCCTTTGTGCGGGGGCTCATGTTTTATTATGGGCTTGATTTCCATGACTTGAATCCGGAGTCCATCCTCCGTATCTCGTCATTCATTGTTGTATGTGAGGCCTTCCTCCATATTACCCCCCACTTTGGATTGTGGCTCAAGACCTTCAAGGTGGAGCCAAGGATGATCAAGGGGCAGCAAGCGGAGTGCGGAGGGGCAGTCATAAGCAAATGTGCTGATGCTCCGTGGCCCGAGGGCTCTTTTCAAGAGGAGCTTGGTTGTGGCAGCAGGGTGGTTTTACATCACCGCTCCTGGGGGCACCAAATGGGCGGCGCTCCCTGCCTTCCACTCGGGTCCACCACAGCGTCTGGCATCATTGGTCAACAAGGGGCTCGGCTGGGGCCGTCCAAGGGCGTTCCCCTGCTGCGAGGCCGCATTCGAGATCTCCGGAAAGAGGGATCAATCTGGTTGCGATGGGCGCAGGTTATGGTGATCCGCGCCTTCAGCCCTGCAAGCGTCGCCCCCTCGCCTATGGGAATTCAATCCGGAGGGACCACGAAGCTCTCCAAAATTTTATGGGCACGACGCCCGTGGAGATGTATAAACTGTTCTTCGGACCACAAGAGAAGTGTCCGGACTTGACCAAGGACGCAGGACTAAGCTGCAATCGCCCAGATATTCAAGTAAGTAGTCCTGTAACCGGACAAGCTGTTCATTCATTTATTTCATACATATATGCCCTTTAAAGGAGTCGTTTCTTGAACAGGAGTGGATAGCCAAGGCAAAGTTAATAAGGTGTCCGGCTCCCTCCCGGAGACCACACGGATCCCATGCTGACCAAGATGTTGAAGGTCGCGCCCTTTGAAGAAGGCGAAGGGGGAGCGGGGAAGCGACTGCCCCCACGAAGGAGGATATCAAGGAAAGAGGGATTAAGAGTCCCACCTTCCGAGGAGAGAAGAGGACCGCTTCGGAAGATCCGAAGGTCAAGGCCTCAAAGAGGGGGAAGGAATCTTCGGCAGAGAGTCTGGCTGAGGAAGCAACTCAGCCGCATTATTTCCCCGAGGGATCAGCCCTCCAATGAGCCGTAAGTAAAAAGAAGGGGTCTTGTAAATAAGGAACATCCCTGTATTTATTTATGAAGATAACCAAAATTGTACCTTGTAGTTGGGACCTCAGCCTTTCTCAGTGAGCTGCGTCTTGAGGTCTTCTTAGGAGATGATGGAGAGCAACGCCTCCACCTCAGCACCCTCATGTGAAGCGAGCGACCGGAGGTGTCGTCATGGAGGGTTCCCCCAAGTCCAGCGGGGCCGGAAGGTCCGGCGCCAAGTGGTGTGCGGTCGGAGGAGCTGAAGGATCTGCTCGGGCGAGCGTCTATCTCAGAATATCACCGTGCTCTTATGGGTACGATGATTGAAAGAATTGCATCCGCAGAGAGCAGATTGCACGAAGCCGTCAGAAGCTTACTGACGGGGTTTGAGGTACGCAAAAAATAATGTACCTTTTGACAGTTGTGCATATAAAATGCGCCATGTATAGATAGTAGCCCCTGAGACTCGGTATGTTGTCAAAATTGACGACGTGCCGAGGATCAAATTCTCAGTTTTAACATATCACCGCTCCTAAACAGGTGGCGGGGCGTCCGGAGGCCAGCCGGACTGATGAATATGCCGAACTAAAGCGGCAGCTTGATGAGGCGGATGCACGGTTTGTCGCTGGTCAATAAGCGGTTTGACGAGTCACAAGGTATCACGACTTCTATGCGGACACCTGGTAAGGGAGCTTGGCGCCCATGTCTTACTAATCATATGCTTAATGCAGATGGTGCGCTGCCGATGGAAGAGCTGCGGGCTGAACTTCGCCGAGCGAAAAGAGCAAGCCAGAATTAGTAATGTCGACCGCTTTAAAGGCGGCCGAAGAGCTAGAAGCTGAGCGGGCTGCTCACTTGCCCGAAGCAAAGAGGAGATGGGCGAGATGGCCAAAAGTTAAGGAATACTACCGATCGCTGCGCGGTTCTTGAAAAGGAACGTCAAGCGGAACAAGAGGACCTAAAGAAGGCCGCCGCCGAATCCAAGAAGGCCCAATCGGCTTTGAGAGCTGCCAAGGAGGAGCTGAGTCAGGCCGGGGCAATTGCGGCTGGAAAACCGTTTCTACTGCGGAGGAAATATCTGATCCAAAGTATGCTCGATTGGATAAATTGTGGAGTTGAGAGGATGCTTATCTGGACTTGGCGGCGAAATGGCCAGGGCATGATTGAGCACTTCCGGGGCGAAGGGGCACGAAGGAAGAGCTATATTGGTCGCAATTCCATAGTCCGGGCGTCCTCTGCTGGCGACCGATCGGATGGCCGAATGGGCCGAGCTGAAACGACTGTCCGGATTTGCCATGAAGCATGTCTTGGCTCACTTGTGTCCGAACGGACCCCATCCGAAGAGCTATGTTGGTTTAGTGCAGCAGATTCTTGGTGCGGTGCCGTATCGGCGCAATGAAGCGATCGGCGTGTATTGAGGCGCGGATGGCTCGGCCGATGTCAAGACATCTTGGGCAGAGATGAAAGCCACCGACGTTGCATCCCAAGATTCGGACAGAGGCGAGTACTGCCGAGCACTACTTTGAAGAAGTCTGCTGGCGCTTCGTTTAATAGAGACGCAGTGCTCGAAGGATATTATGTTTAAATGACATGTATGATTTGTGAAAACAATGTTTCAATGTAATATAAGTGCTTTTTATACTTGTGCGTTCAAGTAGTAAACTACTCCACCTGTCGGCCGCGTTTATGTATATGTATATATAACTTTGAAAGATGGCAGTCCTTGGCTTCAGCCCCACGCACATAGTGCGGGTGTTTAAAAAAAGCGCTTTTCACACTTAATCCAACGTCTTGGTCCTGTTAAGGAGGTGATAGCGTAGCAAACCAGGCAACGGACTATAATGCTTTATCACTTTCACTTAGCCATAGGAGTTCGAGGGTGGGGCTACTATATAGCCCACAGGGCTGCACTCTCCCGAATTTGGGGTGCGTATGTGCCTGACCGAAAACCGGTCCTTCGTTAATCTTGAGGAATTCTAAACATTCCTGTGAGTCATCGAGTGGTTGACCGGTCTCTCGCTATATCATGACGATCAGTTTTTGGCTTTCTCTCTCTTGAGGTGCTTTCGCCCGGCCGAACCGGGCACAATCGCAGTAGTTCTCCTGGTGCCGTGTTAGCCGTGATAACGAAACGTAATGCAGCAAAACACAAGAGTCGGGCATCCCAACATTTGACCAAAGACATGATTCGGAGCTGATGCATATAAGGCCTAACTCGAGACCCCGAATACTCCCTAAGGTATTCGGTCTTTATGAAAATGGGCAGAATAATGCCCTAAGCCCCCTGGTGTCTAGATGCAGCATAAAAATTCTGGTGCGGCCAATGCCAAAGCACCAGCCTCCTCCTCGGTTATATTAAGGAACCGGGGATGTATATCAACGAGACAGTGAAAAAAGGTTCTACGCGGTCTTAATCTGAAAAGAATCCTTGCAACGGGTCCCCTGCTGCACGTACGTGCTCAATGTCTCCGTTGTGCCGTATCCTGGGCCGGGTGTAGCACGTTGTTCATCTGTAAAGAGAGGAACATAGTTTGAAGGAAAAAGGATCGTCTTGCGAAGATGTACTTAACATTAAATGAACAGAAATGCAGTTCAAGAATAAAATTGAGCTCTATTGTCTCTTGTTATACATGCATGCAGCCCCTCGTATGGGGGTATGCAGCTAGTAAGCGCCGGACTCGTCTAGCCGTGTCGGGGTTTGAATGACCAATTTCAGGTTCTTTGCCTAGTGGAGCGGATAGGCGTGGAGCTGTCGATGCGATCTCCCCTTCTTCCGTGCTCGAGTAACACTTAATACTTCCTTTTAACAAGATGATGCCGTGGACCTGTCATTTTAAGTGTTAGAGATGCATAATGCGGTATTATGCGTTAAAGCGAGGCGAAGCTTGGCGCCCCAATAGCGCTTTTGATGGCTACTTTTAAGCAGGCGACATGGAAGAGTAACCGTTCGCGGCGGAAGTTGTCGGATGAACCAAACACAACTTCTAGCAGTATGGAGCCCGTGCAGAGGGCGTATGGGTCGGGCAGTACTCCTCTAAAGGAGGTGTTGCTACGGCGAATTTTGGTTGGGTTTATCCCCATCCTGCGGATAGTGTCCACGATATATCGTGTTTATGTCACTTGCCGCCATCCATGAGGACATGTGTAAATTGGAATCCGTCGATTATAGGATCCAATATCAAGGCAGTCCATCCTGCGTTACGGATATTATCGGAATAGTCACGATGGTCGAAGGTGATTGGTTTTGACAACGATTAATGCGGTGCGCCTTTTAGTGGGTGCCGCTCTGTTTTTCCCTTTGATCACGTGAAGTGAGTTTACTGTTTAACCTCTGTGGGAAAGTTTTTTGTTTTCCGGGTTACGCTTGTGGTGCTTTCGTCGTCATCTTTACTTGGTGTGTCGAGCCCTTGTGTCCGATGTTCAGTCTGCGGACTGTTTGAAGACCCAACAATCCACTGGGTATGGTTTTGCGAGCTTCACGGAGGTATCATGTATTTGACCAGTCTATCCAGAATCTTGTTTAGGTTGGATAGCTCGTCACTGTTATCCTTTAGGGGCAGCGTTTTGTTGTTCGGCCGAGAGCTTTTGAATCCGGCTTTGACCGCCGTACTATTTGGGCCATTTTCTTTATTTCGGCGCTGATCTTTTCTACGTCGTGATTTCCCATTTCCATCCCTGATTTCGGATGTACTCGGGTCGTTGGTGCTGCATCTAGCCAGCCAGCTGTCCTCTCCCGCACAAAAGCGGGTCATGAGGCTTGTTAGTGCGGCCATTGTTCTTGGCTTTTCTTGGCCGAGGTGTCTGGCGAGCCATTCATCTCGAACGTTGTGTTTGAAAGCTGCTAAGGCTTCGGCGTCCGGACAGTCTACTATCTTATTATTTTTAGTAAGGAATCTGTTCCAGAATTTCCGAGCTGACTCTACGGGCTGTTGAGTTATGTGACTGAGATCGTAAGCATCCGGAGGGCGGACGTAAGTCCCCAATTTGCCGAAATGCATCCTCGAGCTCTCCCAGCTTCCAATGGTACTTTCGGGAGGCTTTTAAGCCAATGCCGAGCTGGCCCTTTGAGTTTAAGGGTAAGTATTTTATGGCGTGGAGATCGTCTCCTCTAGCCATGTGTATGTGGAGGATGTAATCCTCGATCCAGACTCCAGGTATGTTGTTCCGTCGTATGCCTCTATGTTTACGGGTTTGAATCCCGCTGGAAATTCATGATCCAGCACCTCATCGGTGAAACATAGGGGTGTGCGGCGCCCTATATTTGGGTGTGCCGTGATCTTGAATTTTGGCGTATTGCATTGCTTTGTGAGCCTGCTTTCTTGGCCCATAGATGGACCTAATTGGGCCATCCTCTTGATGTGAATCCTTATGCGGATCGCATATTGGCTTGTATCTTGGCGCCATTCACCGCTCTCTTTTGCCGTGGGGTCGTCCATCCGACCGGGTGGCCTTCTTACTTTTTAATAGTGGGGGCTCTAAGGCCTCCTCGTCGGTCGGGCAGTAGCTTTCTTTTCGAGTAGCTCTTTGTTCGGCCCGTCAGCCCGTGCTTGTCTCTTGATGCTGAATACTTTGCTCCATCTGATCCTGAGTGCATCTTCCGCTGTTTTGAGCTTCCGCTTCTGCTTTTTCAGGCTACGCGTAGTGGCGACGAGCCTTTTCTGGAGGTCATTTTGCTCCAATAGTTTGTCCGGCGTGAGATCGTCCGGACTGTTGTCTTTGCCGGGGACAGATTGTTTATCCAAGTTGTCTTGTTCGGACGATTGCTCGATAGCTTGTTCGTTGTCCACCGGTTCGCCCTGCTCTATGGCTGGGTCTTTGTTGGCGGGGACTTTGTTCGGCGTTTACGTTGCCGTTTGACTGCTTTTGAGGGATTTATCCTTCGTAGCGTCCCGTTGCTCCTCGTCTTCATTTCCTTTAGGTGTATCCACCATGTATACGTCATGGGATGAGGTTGTCCAGCATCCTATAGGTGCTGGTTCATTGTTGTCTCCTACATCGTCGTCCATACCGTCGATGTCTTCGGAGTCGAAATCGAGCACGTCGTGTAAGCTTTCGACAGTGGCTATGAAGTGGGTGGTGGGTGGCCATTGAATTTCTTCGTCGTCCGTATCCCAACCTTCCTGACCGTAGTCCGGCCAGGGCTCTCCGGATAAAGAGAGAAACTTTAGTGAATTCAGGATGTCGCCAAAGGGCGAGTCTTTGAAAGATGTCCGCGTGACCGTGAACTCCATAACGGGCGCCCAATCGGATTCGATTGGCAAGGGCGCCGGAGGGTTCGAGTCCGGAGAGGAGTCTGCACCCTGGGTCGAGGTCTTCGCAAAGGACAGGGATGGAGTTCGCTCGATCACCGTAGAGATTAAAGCCCCGAGGCGGTGTCCAACCACTCGTCCTCGATCGGGGAATCCGGCTCCGGATTAAGGGTCGGGCGGATTACAGTGCGGCCTCGAGCCTTTGTTAATTTTGCGAGCTAGATCATGCCCATCGAGATAGTGCGGCGCTTGCAGCTGCGGCTCGAATCCGTCGAAGATCAAGTTTCCGCGGACATCGGCCGTATAGTTTAGACTTCAAATCTGACCTGACGGCCGGGCGTAGCTTTCGATCTGCTCCGGATGGCCAGCGAATTGGCCCGGTGCAAAGCCACCGAACACGGAGATCTGTCTGGGGAGAAAAGTCTCACCCTGGACCGCGTCGTTGTTGATGATCGAAGAAGCCATCGAGCCTATCGGTGACGACACAGAGGAACTCTCAATGAAAGCACCAATGTCGGTGTCAAAACCGGCGGATCTCGGGTAGGGGGTCCCGAACTGTGCGTCTAGGCGGATGGTAACAGGAGACAAGGGACACGATGTTTTACCCAGGTTCGGGCCCTCTTGATGGAGGTAAAACCCTACGTCCTGCTTGATTAATATAGATGATGTGTGTTAAAAGAGTGGATCTACCACGAGATCAAAGAGGCTAAACCCTAGAAGCTAGCCTATGGTATGATTGTTGTTCGTCCTATGGACTAAAACCCTCCGGTTTATATAGACACCGGATAGGGTTAGGGTTACCAGAAGTCGGTTACAATGGTAGGAGATCTACATATCCGTATCGCCAAGCTTGCCTTCCACGCCAAGGAAAGTCCCATCCAGACACGGGACGAAGTCTTCAATCTTGTATCTTCATAGTCTTGGAGTCCGGCCGATGATGATAGTTCGGCTATCCGGACACCCCCTAGTCCGGAACTCCCTCAAAGGGCTTGGTGGCAATTCTCACGGAGTAAGAATATGCGTGCAAGTGCTCATTTCTCATATGCCTGCCCACTCCTCCCTTTCATGATGCTTTCTTTTATTTCTCCAAAATTTCTCTGAATTTGCAATGTGTAGCTCTGACAAAGAAATAAGAGGAATAAGTTATGGCAAGGTTTTGGTGAAGAGCATTATTTCCCTAGCTCTGACATTGATTTCATGATTTGTGGTTACTGGTAAATATATGACGTTGGTAATTGATCTCTTTGTGATTGTTTGTGCGTCTGGTATGCTATTTCAGTTTAGATTCTTCACCATCATTAAAGTTCCATGGATCATTCAGCCTTAGTTTCTTCAAACCAGCCTTGCAATCTCCATGTTTCTTTTGAAAATTGAACCACATTACCATTTCTTCTTCTGAAAATTTTATACTCAAGATTACAAATTTGGCAGGTAACAGTTCAACTCTAACTATATGTGTACCATACCTACTGACTAATAGCAGAGTCTAATTCTTCCCAAGCAGTGGCTGTCAATGTAGACTTGACATGCGTGGTTTTACTTCGCGAAGCCATTTTCTGAATTTTTGGAAGTTGGTTGCACACCATGAACTTCAGTTTTGTTATATTTTGGCAGCTAATCCCTTCAGCTATATGAATCCCTCAAGAAAAGTCCACATAGCCATAGACTCACAACTCATAATCATTCATATGTGTTCTACATATTAGTTAGCGTTTCCTCTTTTTGTATTTGGCAGACTGCCAGTATGTATGTACATTTTGTATGTGTTGACCATGGACAGTTAGATACCAAGGGTGTGTTTGGATGTGAGGCAAGGGGCAGCTCTAGCTTAGCTATGCAAGGTTAACATTGAAAATCACATGTTTATTAAAACTTAAAAGCCTAGGTGGGAGACTGTGATTTAAATTTCTTTTCCTAGGTGATGTGATGATGCCATATCTATTTATTTTACATATGGAGCTCCTACACTCATGCTATTAGCTAAGAAAATTTACCATATATGCTGCTACTTCAATCAGTTAAAAGCGTTATTTTTCCATTCATATATGAACACGTTTTGGGGGAGTGAAAACCATTGATAGTTTGGGTTTTTTTTACTACATTGCGGAAGTGTTTCCATTGGGGCGTTCAGTTTAACATATGAACTTGGTTGACCTTTCCATCTCATAAGGAAAGCTTGCATGTATGCATTTGCACGGTAGGTTTAGTATTTAAAATATGTGGATCAATTCACAGTCCAGGTTAAGATGTCCATGCATATGATCATTTAGTACACATGCATGCAATTATTATTTGTTGTTAATTATATCTTGTAGTATCATTTAAATACGCTTCATCTTAAACCAATATGTTATTTCTTAGTGAACAAACAGAGAAATATTTATGGATTCAGACTGGGGTGGCCTGCAATAAGGAAAACATATACACTGTTAGTATTATTAGTTGTTTCCATGTATTTGGTACAGACGCCATGAATCTTCCTAACATTTATTTGTAACTTTCCCATATCAAGATTATGTCTGTGCAGTCAACGTTTTCTCCAATATTACAATTGGCCCTATTGCTATATAGGTGAGTGTGTTTTCTCTGCTCTATCTGAAGATCCAACTTCTATAATTTTGTATCTATTCCATCGTTTACATCATGCATGCCTTTGAACCGTTGCACTAGCAGTTCTCATTACGTGGTACTGTTGCTTATAAAAAATTAATGGTTCACACTGTCATCTTAATGTTGTATCCTCCTTGGGAAAAGCTTTGGTAAATGTAATACCGGAATACTTCTGATAGTTGATTGTTGTATGCTGCTACTTTAGTTTTCAGTGACATAAAAGGAGCACCATATATATTCCTCTGAATGAAGATAATATTCATTCATGTTATATTGGTTCAATTTTCAGATCCTAAACAACTTCTGTGGAAGAACAAGTTCCATTTGCTGCCGAGGAATAAATCACACTTATCTTATGGAATTGCGCATCATCAGAAATGTTGGTCTAATTCTGATCTAATGTGATAGGGTATTACTACTGCTTCTAGCTGCAAAACAAAGTTTACTCGAAGGCTGCATGTCTCCCCTATCTTTTTCCCACGCTACCAACCCTACTTTTTAAGGTATATTGATTCTGACGTGTGATAAAGCAATGGCCTGTATTACATATAATCAGCTAACGCAACTTCGACCACAACTTTTGCTTCTCTAACATCTGTTCGTTCATTGCTTTTTCTGCAACTAAATTATGCATTCATGGTAACTGTCCAGTATTATATATTATGTGGCCCAGAAAATATATAAGTGTCCTTCTGTTAAATGGTAGTTTGATACGTTTATATAGCTATAACTGAATGAACTGTGTGAAGGCAGTACCTTCTCATACGTATTTCAGTTCAATATTTTGCAGCTCACGTAAAAAAAATTTAGCTGACTACTTGCTACCCATGCACATATATATGCTAAATAGTGTCGCATGTTGAACTTCAGGGAAAGGGGTTAGAACAAAATATAAGTAAGAATGTAAATCTTCATACATTAACTGACGTTGAGATCTGCATTTATGGTCATCGCCTATTCAACAATACAATGTTGTAGTAAATGTAGCTTTGGTTGTAGGTACATCATTTCAAATCTCTGTGACTAGATCCCATATTTTTTGTGTGTGTATTTGCATACTTAGTAAGGCCCATCCAGTACAGCAAACAGGATAGTTCGGATGCCAAATTCCCCATTAGAATGTTGCCTATAGGGAAATAAGTAATTTATTTTCAATTTTAATGGGACCAGATTCTTATTGGTGCTTTAGTTCACCTATGAAGATTGTTATTTGCGGTTTGGCGAGTAATATACATATATTTTGATCCATGAATTACTTATCTATTTACAAAATGATTGATCAATTTCAAATTATTCATTATAATTGTTCTCGCAAGCATCCAACCAACATATTTGCCATTGAAATATTTCTCATGCGAAATTTTAATATATTTTCCTGGCAAGAAAAACAAAGGACGTGTAAAAAGTACTATATCATAGATATTGTCAATGCTTTTGTTTTTATATGCTTTTTAAATAACTAGCCCGTGCAGTGGTAACGGGTTGACGACTAGTGACCTTAGCATGTTTTACACCAAAATGACTTAGTATGCTTAGCTAGCTCAAAAATGACATAATAACCATACTTAGCTCCAAAATGACCTATTTTACAGATATAAGTTGCATCATAATAATCTTCACATTTTAGTTGCATCATAATAATCTTCTTCTTCTAGTCTTCTTCTTCTAACTTTCTTCTTTCCCATTTTACAGATTTTCTTAAGATCACGTAAGCTTGGGTTGATGGAGTGCTTGTATTTAGTTTTTGTTTTGACCTTGTGAAACTTGCTACCTATGGATGAAACTGTGTAATATTGATGAAACTATGTATATGTAAGGATGAAACTTGCTACTACTGGTAACATCTGTTGGATATATATGTGTTCATGACTATTGGTAATATGTGTTGAATATGCTATATTGGTCATATAAATATATTTGTGTTTGATTTTCTGTGAAAATGAATTGATATAAGAAAAAACAAAATTAAATGGGGCAATATAGTCACTTTGCCATCAGCTGGCAGATGGCAAAGAGGCCACGTGTCATCTACATGTAAAATTTGGGCTGGCCTATTTGGGCTCTTTGCCATCTGCCAAAGATATGGCAAAAGCTCTTTGCCATCTATTTGTGACGGCAAAAGTATGCCGTTAACCTTCTAACGGGCTAACCCGATTAGAGGCTTTGCCATCTGCCGGTGATGGCAAAAAGGCGAGCTCTTTGCCATCAGCCGATAGACGGCAAAGAAGCCTTTACCGGCAGGGTTTCGGACAAACTGTTTGCCATTTGCTGGCAGATGGCAAAGCCTTTGCCATCCGCCGACCATGCCTTTGCCATCTGCTATGGCAGATGACAAAGTGCCAGATTCCAGTAGTGATAGACTTGACACTAGTCCTAACATTTTTCTAGATTTATTTCAGGCCTTCCTGCGATGTGCTACCAGTGGAAGTAGACGTTCCCGTGAACTGTGAAGGCGCCTGCGGTGACTTCGTCAATCTCAAGATGATGTGCATGTCCAGTCTCTCAGAAGTTCTCATAGGGGTACCATATGTGTGCGTGCGTTCATATAGGTAAGTATGTCCATATATATGACCGTATGCGTTCGTACTGTGTTAAAAAAAGAGGGTAGAGAGGAAAAAAAGAAAATTTTGTTACAATCAAAAGACTTTGCCATTGGAAAAATAAACTTAAAATCACGAGAGCAACTAGTTGACGCCTCCTTCGAGCCTCACAACGATCAGCCCCACTGGGCGCACTCTCAGCCACCCGCCACGTGTCGCGCTCTAGGCGCTCCCTCCGGATTTTATTTTTATATTTTTCCGCACGCATTTTCGGCTTTTTAAACCGTTTTTCTGGGGTTTTTTAACATTTCGGTTTCCACGGTCTTACTTAGCTTTTGGATTAAAAAAAATTCGAAAAAATTTCTTTTGCGTGAAAAAATGCATTTTCTTTTTTTTTCTTTCACGAGAGTTGCGGTTTTGCTTTCGCCAGAGTCACGGCCGTGCCTCTCGGAAACAAAAAAAATGTGTTTTTTGTTTTTTTTCTTCTGCAAGAGGTATGGCGTGCCTCTCAAAAATGGAAAAAAATGTGTTTTTTGTTTTTTTCCTTCCGCGAGAGGCACGGTTTTGCTTCCGCGAGAGGCACGGTTGTGCTTTCGCGAGAGTCACGGCCATGCCTCTCGGAAATAGAAAGCAAAAAAGTGTCATTTGTTTTTTTCCTTCCGCGAGAGGCACGGTTGTGCTTTCGCGAGAGGCATGGGCATACCTCTTTCGAAAAGGGAAAAAACCCGTGCTCGCAATTTTGTTTATCGTCGGTTTTTTTTGTGGATTAAAAGTTCGTCAAAACCTATCAACATGGGATCTAGTTTTAAAGATCTCGACGCAAGGAATCCAACGGTGAAAATGGTTCAAGATTTGGACGCACGATTTAAGAGATTAAACATTTTGAATAAACGGATCTACGAAAAAAGGAAAAACTCCCAGGTTGCGACAAGTGGCGCACATGCAGTGCACCAGTGCGCCACTTGTCACAACCAGGAGAGGTGGGAGTGATCTTTGCAATGAGTACTCCTCAATTAGCGATTTCGTAAAAACACACCCCATAAGAGGATGCAAAAAGACCATGAAAAGGCCACTCGGTCCCTTTCTATACTAGCCCAACAGATAGACCACAACAAAAGTAAAACATAGGCAAAGCCTACCAATGGTGGGCGGTTGATCCAATTTACCGCCTGTGAGCGTCAAACTGTTGCGGCTTCGCTAAAGCGAAGTGAGGGGTCCACGTGACATAGGCACAACCAGCTTGAGCGAGCAACTGCTTTTGGGAAGATTTACTAAACCTTTTTTTTTCTGGTTTGTTATCTTTTAGCTTTTTTCCATTTTGCTATGTTTTTCTTTTTTTATGTTCTTTCTCTTTGTCTTTTTTCCTTTGCTTTCTTCCTTTTCATTTTGCATTTTTCTGTTTTATTTGTTTTCATTTTCATGATTTATAATTTTATAAAAACATAATTAAAAAATTCTATCAATTATAAAAAAAATGAACTTCCTAATTTTGTTACATTTTTTACTGTTATTTTTATCCTTGGTATTTCTTTCCAAATTTTCAAAAAAAGATCATGATGTGATAAAACTTGGTCACAATCCCAACAAACGTTCGTGTTTTAAAGTATTTTTGATAAAATTTGAAAAAAGTTTCTGTTTTCAAAAATACACATTTCTTTAACAAACATCGTTTTTGTCAACAATTATTCACAGATTCAAAATTGTTTGCAGTTTAAAAGTTTGTCGGAAGTTTCTCCCATTCTAAAAAATGTTCACGTTTTTAAAAAATTGTTCACTTTAAAAAAATGCATATTCAAATAAAGTCATTTTTACACTGTTCACTATTTTAGAAACAGCTTGAGTTTTTTAAATGCATATTTTTAAAAAGATCAAAATAAACCAACCAAAACAACCGGCTTCCAACAGTGGACTGGGAACTACTGTGCCTATCGGTCTCTGCAGTGACTGAAATATTGTTGGAAGTTTTTCCCATTTTGAAAAATGTTCACGTTTTTTTTTCAAAAATTGTTCAAAAATTCAAGAAAAAGACATGTTTTAAAATATTTGCTCACTATTTAAAGAAAATCATGTTGGAAAGAGCATGAATTTTGTATTTTGTTCACCTTTAGAAAAACACAGTTTGAGTTTTGTGGAAATGTATATTTTTAGAAATGATTGAAATATACAAACCAGAAAACCGGTTTTCAATAGTAAACTGGGAACTATAGTGCCTATCGGTCGCTACAATGCCAACCGTGCTGGCTTCTATAATTTTGCTACGTCTAAAAAGGTGAATAACCTGCGTCGGCGCACCGGCCCAAAGTTTGGGCTGGTTGCACCCTAGCCACATGATGCCACTTGTTCTGGCCGTTCGATCTAGTGGGAAAAAAATGATTCATCCCAGATCTTCTTCCTCCTTGTGCATCTCACGCTCGCGCAGATCCCCGCATCTCCGCCTTCTCGCGCAGCTCCCCTCCGGTGCCTCATCTCCCCTCCGGTGGCCTTCCTCGTCGCCTATCAGCATCCGTCGGCCGTCCTCGTCGTTGGTTCCCACCCTCGCCGGTCCTCCTTGTCACTGCCTCGACCCATGCAATAGCTGCACCTGCGGTTGCAGCTCTCGGCCTCGGTTGTAGCTCCGCCGCCGCCCCTCGCCGTTGATGCTCGCTGAACGGAACTACGTCGACGACTCCCACCAGCCAATCATGCCATTGAACGGATGTAGCAAAAAACTTATCCGGTCATAGCAAAAACTGACAATGGTTGCAGCAAAAATGTCGTCGCCGTCGTTGCGAGGTCGCTGCTCCGTCTTGATGGATGTAGCAAAAATGTTCGCTGGTAGTAGCAACAACCAATTACGGTTGCAGCAAAAACGTCGTCGCCGCCGTCGCGAGGTCGCATCTTCTGCTTGATGGATGTAGCAAAACACTGCCCCGGTAGTAGCAAAAAAAGACTATGTTGCAGCATCATTTTCAAATTTTCAGCAAAAAACGAAAGCTCAATTGCCTGTTGAAACAAAACAATTAGCCGGTTCCAACAAATAAAAATGTCGCTTTCAGCAAACAAAAAATTCAGGAAAAACTCCGATGGTTGGTTCCAGCAAAAAAAATGTCGGTTGTAGCATCCCCCGCCATCGGTTGTAGCATTTCTCGCGAGTGGTTGTAGCATCTCGCTGCTGTTTGCAGCACAACATCCATGGCGGCCGCTACCTCTTCATGCTTGTTGACCTCGCGCGTGGGGTGTGGCAGCAGTGGGGGAAAAGAGAAGGCTCATCGTGAGGTGGCTGGAGTGCGGCACCGGCACCCCCTTGTAGCATAACTCGCCGCCCCTCGTGCGTCACCGGCAGCTCGCGGAGTGGTTCGTTGCGGGAGAAAGAAGAGAAAAAGCAATGGAGAAAGAGTGGATGCTACGGAAGGGAGAAGAAAGATGAATGAGATAAGGTATGGTCAGAGACGAAAGAGATAAGGTGTGGTGTGGAGTGGGCCACGTGACCCCATATGATTCCCAGCCACTTGACGCGTTTGGGCAGGACGTGTGGCGCATGGGCCCGCGAGCTGCAGTGCGTGCCGAGGCGTCCGGCAGAATGGTTCGGCCGGCGCGCCATTTATAAACGTTTCCCATCTTAAAATTGCCGACCGAGTGTCATCAAATTGGTTATCTGTGCCAAGTGTTATCAAATTGACGCCTGCAGATGTCATACAGGAGGTCTCGCCGTGAGCATGGTGGATGGTGGATGGTGCATGGTGCTCGAATCAATGTCTGATCGATCTAACGGTGGACAACTCCATTAAAACTTTGCTAAATCTTAGTCGACCGGTGGACTGAAATATAGTAATAACAAAGTCAAGAAAACTGGGGTTAGAGTTTTAGTCGTATACTCTATGCATAAAGAGAATAAATATAATCTCAATATAAAAGCATATTCCGAGTTCTTTTACCCCACTCCAAAAGAATTACCCTTCGCACAGGGAGTGATCCTACGTTTGGCACTCTAGCGACAGATAGCCACTCCCTAACAAATTCACCCGATTACATGCCAAATCTCATCCATCTCAATCACCGTCCAGCAAGTCCACGAAGGAATTACCCACTCCCGGTGATGAGCATCATGGAATTGTTCATGAAGAAGGGTTGATGATGATAACAGCGAGGAATTCCCCTCTCTGAAGCCCCGAACGGACTCCAGATCAGACCTCTCGACGAAGAACAGCAGGTAGCAGCGACTCCGAATGGTAAAACATGATGATTCACTCTCTCTAAATATTTTTTGGCGGAAAGACAGTCCTAATGGACTTGGAGAGGTAGGGCAAGCGAAGCCTCGTGGTCCACACAAGTGCACCACGACGCCCAAAGGCGCCCCGAGCTTGTGGCCCACATGTGGCTCCCCTCCGATAACTTCTTCCGTCAGTATTTTTTGTTAATTCCAAAATAATTCTCTGTAAAATTTCTGATTCCAAGAATTCTTATTTCTGCACAAAAATATCACCAAAGTAGTTCTGCTGAATATAGCGTCCGTCCGGGTTAGTTTCATTCAAATCATGCAAATTAGTGTCCAAGACAAGAGAAAAAGTGTTTGGATAAGTAGATACATTGGAGACAATCATCCTCCGGCATCCACCGGGATTTTGCAGCAGGTGACTCAGCCGCATCTTCCTGCCGACAGAAGACGCCCTCCCAGAAGCCACCCTCATTATCCATGCGCTGACCCCATCTTGTGTGCCCCTAGCCGAAGATTTGGGCGATGGTGGTTGGGCCCAAGAACCAAGGAGCGGGCAATACAGACATGGAGCGCTACATCAGGTGGATCAGAACCAACGGCGAGTGGTGGTGGGCGGGGGCATGGCGATGGTGAACATCAAGTTGATTAGGCCCGACGGTGAGGTGCAGCTTCCTCCGAGGACCCGCTCGCCCATCAATGCCACCTCTCCATGAGGGTCGCCATGGGGTTTTCATTCTCACGTGCAAGCGCCCCACGGCGCATGAAGTCGTCCCGTGGCAGCATCCTCTTCTATTGGATATTCTTTGTTGTAGTGTTGTCGCCATGGCCGGCGCCACCATGGAGATTGTCTGCTCTCTATGTTGGGGAACGTAGCAGAAATTCAAAATTTTCCTACGTGTCACCAAGATCTATCTATGGAGAAACCAGCAACGAGGGGAAGGAGAGTGCATCTACATACCCTTGTAGATCGTTAAGCGGAAGCGTTCATGAGAACGAGGTTGAAGGAGTCGTACTCATCGTGATCCAAATCACCGGAGATCCTAGTGCGAGCAGACGGCACCTCCGCGTTCAACACACGTACAGCCGGTGGCGTCTCCCACGCCTTGATCCAGCAAGGAGAGAGGGAGAGGTTGAGGAAGACTCCATCCAGCAGCTGCACAACGGCGTGGTGGTGGTGGAGGAGCGTGGCAATCCAGCAGGGCTTCGCCAAGCACCACGGGAGAGGAGGAGGAGGAGAGGCAGGGCTGCACCAATAGAGGAGAAGTTCTCATATATGTTGGGCAGCCCCAAAACCTCAAGTATATATAGGGGGGAAGGGGGTTGCGCCCCCTTTAGGGTTTCCCACCCCAAGGGGTGCGGCCAGCCCTAGATCCCATCTAGGGGGGGCGGCCAAGGGGGGAGGAGTGCCTCCCAAGTCAAGTGGAGGCCTCCCCCTTTAGGGTTTTCCCCTTCCCATGCGCATGGGCCTTGGGGGCAAAGGTGCCCCTGGCCCATTAAGGCTAGGGCGCCCCACAGCCCATGATATTGTATTGGACGTGGTGGAACAATTTCCGGACCTCCGGACCCCTCCGAATCCTCCGTAACCTTCCGAAGCTTCCCGGTACAATCTGAAAAAACCCGAACTTTTTCCTAACCCGAACAACAACTTTCCATATATAAATCTTTACCTCCGGACCATTCCGGAACTCCTCGTGACGTCCGGGATCTCATCCGGGACTCGAACAACATTCGGTAACCACATACAAACTTCCATTATAACCCTAAGCGTCATCGAACCTTAAGTGTAGACCCTACGGGTTCGGAGACATCTTGGAACATGACCGAGGCGTTCTCCGGTCAATAACCAACAGCGGGATCTGGATACCCATGTTGGCTCCCACATGTTCCACGATGATCTCATCGGATGAACCATGATGTCAAGGACTCAATCGATCCCGTATACAATTCCCTTTGTCTAACGGTATTATACTTGCGAGATTCGATCGTCGGTATACCGATACCTTGTTCAATCTCGTTACGGCAAGTCTCTTTACTCATTCCGTAACACATCATCCCGTGATCAACCCCTTGGTTACATTGTGCACATTATGATGATGTCCTACCGAGTGGGCCCAGAGATACATCTCCGTTTACACGGAGTGACAAATCCCAGTCTTGATTCGTGCCAACCCAATGACACTTCCGGAGATACCTGTAGTGCACTTTTATAGACACACAGTTATTTTGTGACGTTTGTTACACCCAAAGCATTCATACGGTATCATGTATTTGCACTATCTCATTGTCTAAGGAAAAGATACTTGACATTTGAAAAGCTTTAGCATACGAACTACGATCTTTGTGCTAGGCTTAGGATTGGGTCTTGTCCATCACATCATTCTCCTAATGATGTGATCCCGTTATCAACGACATCCAATGTCCATGGTCAGGAAACTGTAACCATCTCTTGATCAACGAGCTAGTCAACTAGAGGCTTACTAGGGACATGGTGTTGTCTATGTACCCACACATGTATCTGAGTTTCCTATCAATACAATTATAGCATGGATAATAAGCGATTATCATGAACAAGGAAATATAATAATAACTAATTTATTATTGCCTCTAGGGCATATTTCCAACAGTCTCCCACTTGCACTAGAGTCAATAATCTAGTTCACATCGTTTTAACGCTGATAGGTCACATCGCCATGTGACCAACATCCAAAGAGTTTACTAGTGTCTGTAAACTAGTTCACATCATCATGTGATTAAGACTCAATGAGTTCTCAGGTTTGATCATGTTTTGCTTGTGAGAGAGGTTTTTAGTCAACGGGTGCGAACCTTTCGGATCCGTGTGTGCTTTGCAAATTTCTAGGTCATATTATGTATTTGCTTCCATGCTCCACTTGGATCTATTCCAAATGGTTGCTCCACTATACGTATCCGGTTTGCTACTCAGAGTCACCCGGATAGGTGTTAAAGCTTACATCGACGTAATCCCTTACGCCAAACTCATTATTACCTCCATAATCGAGAAACATGTCCTTATTTACTCCAAGGACAATTTATGACCGCTGTCCAAAGATCCATTCCGGGATCATTCTTGTACTATAGTGACTCATGGCAAGGCACACTTCGATGCGGTACACAAAGATAACATACTATAGAGCCTATATACGAAGCATAGGGGACGACCTTCGTCCTTTCTCTCTCTTCCGTCGTGGTTTAGCTTTAACTCTTAATTCATACCTTACAACTCGAGGCAAGAACTCCTTCTTTGGTGATCCATCTTGAACACCTTCAAGATCATGTCAAGGTATGTGCTCATTTGAAAGTATTATTAAGCATTTTGATCTATCCTTATAGATCTCGATGCTCAATGTTCAAGTAGCTTAATCCAGGTTTTCTATTGAAAAACATCTTTCAAATAACCCTATATGCTTTCCAGAAATTCTACATCATTTCGATCATCAATATCTCAACAACATATACTCATCGGAAATTCTATAGTGCTCCCACTCACTTCTTTGGAAATACAAGTTTCTCATAAACTTTGTATAAACCCAAAATCTTTGATCATCCTATCAAAGTGCATATTCCAACTCCGAGATGCTTACTCCAGTCCTTAGAAGGATAGCTGGAGCTAGCATACCTTTTAGCATCCTTAGGATTGACAAAACTTTTCTGATTGTATCACATACAACATTTCCTTACGAAAACAGGAAAGGAAACTAGTTTTGACATCCATCTGCCAGATTTCATAAATACAGCTTGAGCTAACATGATTCCGACGGACTTTAAGCATCGCTACGGATGAGAAAATCTCATCGTAGTCAACTCCTTGAACTTGTGAAAAACTCTTACGCCACAAGTCTAGCTTCATAGACGGTGACATTACCGTCCTTGTCCGTCTTTTTCTTAAAGATCCATTTATCTCAATGGCTACGATCATCGGGCAAGTCCACCAAAGTCCATGCTTTGTTACGATACATGGATCCTATCTCGGATTTCATGGCTTCTAACCATTTGTCGGAATTTGGGTCCACCATTGCTTCTCCATAGCTCGTAGGTTCATTGTTGTCTAGCAACATGACCTTAAAGACAGGATTGCGCACCACTCTGAAGTAGTACGCATCCTTGTCACCCTACGAGGTACGTCAGTGAACTGATCCGATACTTCATGATCACTATCATAAGCTTCTACTTCAATTGGTGTAGGTGACACGGGAACAACTTCATGTGCCCTGCTACACACTAGTTGAAGTGATGGTTCAATAACCTCATCAAGTCTCCACCATCCTCCCACTCAACTTTTGAGGCGAACTTTTCCTCGAGAAAGGACCCGATTCAAGAAACAATCCCTATTGCTTCCGGATTTGAATTAGGAGGTATACCCAACTGTTTTGGGTGTCCTATGAAGATGCATTTTGTCCGCTTTGGGTTCGAGCTTATCAACCTGAAACTTTTCCACATAAGCGTCGCAGCCCCAAACTTTTAAGAAAGCGACAACTTAGGTTTCTCCAAGCGGTGTCGTCTCAACGGAATTACGTGGTGCCCCATTAAAGTGAGTGCGGTTGTCTCTAATGCCTAACCCATGAGCGATAGTGGTAATTCGATAAGAGATATCATGGTACGCACCATATCCAATAGAGTGCAACTATGATGTTCGGACACACCATCACACTATGGTGTTCCAGGCGGTATTAATTGTGAAACAATTTGCACAATGTCTTAATTGTGTGCCAAAACTCGTAACTCAGATATTCATCTCTATGATCATATCATAGACATTCTATCCTCTTGTCACGATGATCTTCAACTTCACTCTGAAATTACTTGAACCATTCAATAATTCAGACTTGTGTTTCATCAAGTAAATATACTCAACATCTACTCGAATCATCTGTGAAGTCAGAACATAACGATATTCACTGCATGCCTCAAAGACTCAATGGACTGCACACATCAAAATGTGTTACTTCCAACAGGTTGCTACCTTGTTCCATCTTCATGAAACCGAGGCTTTTAGGTCATCTTGCCCATGTGGTATGATTTGCATATCTCAAGTGATTCAAAATCAAGTGAGTCTAAAGCGATCCATCTGCATGGAGTTTCTTCATACAAAGATATACACCGATGAGACATGGTTCACATGTCTCAAACTTTTCAAAAACGAGTGAGTCCAAATATCCATCAACATTGAGATTCTTCATGCGTTTTACACCAATATGACTTACATGGCAGTGCCACAAGTAAGTGGTACTATCCTTACTATCTTATACCTTTTGGCATGAAAATGTGTATCACTACGATCGAGATTCAATAAACCATTCATTTAGGTGCAAGACCATCGAAGGTGTTATTCAAATAAATAGAGTAACCATTATTCTCCTTAAATGAATAACCGTATTGCGATAGACATAATCCAATCATGTCTATGCTCAACGCAAACACCAAATGACAATTATTCAGGTTTAATTCTAATCTTGATGGTAGAGGGAGCGTGCGATGTTTGATCACATCAAACTTGGAAACACTTCCAACACATATCGTCAGCTCACCTTTAGCTAGTCTCCGTTTATTCCGTAGCTTTTATTTCGAGTTACTAACACTTAGCAACCGAACCGGTATCTTAATACCCTGGTGCTACTAGGAGTCCTAGTAAAGTACTCATTAACATAATGCATATCCAATATACTTCTATTGACCTTGCCAGCCTTCTCATCTACCAAGTATCTAGGGTAAATCTGCTCCAATGGTTGTTCCCCTTATTACAGAAGCACTTAGTCTCGGGTTTGGGATTCAACCTCGGGTTTCTTCATTAAAGCAGCAGCTGATTTGCTGTTTCATGAAGTATCCCTTTTTGCCCTTGCCCTTCTTGAAACTAGTGGTTTCACCAACCATCAACAATTGATGCTCCTTCTTGATTTCTACTTTCGCGGTGTCAAACATCACGAATACCTCAAGGATCATCATATCTATCCCTGATATGTTATAGTTCATCACGAGGCTCTAGTAGCTTGGTGGCAATGTCTTTGGAGAAACATCACTATCTCATCTGGAAGATTAACTCCCACTCGATTCAAGTGATTGTTGTACCCAGACAATCTGAGTACAAGCTCAACAATTGAGATCTTCTCCCTTAGTTTGTAGGCTAGAAAACTGGCTTGAGGTCTCATACCTCTTGACGTGGGCACGAGCCTGAAATCCCAATTTCAGCCCTTGAAACATCTCATATGTTCCGTGACGTTTCGAAAAACGTCTTTGGTGCCTCAACTCTAAACCGTTTAACTGAACTATCATGTAGTTATCAAAACGTGTATGTCCGATGTTCGCAACATCCACAAACGACGTTTGGGGTTCAAAGACACTGCTTGGCGGTGCATTAAGGACATAAGCTTTCTCTTGTCCGCATAATCGCTACTTTCAACTTTCAACTATATTTTCTCTAGGAACATATCTAAGCGGTGGAACTAAAAGCGCGAGCTTCTGACATAATTTGCAAAAGGTCTTTTGACTATGTTCAGGATAATTAAGTTCATCTCATGAACTCCCCACTCGAGATAGACATCCCTCTGGTCATCTAAGTGATTACATGATCCGAGTCAACTAGGCCGTGTCCGATCATCACGTGAGACGGACTAGTCATCATCGGTGAACATCTTCATGTTGATCGTATCTACTATACGACTCATGCTCGACCTTTCGGTCTCTCGTGTTCCGAGGCCATGTGCATACATGCTAGGCTCGTCAAGTTAACCCTAAGTGTTTCGCGTGTGTAAATCTGTCTTACACCCGTTGTATGTGAACGTAAGAATCCATCACACCCGATCATCACGTGGTGCTTAGAAGCGACGAACTTTAGCAACAGTGCACAGTTAGGGGAGAACACTTCTTGAAATTGTTGTTGCATGTTTTACGTGGCTGCTATGGGTTTCTAGCAAGAACGTTTCTTACCTACGCAAAACCACAACGTGATATGCCAATTGCTATTTACCCTTCATAAGGACCCTTTTCATCGAATCCGTTCCGACTAAAGTGGGAGAGATCGGCACCCGCTAGCCACCTTATGCACCAAGTGCATGTCGATCGGTGGAACCTGTCTCACGTAAGAGCGTGTAAGGTCGGTCCGGCCGCTTCATCCCACAATACCGTCGAAACAAGATTGGACTAGTAACGGTAAGCATATTGAACAACATCAACGCCCACAACTACTTTGTGTTCTGATGCCACTGTTGGGGAATGTAGCAGAAATTCAAAATTTTCCTACGTGTCACCAAGATCTATCTATGGAGAAACCAGCAACGAGGGGAAGGAGAGTGCATCTACATACCCTTGTAGATCGTTAAGCGGAAGCGTTCATGTGAACGGGGTTGAAGGAGTCGTACTCGTCGTGATCCAAATCACCGGAGATCCTAGTGCCGAACGGACGGCACCTCCGCGTTCAACACACGTACAGCCCGGTGACGTCTCCCACGCCTTGATCCAGCAAGGAGAGGGAGAGGTTGAGGAAGACTCCATCCAGCAGCCTGCACAACGGGGCAGTGGTGGTGGTGGAGGCGTGGCAATCCAGCAGGCTTCGCCAAGCACCACGGGAGAGGAGGAGGAGGAGAGGCAGGCTGCACCAATAGAGGAGAAGTTCTCATATATGTTGGGCAGCCCCAAAACCTCAAGTATATATAGGGGAAGGGGCTGCGCCCCTTTAGGTTTCCCACCCCAAGGGGTGCGGCCAGCCCTAGATCCCATCTAGGGGCGGCCAAGGGGGAGGAGTGCCTCCCAAGTCAAGTGGAGGGCTCCCCTTTAGGGTTTTTCCCTTCCCATGCGCATGGGCCTTGGGGGGCTGGTGCCCTGGCCCATTAAGGCTAGGGCGCCCCCTACAGCCCATGCTACTGTATTGGACGTGGTGGAACAATTTCCGGACCTCCGGACCCCTCCGAATCCTCCGAACCTTCTGGAAGTTTCCGGTACAATACCGAAAAAACCCGAACTTTTTCCGAACCCAACAACAACTTTCCATATATAAATCTTTACCTCCGGACCATTCCGAACTCCTCGTGACGTCCGGGATCTCATCCGCACTCGAACAACATTCGGTAACCACATACAAACTTCCTTTATAACCCTAAGCGTCATCGAACCTTAAGTGTGTAGACCCTACGGGTTCGGGAGACATGCAGACATGACCGAGGCGTTCTCCGGTCAATAACCAACAGCGGATCTGGATACCCATGTTGGCTCCCACATGTTCCACGATGATCTCATCGGATGAACCACGATGTCAAGGACTCAATCGATCCCGTATACAATTCCCTTTGTCTAACGGTATTATACTTGCCCGAGATTCGATCGTCGGTATACCGATACCTTGTTCAATCTCGTTACTGGCAAGTCTCTTTACTCGTTCCGTAACACATCATCCCGTGATCAACCCCTTGGTCACATTGTGCACAGTATGATGATGTCCTACCGAGTGGGCCCAGAGATACCTCTCCGTTTACACGGAGTGACAAATCCAGTCTTGATTCGTGCCAACCCAACAGACACTTTCGGAGATACCTGTAGTGCACCTTTATAGCCACCCAGTTACGTTGTGACGTTTGGTACACCCAAAGCATTCCTACGGTATCCGGGAGTTGCACAATCTCATGGTCTAAGGAAAAGATACTTGACATTTGAAAAGCTTTAGCACACGAACTACGATCTTTGTGCTAGGCTTAGGATTGGGTCTTGTCCATCACATCATTCTCCTAATGATGTGATCCCGTTATCAACGACATCCAATGTCCATGGTCGTGAAAGCTGTAACCATCTATTGATCAACGAGCTAGTCAACTAGAGGCTTACTAGGGACATGGTGTTGTCTATGTACCCACACATGTATCTGAGTTTCCTATCAATACAATTATAGCATGGATAATAAACGATTATCATGAACAAGGAAATATAATAATAACTAATTTATTATTGCCTCTAGGGCATATTTCCAACACTCTACCCAACTGCAACCTGCTCTCCCGCTTGCCACCTTCGAAACCCAGGTCCTCCCCCTCCTTCCCCATGCGTTTTGGTTTCCCGTTGTTTACCATTTCCTACACATTTTTAGTACTTGCCCCTGTGTGGAAATGGTTACTGCCAAAATTTAATAGCGAAAATGGCTAACTCTAGGCATTATCTTTTCATATGTATGTATATTCACAAAATATTTGAAGCCGAAATGGTGTGGAATATGGCTATATTCTACACATTTGGCATCTCTAAATGCATGGAACTAAAAGCATATGCTTGCCATGACGTATTGCCATGGCCACAAGTTTAGATGCCAACTATTGCTGGGTTTTTTTTTCTCTTGGGAACTTCATATTGTGTGTGTAGTTACTTTTTTTAGCATCTTTATAGATGAAATTTTTTCATTTGAACGACTACGTGTCATAACTTCTTCAATGAGGTGTTCCTCATGTATATTCCAAACTCACTGTAATTCTAGTTAATTTGTATCAGTAAATGCATGGTAACTATAAGCATATGTTTGCCATGGCATCTACTTTAGATGTCCACTCTTACTGTGTTTATTGCTCCTAGGAACTTGTTAATCTTGTAGCATCTTAGAGATGCCATTTTAGTTTGAGCAACATTGTGTCATCATTTTATCAATGAGGTGATCGTCATATATGTGCCAAATTTATTTATTCCTTTTTTCTTAATAAACATGAAATTTAGATGATGTACATTTTCGTGATCTATGTAATCAACGTGGCGACTTTGTATGTGCATAGGTGACCTTTTTTATCTTGAAAATCGTGGCAATTTGTGGGCACATGAAATTTTTTTCACCCCATATGCATGTTGTCCCCTTTAGTTTAGTTTAAATTTTTGACATGAAAACTTAGATATGTTTTTTGCCATGATGACTATTATTTTGCTATGTTGAAAAGAATTTTGCCTTTTAAACGGCAATTTATTTTGCCTAATCTTTGTTTGTAACTGAATGCCTAATATGGATTAGATCATGTCGACATGTTTAGTTACGATAGCAGTGTAGCATGGCAAAATTTTAGAGTAGTTGCCACGGCTAAATTCTGGAGTAGTTGCCATGTCGAATTGCTATGAGTAGTTGTCATTGATGGAATTGGCTATGAGTAGCTGCCATGGAAAAATTCTAGAGTAGTTGCCATGGCATAATTCTGGAGTAGTTTCCATGAGAAAATTGCTATGAATTTTCCTATCATTTTTATATACCATGGCAATTTGTTTATCAAAATTTCCCATGATATCTTTTCGTCTACAAATTTTTTCTCCATGCCAAACTGATATTCCTTCTTTCATAGATCACCTTTGTCTTTTTGTTCAAAGCACTATGATGTCTAATTTTTTGCCTTCTATTAGACATATGTAAATTTTGCCATGACAAATGATGAATACTTCGTACCATTTGTATCCTACATTTCTCATGAATTACACATCATTTAGTTTCATATACAATGAGCAATCACTATGAATTTAGAGACTATTTGCCGCAAATTATTATCGTTTGACATGACAAATTTACAATCCTTCTATAGCTACCATATTTTCGTTTAGAAAATAGCTACCATGAGATTTTTTTTATATGAATTTGCCATTTTTTTCATAAACTAGGGCAAGTTGCTATTCATTTCCAGAGATAGTTTTTTCCATGTCAATGTTCCAAGGCAAATGTATCACTTGGACCATGGGAAAAAAATTAACAACCCATGACAAAATAATACTCTACATACCAAGGAAATTTGTTTTCACACACAATTGACTTGACCTACAGAGCTTCCTTTGCCATGCTATTCACCTAGCATTTCAATTTTAGTTCAATTTTTCTATTTTAATTATTTTCCATAGTTCCATCACATGGCTAATGGCAAATAATTTTTTCAGCAAGTTTTTTCCATGGCAAATTATGATGACAAACCACCAAATTTTAGTGAACAATGTTGTGAGAGTTGCCATGGGTAAATTATTCTTTTATGCCTTGGCAAATTATAGTTTTTTAGAATTTGCCATGGAAAATTATTAAAAAAAAGACGGCAAAATTGACCTTTTATTTGCCATGGTAGTTTTTCCTATATTGACATGGAAAATTTAGGTATAACGTCCTGGCAAATTCCTTTAGCCTCTTCTTTTTCTCTGAAAATTTTACATTTTATTTTCCATGGAAATTTTACCTTTTTGACATGGTAAGTATACTTATATTTCCGCATCAATCACCTTTTAAAGTACAAAAAATGGCAAAATTTACTTTAGTTTGCCATGGCAATTTTTCCTATATTGACTTAGCAAATTTGTATAACGCCCTCACACATTTTTTAAACCACTTTTTCCCGTGAAACTTGTTCTCTTTATTTTGCCATGGCAAGTTTAACTTTTTTGACATGGAAAATTTACCTATAACCGCTTGTACTATTTTCTTTTGTTTTACATGGCATATTAGGAATTTTTAGATTTCATATGGCATCACAAAATGAGGCTATTTTTTCTATGTGCTTTCCCGTGTTTTAGGTGTTTATGTAGTTTTTGACATGGATTATGATTTTCTTTTTCTTTTTTGCAAAGATAAATGTAGGTATAACTATTTTTTTTTGTTTCTCTGGATAGGAGTTCTTTTATTTGTTCATTTTTGGATTTTCTTTTCTGTTTTTTGTGCGATTATTAACGGTTGGGAAGAAGCCCAACAAAATGGGCTATTAGGCTTTTTTTGTTCGCCCAACAGAGGTGGGTCCTTCGCGCTGGGAGGGCTCTTCAATCGAACGTTTTCATTCGTTAGAACATGCCTCCTGAGCGAACGTTTTGTTCGGTCTAGGAGGTCCCTAGACCGAACATCATGCAGATATGGGTGTTCTTATTTTTAAGGACCCCACTTCCACGACGTAGGTGGTGGGTTGTTCACCTTGGTGGCTAGGTCTACAAAGTTTCCTTTTTGTTTTACCTTTTTAAGGAACTTAAGGTTCGTTTTTTTCGAAATGAAGATTGAAACCCCTGCCTCTGCATCAATGTACCGCACATACATTTTTATTAGTTATTAAACAGGGTACATAACACAAGCAACCATGGCTGAGCCATTACAAAATATGAATTACCCTTCAAATAAAAGGGAAGTATAATCCAATACTCAAAGAATCTTCCATCATCTTGATGCCGTACATGCCCATGAGGTGTTGATGTTACTAACATGGAGTTCCATGCCGTCATCTTTATAAATAAAAAGTCCCATATTACGCGATCTGGTGGGTCGATGGATAAGCCGGGTCGATGGCCGTTGAGTGCGGCAGCTGAGTGCATGGAGCCCCAACAAAAAGTGCCTATGGGTACTAGTCCTCCTGCTGCTAAATGCTACATCCACGTACTAGAGAAACTATCAACAAATTATATGCACATGTAATATTGTCCCTCATCTTTTTGTTGTCTATATATGTCAGTCCTAAAAAATAGAGTAATTTTTTTGGCGTATATATTTGGCAACCCTCATTAGTCACAGAAAACCCTTTCACAAAAATGATGGCAAAATACATGCAAATGATAAAAAAAATATCACACAACAGTGAAACCACTTTGCAACACTAAGCTAGTACTACCACTGTATGGGTTTAATAGTTCCATCATATTTTATGTTGAAGTTTGACCACATATATAACTATTGAAATTTTAGTGCATGTCATAATAAATATATTTGAGGATTCATATTTGAATGTAGTTTTCATGATATTTTTTATATTTAACCAGGGTTTTCCAATTTTTTTTCATCTTTTTCTGCTTTTCGTGTTCTTTTCTTTCTCGTTTTTTCGTTGCTTTCTTCCTTTTTCTTTTTTTTCTTTTCTATTTTCGTAAATTCAGAATTTTACAAATTTGTGTAGAATTTCAAATTTTCTTTCAATTATCAAAAATTGTTTGAACTTCCAAATTTTGTCACATTTTTCCTTTTCTTTTTATTCTTTGTATTTTTTCCAAAATGTTCACAATTATCAAAAAAATATTTCATAGAATATGAAAGAAAATTGCGTTTCCGAAAATATCCGGTGTTTCATAAAATGTTCTTGTTTTAAAAAATTGTTCACAAATTCAAAAAATATGTGTGGTTTCAAAAATTGTTGGAATATTTTCGCATTTTAAGAAATATTCACGTTTTCCAAAAAATCATTATTTTTTAATATTTGTTAACGGATTTAAATAAACCATCCAAAAAACCCGGTTTCCAACAGTGAACTAGGAACTACGGTGGCTATCTGTCACTACAGTGCCAAACGTCGCTTCTTTGGCTACGTCTAAAATTGGCCGGCCTAGTAGGATCACTCCTTGTGCGAAGGGTCGTCAAATTGACGCCTGCAGGTGTCATACAGGAGGTCGCGCTCTGAGCGTGGTGCTCGAATCAAAGTGCAGATCGATCTAACGGTGTACGACTCAGTTAAGACTTTGTTGAATCTTAGTCGACTAGTCGACTGAAATTTAATAATAACAAAGCTGAAGAAAACTGGGTTTAGAGTTTTAGTGCGTATACTCTACGCATATAAGAGAATAAATATAATCTCAATATAAAAGCATATCCCAAGTTCTTTTACCCCGCTCCAAAAGAATTTCTGATGCTCACAGTGAAGACCGATCGATCAGCTCACAACCTTTTGCTCCGACGTGCTTGGTACGTACGTGTCCGAACATTCCAGTGAGTGATCGAGTGAGTGAGTGACGGACCCATTCATCCAAGTGTAAATATTTATAATTGGTAGCTAAAAGCTAGGTTTTTAACCGGTGGCCACGCAAAGCCCATTTGCTTCTAGCTAGCCGCACATCCATCACACAAAGCTGCACGTAGTGCCCACGCGGCAGCTGGCCGGCTATAAATCCATCGCCGCCGGCGCCCTGCACATCCGATCCGTAACCCCCACCATCCACCGTCGTCAGAGAGCGCATCTGTACGCCATGGCGGGTCCCTTCGACGGCGCCGCGAGGAGCGTGGCCGCGGTGGCCGCCCTGCTGCTGCTGCTGCTGGCCGTGTCCGCGGCGGACGCGGCGGCCAGCAGCACGGTGGTCGCCGGCATGGTGTTCTGCGACCAGTGCAAGGACGGCGCCCGCGGCCTCTTCGACTACCCGCTCTACGGTACGTAACCCACCCCGCTCCTACTCACGCACGCACGCACGCCTCCATGGCCGCCCACCTACTAACCAACCCAACATGCAACGCGCATGCGTGTACGTGCATGGCGATCGGATGGGTGCAGGGGCGCGGGTGGCGATCCAGTGCGGCGGCGGCGACACCCCGATCACGGTGCGGGAGTGCAACACCAACTGGTTCGGCGGCTTCTCCGTGCGCATGGAGGGGTCGCCGGACATGAACCGCTGCACGGCGCGCGTCGTCCACGGCACCGGCCACTGCTCCGCCGCCGCCAACGCCGACCCGCGCGAGCTCACGCTCGCCTTCCGCATGCTCGGCCTCGCCCTCTACACCGTCCTTCCGCTGCTCTCGCAGCCGGAGCAGCCCATGGACTTCTGCCCCCGCGCCGGCCCCGTGCCCCCGCAGGACCCCGCGGCCGCGGCCGCCACGCCATCGCCGCCCCTGACGGTGGCGCCGGGCCCGGTTTCTTCCCCGGTGCCGATCTTCTGGCGCCGCAGGCCGCGGCTCCTGCCTCCCGTCTGGCGCCGGCCGCCGACGGTGCCGCAGCAGCCAGAGCCGGAGACCCTCCCCTCGCCGCCCGCGCCTTCCTCAAGCGAAACGCCGGCCGATGGCTCGGGCTCCGGCTCAAGCTCCGGCTCCGCGTGCGCGTACGACCAGTGGACGTTGGCGGAGCACCGGTGCCACTGGAAGGTGGTGACGCCCAACACGACGGTGGCCATGGCGTTCGGCCCGCTGGCGGCGCAGCGCGCCGGCCCGGACAGGACGCTGCGGGAGGCGCTCGCCGGCCGCGGCGACCCCTACCGCACGCTGCTCCGGGAGGCCACGGCGGCGCTGCTCAACGCCTACTACAACGCGCCGGGGTCGCCCTTCCTCTACCCGACCACCGCCAGCGTCCTCGACCACCTCAACGGCGCGCTCCTCAGCTCCGCCCAGCGGGTGCTCATCGAGGGCGCCCGCTTCCGCCGCGCCAACACCGGCGGCGACGGGCCCGCCGGCCGGACCAAGCTGCCATGCGACTTCACCCCGTGCGCCGCCGCCAACGCCACCACCACAGGCTGATCGCCGACGCCGGCCGGTCCATTCCTTCCACCTTCGTGACGCCATCAACGTGACGTAATGAATCATTCGATTTCGATCTTAGTTACTAGTAATTGTGAAACTGCATATTATTCAAATGTTGGAGAGGTCAGTCAGTGTTTAATATAATTCGTGAGATATGTGAAATTGAATTGCTCCGTCGAACTTTATGCATGGTGATTGATCCATTGAGGCTTTTGGTTTGCATGAACAACCGCATCAAAAATTCTTTTGAACTGGGGTAAAAGAACTTGGAATATGCCTTTTATTTATATTAAGATTATTATGTTATTATGCATATAGAGTATACTAAATCTCTAACCACAGTTTAATTGGGCTTTGCTAAATTTCAGTCGACTCAGATTTAGCAAAGTTTTAGTGGAGTTGTCCAACGTTAGATCGTTCAGCACATAGATTCGAGCACCATGCACCATCCACCATGCTCACGGCGAGACCTCATGTATGACACCTGCGGGCGTCAATTGATGACAGTTGGCATAGAGAGCGGTCCTACTCGGTCGGCAATTTTTAGACGGGAAACGTTTATAAACGGCGCGCCGGCCGAACCGTTTCGCCGGATGCCTCGGCACGCACTGCAGTTTGCGGGCCCATGCGTCACTCGTCCTGCCCAAACGCGTCAAGTGGCTGGGAATCACGTGGGGTCACATGGCCCACTCCACACCACACCTTATGTCTTTCGTCTCCGACCATACCTTATCTCTTTCATCTTTCTTCTCCCTCCGGTAGCATCCACTCTTTCTCCACTGCGTTTTCTCTTTCTTTCTCCCGCAACGAACCACTCCGCGAGCTACCGGTGATGCACGAGGGGGAGACCTCCTGTATGATTTAGCAAAGTTTAATTGGGCTTTGCTAAATTTAAGTCGACTAAGATTTATCAAAGTTTTAGTGGAGTGGTCCACTGTTAGATCCCTCAGCAGTTAGATTCGAGCACCATACTCACGGCGAGACCTCCTGTACGACACCTGCAGGCGTCAATTTGGCAACACTTGGCACAGGGAGCGGTCCTACTGGGCCGGCCAATTTTAGATGTAGCGAAATAAGCGTAGCCAGCACGGTTGGTGCTGTAGTGACTGATTGGCACTGTAGCTCCCAGATCACAGTTGGAAACAAGTTTTTTGGTTGGTTTATTTCGATCATTTCTGAAAATATGCATTTTCAAAAAACTCAAATGGTCTTTTTTAAAGTTGAACAAAATTCAAAATTCGAGCAAATTTTCAACATGATTTTCTTTAAATAGTGAACAAATACTTGAAAAACGTGTCTTTTTGAATTTCTGAACAATGTTTGAAATAATGACCAACTTTTGAAAAAAAAGTCAACATTTTTTAAGATGGGAATAACTTCCAACAATATTTCAATCATTGTAGCGACTGGTAAGCATGGTAGTTCCCAGTTCACTGTTGTAAACAAGTTTTTTCTGTTAGTTTAATTTGACCTTTTTTAAAATATGTATTATAAGAAAATTCAATCTGTTTTCAAATGGGAACAATATTCAAAATTCGAGCATGTTTTCAAAATCATTTTCTTGAAATAGTGAACAAATATTCGAAACTGGCATTATTTGAATTTATGAGTTTTTTTTGAAAAGTGAACAATTTTTTAAAAATGGGAACATTTTGAAATTGGGAGAAATTTCCAAGAAATTTTGAACCTACACACACTTTTGAAACTGTGAACAATTATTGAAAAAAACATTTGTTGGAACAACGTGTATTTTTTAAAACACAAACATTTTTTTCTAATTTTATGAAATTAATTCGAAATACGAACATTTATTGAGACTTAATTTTTTTTCAAGTTTCATCAAATCAAGATTTGTTTTGAATATTTTGAAAAATATACGAGGAATAAAAAGAATAGGAAAGAATTTGACGAAATTAGGAAGTTCAACTTTTTTGATAATTGAAAAAATGTAATTATGATTTTTTTATAAAATTATGAAATTATGAAAACAGAAACAAAATTGAGAAGAAAAAACGAAAATGAAAAGGATGAAAGCAAAGAAAAAGAACATAAAAAACAAAAAACATGACAAAAAATGGGAATATGTTTAAAAGATAACAAACCAGAAATTTAATTGGTTCGTCAAATTTTATGGTGATTGATCCACTGAATCTTTTGGTTTGCGTGATCAACCCCATCAAAAATTGTTTTGGAGTGGGGTAAAATAACTTGGAATATCGTTTTCTATTGAGATTATTCTCTTATGCATAGAGTATACTTAAACTCTAACCCTAGTTTAATTGGGCTTTGCTAAATTTCAGTCGACTGAAATTTAGCAAATTTTTAATGGAGTTGTCCACTGTTAGATTGACAGACTTAGATTCGAGAACCACGCTGACGACGAAACCTCCAGTACGATAGTTGTAGGCATCAATTTGACAAAACTTGGCACAGTGAGCGGTCCTGCTGGGCCGGCCAATTTTAGACATAGCGAAATAACCGAAGCCAGCATGGTTGGCACTGTAGTTCCCAGTTCACTGTTGAAAACCGGTTTCTTGATTAGTTTATTTCGATCATTTCTGAAAAATATACATTTTCTAAATAGTCAAACTGTCTTCTTTAAATGTGAATGCAATTCAAAACTTGTGCAAAATTTTGACATGATTTTCTTTAAATGGAGAACAAATATATAAAAACATGCCTTTTTGAGTTCTCAAACGTTTTTGCCAAAATGAACAGCTATTAAAAAAATTTGAATATTTTATAAAATGGGAAGAACTTCCAACAATATTTAAGCACGGTAGTTCCCAGTTCACTGTTGGAAACAAGTTTTTTTGCTTGGTTTAATTCGATCATTTTGAAAAATATTAATTTTTAAAAAAATTAAACTATTACTAAATGTGAACAATATTCAAAATTTGACAAAAATTCCAGCATTATTTTCTTTAGATAGTGCATAAATATATTAACGTCTTTATTTAAATTTCGGTTTTTTTTTCAAAACAAGTGAACAATTTTGGAAAAATGGGAGAAACTTATAACAAAATTTGACAGCACACACATTTTCGAATTTGTGAACAATTATTGAAAACATGAAAATTTGTTGTAACAACGTGTATTTTTGAAAAAACAAACATTATTTCAAATTTATTAAATTACTATAAAATTGGAAAATCTATTGAGATTTACATTTTTTTCATGTTATCAAGTAAAAAAATTGAAAATTTATGAAAATTATAAAGAATAGGAAAAATATGAAAAAAATTGGAAGTTCAATTTTTTGACAATTGTAATAAGTTTTGTAATCATGTATTTTATAAAACTCCGAAATTATGAAAATAGAAACAAAATTAAACAGAAAAATTGAAAAGGAAAAGGAAGAAAGCAAAGGAAAAAAAGAGAGAAAAAAAGAGCATAAAAAACACGACGAAAAATGAAATATGTGTAAAAGATAACAAACTAGAAATTGAATTGCTCCATCGAATTTTATGGTGCTTGATCCACTGAAGCTTTTGGTTTGCATGATCAACCGCATCAAAAATTGTTTTGGAGTGGGGTAAAAGAATTTGGAATATGGATTTCTATTGAGATTATTCTCTTATGCATAGAGTACACTAAAACTCTAATCCCAATTTAATTGGGATTTGCTAAATTTCAGTCGACTGAGAATTAGCAAAGTGTTAGTTCGATCGATCAGCACTTAGATTCGAGCACCACGCTCACGGCAAGAGCTCCTATGTGACACCTGGAGGCGTCAATTTGATGACACTTGGCACAGGGAGCGGCTCTACTTGGCTGACCAGTTTTAGACGTAGCGAAATAAGTGAAGCCAGCACTTGCAGTGTAGTGACTGATAGGCACTGTAGTTCCCAGGTCACTGCTGGAATCCGGTTTCTTAGTTGGCTTATATAGATCATTTCAAAAAATATGCATTTTTCAATAAACTCAAACTGTCTTTTTTAATGTTGAAGTAAATTCGAAACTCAAGCAAATTTCCGACATGATATTTCGTAAATAGTTAACAAATATTTTAAAAAATGTCTTTTTCTAATTTTAATTTTTTTTGAAAATATAAAAAATTGAATAATCATGAACATTTTTTAAAATGGGAAGAACTTCAAACAATATTTCAGTAACTGTAGCGACCGGTAAGCATGGTAGTTACCAGTTCACTATTGGAAACCATCTTTTTGGTTGGTTTAATTCAATCATTTTCTAAAATATTTATTTTCAAAAAAATAAAACTGTTTTCAAATGCTGGTGAGTTTAGTGCTTAATGTAATTCGTGAGATGTGTGAAATTGAATTGCTCTATCGAATTTTATGGTGATTGATCCATTAAGCCTTTTGGTTTGCATGATTAACAGCATCAAAAATTCTTTTGGGCTGGGGTAAAAGAACTTGGAATATGCCTTTTATATTACTATTATTTTGTTATTGTGCATAGAGTATACTAAAACTCTAACCACATTTTAATTGGGCTTTGTTAAAATTTTAGTCAGACTCAGATTTAGCAAAGTTTTAATGGAGTTGTCCACCGTTAAATCGATCAACACATAGATTCGAGCACCATGCTCACGGCGAGACCTCCTGTATGACACCTGCAGGCGTCAATTTGACGACACATGGCACAGAGAGCGGTCCTACTCGGTTGGCAATTTTTAGACGTAGCGAAATTAACGAAACCAGCACGGTTGGCACTGTAGCGACTGATAGGCACTGTAGTTCCCAGTTCACTATTGGAAACCGGTTTTTTGGTTTGTATATTTCAATCATTTATAAAAATAAAAATTCCCACAAAACTCAAACTTTGTTTTTTTAACGGTGAACAAAATTAAAAATTCGAGCAAATTTTCAACATGATTTTCTTTAAATAGTGAGCAAATATTTAAAAACATGTCTTTTTATTTAATTTAGGAACAATTTTTAAAAAAACATGAACATTTTTCAAAATGGGAAAAACTTCCAACAATATTTCAGTCACAGTAGTTCCTAGTCCACTGTTGGAAACCGGTTTTTTTGGTTGGTTTATTTGATCTTTTTAAAAATATAAATTAAAAAAACTCAAGCTGTTTCTAAAATAGTGAACAGTGTAAAAATGACTTTATTTTAATTTGCATTTTCTTAAGTGAACAATTTTTTAAAACGTGAACATTTTTTAAAATGGGAGAAACTTCCGACAAACTTTTAAATTGCACACAATTTTGAATATGTGAATAATTATTGACAAAAAGGACATTAGTTAAAGAAATGAGTATTTTTGAACAAATAAACATTTTTTTCAAATTTTATCAAAATTACTTTAAAACACAAACATTTGTTGGGATTGTGACCAAGTTTTACAAAATCATGATTTGTTTTTGAAAATTTGGGAAAAATACAAAGGATAAAAAGAGCAGAAAAAAATGTAACAAAATTAGGAATTTCAATTTGTTATAACTGAAAGAAAAAACTTTAGTTATGTTTTTTAATTATTAAATTATGAAAATGAAAACAAATAAAATAGAAAAATGAAAAATGAAAAGGAAGAAATCAAAGGAAAAAAGAGAAAGAGAAAGAACATAAAAAACAAGAAAAATATAGCAATAATGGAAACAATAAAGTTGTGCCCATGTAATGTGGGCCCCTCACTTAGCATTAGCGAAGCCTCGGCAGTTTGACGCTCGCGGGCGGCAAATTGGATCCATCGCCCGCCGTTGGTGAGGCGTGTGTGTTATTCGCCGAAATCACTAGTTAAGGAGTACTCGTTGCAATGAAGGTCCAACCCTTCAGATTGCAACGAGTAGCGCACATGCAGCGCGCCACTTGTCGCAACCTGAGAGTTTTCTCTTTTTTCGTAGATTTGTTTATTCAACCTGAGAGTCTTCAGACGCATGCAGTGCGTCCAAATCTCGAACCGCTTTCACCGTTGGATTCTTCGCGTCGAGATCTTCAAAACTAGATCCCGTGTTGATAGCTTTTGACGAACAATTTTTTCACGAGAAAAATCGGACGAAAAAATCGAGCCGGGAGCACGGGTTTTTAGGCACGCTTGTGCCTCTCGCGAAAGCACAACCATGTCTCTCACGAAGCAAAACCGTGCCTCTCGCAGAAGGAAAAAAATAATAGAAAACACATTTCTTTCGTTTCCAAGAGGCACGGCCTGACTCTCGCGAAAGCACAACCGTGCCTCTCATGAAAGAAAAAAAAACAGAAAACGCGTTTTTTTCCGTTTTCGAAGATGCACGGCCGTGACTCTCAGGAAAGCACAACCGTGTCTCTCGCGGAAGCAAAACCGTGCCTCTCGCGGAAGAAAAAAACAGAAAACACGTTTTTTTGCCGTTTTGGAAAGGCACGACCGTGACTCTCGCGAAGCATAGCCGTGCCTCTCGCGGAAGAAAAAAGAACAGAAAACATGTTTATTTTCCTTTTCAGAAAGGCATGGCCGTGACTCTCGTGAAAGCACAACCGTGCCTCTCGCGGAAGCCAAACCGTGCTTCTCACGGAAGGAAAAAACGGAAAACGCGTTTTTTCCATTTCCCAAAGGCACGGTCGTGACTCTCGCGAAAGCAAAACCCTGACTCTCGTCAAAGAAAAAAAAATAAAAAACATTTTTTCGCGCAAAAATAATTTTCGAATTTTTTTTTACCAAAAACTAAGGAAGACCGGTAGAAAACCAAAACGGCAAAAACCCTAGAAAAAACCGTTTAAAAACCGAAAACGTGTGCGGAAAAATAAAATAAAAAATCGGAGGAAGCGCCCAGAGTGCGACACGTGGCGGGCGGCTGAAAGTGCGCCAAGTGACGCTGATCATTGCGAGGCTCCCGAAGGAGCGCTTGTTAACTAGTTACTCTTGTTATTCCCTAGGGTTGCTAACTAACGGCTTGGTGGGCTTGTCCTATCTTTTACTTTTGTTGTGGTCTGTCTGTTGGGCGAGTATAGAAATGGATGGAGTGGTCTTTTCATGATCTTTTTGCATTCTCTTATGGGGTGTGGTTTTACGAAATCAGTAATTGAGGACTACTCATTGTAAAGATCACTCTCACCTCCTCAAGTTACGACAAGTGGCACACTACATGTGCGCCACTTGTCGCAACCTGGGAGTTTTCCCCTTTTTCGTAGATCCATTTATTCAAAACATTTTTATCTCTTAAACCGTGCGTCCAAATCTCAAACCGTTTTAACCATTGGATTCCTCGCGTCGAGATCTTCAAAACTAGATCCCATATTGAAAGGTTTTGATGAACTTTTAATTCACGAAAAAAACCAAACAAAAAAACCGAACCGGGAGCACGGATTTTTTCCCTTTCCAAAAGAGGCACGCCCACGGCCGTGACTCTCGTGAAAGCACAACCGTGACTCTCACTGAAGTAAAACCGTGCCTCACGCATTTTTTTTTTCCGTTTCCGAGAGGCCCGGCAGTGCCTCCCGCGGAAGCAAAACCGTGCCTCTCGCGGAAGGAAAAAAACAGAAAACACGTTTTTTTCGTTTCCGAGAGGCACGGCCGTGACTCTGGCGAAAGCAAAACTGTGACTCTCGTCAAAGAAAACAAAAAAGAAAATGCGTTTTTTTCGCGCAAATTTTTTTTTCAAAAAAAGTTTTTGGTCCAAAAGCTAAGGAAGACCTGTGGAAAACCGAAATGTCGAAAAAACCCGAAAAAAACCGTTTAAAAGGCCGAAAATGCGTGCGAAAAAGTAAAAAAAACAAAATCCAGAGGGAGCGCCCAAAGCGCGGCACGTGGCGGGTGACTGAGAGCGCGCCAAGTGGTGCTGATCGTTGTGAGGCTCCCGAAGGAGCGCTCGTCAAGTAGTTGCTCTCGTGTTTTGAAGTTTACTTTTTCAATGGCACAATCTTTTGATTGAAACAAAATTTTCTTTTTTTCCTCTCTACCCTCTTGTTTTAACACAGTACGAATGCATACGGTCATATATATATATATGCACAAACACTTACCTCTATGATCGCACGCACGCATATCGTACCCCTATGAGCACTTTTGAGAGGCTGGGCAGGAACATCATCTTGAGATTGACGACGTCACCGCAGGCGCCTTCACAGTTCACCATGTACTCAGCTGCCGCAAGTGAGCAGCGAGCCAGCCACCAAAGAGCGAGCGATTTGTGTCCATGAATTTGTTGGGCAGGGTCTACCGACGTGGTTCAGAATCCTTTCGAATCGCAACTCAGGGATCCTAGCGCCAGAAACACAGCATCCATTGGCTATCGACCCGGCTGATCCGTGCATAGGATCAGCCGGATGACACATAGTATTTGGCATCTTTATTTTGCCCTTTAAAAGGTTAAAAATTATCGTGGTAATATAAGTAAAATTGCCATGTTAAAAAGGGTAAATTGCCATGGCAAAATATAAAGAAAAAATTTCTAAGAAAAAGAAGAGTTTAAAGGAATTTGCCAGGGCGTTATATGTAAATTTGCCATGCCAATATAGGAAAAGTTATATGGCAAATAAAATTGAAAATTTCCATCTTTTTTTTCCATTTGATAAAATAAGTTGCCATGGAAACTTATGCTTAAAAGGACAATTTGCCCATGGCAACTCTGATAACGTTGTTCATTATAATTTTGCGCTTTGTAATCATAATATACCATGACAAAACATGCCAAAAAATGATTTGCCAATAGCCAGCTGATGGCACTTTTTTAGAACATTAAAAGATAAAAAAATGAACAAAAAATGCCATGATATGTGATAAGCATGGCAGAAGAAGCCCTCTAGGTCATGGCAATTGCGTATAAAAACAAAATTCCATGGTATCTCGAGTATGATTTTGTGATTGGTTTCTATTTTTTTTCCCATCACTACTGGAATCAGGATCTTTGCTGCCATCCGTCTCTTTGCCGCCTTCTAGCAAAGATGGTCTTTGCCTCAGCTTACAGAAATTTGACGGCAAAGAAGGAGCAGACGGCAAAGATAATGTTTGTCGTCAGCTAGCGGACGGCATATAAGCTTTGCCGTCAGCAAGCAGACGGCAAAGAGGGAGGGTGGCCCACTAGCGAGAGCCACCTAAACGGCAAAGAAAGTGGCCAAACTAATGTCCGGTAGCTAGGCTCTTTGTCGTCTACTAACATACGGCAAAGAACCGTGCCCTAACTAAAATGCCAAAGCTCGCGCTCCATCTCTTTGTCCCCTCTCTCTCTCTCCGCCGTGCCGAGGCCCGCCACCCCGTCGCTGCGCCGCCCACGCCTTGGCGACCCTCCTCAAATCTCCACGTCACCCCTGTCCGCCACGCCCCCACCCCGCCCCGTGCCCGAAAGTGCCGCCTCACCACACCCTCATGGGCTGGCGCCTCTTCCACCTCGGGCGGCCCGCGCCTCTCCTCCACAACCTCGGCCGCCTCGCCCGGGCCCTCATCCACCCCGGCCTCCCTGCCGCCCCTCTCCTCCACCCCCGCGGCCTCCCCGCCGCTCCGGCGCCCCCTACTCCAGTGAGACCTTGTATTTTTTTTCTTCTGCTTTTTAGATTTAGTTTAGGTTTAGTTTAATTTGGGCTTGGTTTAGGTTTACTTTAGGTTTTGTTTCTGTTTTTTAAGTTTTGGTTTACATTTAGTTTACTTTAGGTTTAGTTTAGGTTAAGAAGAAGGAAGAAAGATGAAACAAATTAGAAGAAGAAGAAGAAGAAGAAGAAGAAGAAGAAGAAGAAGAGGAATAAGAAGTGTATTTTTTTCCTATTTTTAGATTACTATGCTATGTTTTTCAACATTTTCAATTTTCTTTCATGTCTAAAGAAATCCCTAGTTTCAAGGGTGCCAATTGCCATTGCGAACTAACCTACCAAATTAATTAAGTGTTGTTGATGTTGTTGAGCACAAGTGCATTGCTTTTTTTTTCTCAGTTTTCTTTCATGTCTAAAAACTTGGCTCTGTTCCAACTATGTCCATTTATCAAATATGGTAGAGTTGAATTAGAGCCAAGTTGGATAAGGGCCAAGTTTCTGTAGATATGCATATGGTCCATTTATCAAATATGGTTCTAGCTGTGTTTATAGATATGGTCCATTTATCAAATATGTTGATTAGATTGAATATATGGGCTGAGGTGCTACAAAAGTTTGTCACGTAAGATGAAAATATGTGTTCTGTTGTTACTAACGAGCTTAACGAGCTACTCGTGAAACTCGTTAGCTCGCTCGTTAAGCTCGTTAAGCTTAACGAGCTGAAATCAATGATTGGCTCTGTTCATTAAGAAGCGAGCTACGAGCTTAACGAGCCGTACTATCGAGCGCTCATTAAGCTCGCGAGTTACGAGCTTTTGGTCCAGCCCTACTTATTGTCCATTTATAGTAGATCTGGTTCTAGCTGTGTTTGCCTTTTATAGTAGACATAGGCACATGGGCAGATATGGTCCATTGTAGATAGAGTACTAGCAAATTGTTTTGCCATTTATTGACTGTTTTGAAGTGCTTGTTTCCTATGTTGCTTGCATATATTGATTGACTCAACTGCGTTGTAATTTCATTTCATGGGGAATGAGTAGAAGAAGAAAACAGAGGTTTTGTTGCCATCATAAATGTCCACAAGTGCATTGCTTTTTGAATATGAAATGATAATTTGGTGTAGTTGATTATCTTTTGCTCAAAACTTCTGCTGCTGTAATGTTGTAAGGGTAGTAATTGGTCTCTTCTGCTGCTCATCAGAGATGGGGGGAGGCTGCCACCGCAGGCTGCGCTCTGCCAGACCGGAGTACGACTTGGAATGTTTCGAGTTCTTCACGATCATACTTGAGAATTCCTCCAGGAGGCAGGTATATAAAAGGAGAGATCTCCCCTTCACCCATCTCTTTATCATAACTCTGCTGTTTGCTACATCACTGCTTGACCCACGTTGCAGAGGCTGCCTGACACTTTATGAAGATGTTGGATGGCCATCGGCCAAAGAATGTGAAGCTGCGAGAGGCCGGCAGCGGGCTTCACAGGCTATGGGACGTCGAGGTGGTGTTCAGGTACGACCACATGTACCTGTGTCATGGCTGGGAGAAGTTTGTCCGTGCCTACGACCTGTGGCATGGGTACTTCCTTGTCCTCAGGTACGACGGCAACGCCATGCTCACCATGAAGGTGTTCAACACGACTATGTGCCGCATGCGCTACCAGGACAACGACGATGCCAATACGCTCTTCCTCTTCTTCAGCTGTGTCTCACACCGATTGTTAAAAAAACTTTGTTGCATTCGGTCAGGCAATGGGAGCATCAGCGCGACTCTGGCTACAGCAAAAGCAGCAGGGATGATGAGGAGGAACGGAGTGGGGAAGAAGAGGAGCAGAGAGGGGATAACCTCATGATGGTGATGGCTAACGATGGCCACACATTGTTGGTGGCTGACGATGGCCTCGCGATGGTGGTGCCTGACGATGACCTAGCGATGGTAGTGCATGAAGATGGCCTCGCAATGGTTGTGGTGTCTAACGATGACCACGCGATGGTGGTGGCGCCGGTGATCCCACAGCTGGGGGACTACAGGACCATGCCCATTGTGGTGGAGGAGTACATCCCACTGCCTCGCCGCTCTAAGCGCATCAAGATGATGAAGGAGAAGGAGAAGAAGGAGGAGTGAGGATTTTTAGTTTAATCTTTTTAGTGTAAACCTTTTAAGTATGATACTATTGAACTTTCTTAATTATGTATGTTCATCTACATTACTTTCCAAACTCAGTTTGGTAATTTTGTGCATGCTCATGGATGCTCATGAATTGAAATTATGTATTTTTGTGCTTGGTCATGGATGCTCATTCATTGAATAGTTTCTGATAAAATTATATATCTATAAAATTGAATGAACTTAAGAAAAAAACAGAAAAAAAACAGGGGCTATACAGGATCTTTGCCATCTGCTGGCAGACGGCAAAGAGCTTTGCCATCAGCCAGTAGACGGCAAAGCTTCCACGTGGCAGCCGCCTGTGCAACCTGGGGTGCACTGGGCTGACCTATTTGGCAGTTGTGCCGTCTGCTGGTTGACGGCAAAGACCTTTGCATCTTTGTCATCCGCTGGCAGACGGCAAATATGCAAAGATGTTTGTCGTCTGCCAACTGACGGCAAAGCACGCCGTTAACCCCTTAACAGACCTAAGGTGCCACGTGTGCCGTCTAGATTCTTTGCCAGCAGACGGCAAAGGCCTTTGCATCTTTGCCGTCAGCCAGCAAACAGCAAAGAGGCCATTGCCGTAGCTTATTCAGCCAGACCTGTTGCCATCTGCTGGCTGACAGCAAAGGCCTTTGCCGTCCGCCAGGCATGCCTTTACGTCAGCCATGGCAGACAGCAAGTGTCTGATTCCTGAAGTGCATGGTCCATGTGATATTTTTGCCATGGTACATTGACATGGCAAAAACATGAAAATTAATATTAATGGTATATTAATCACTACCAAGACTCCCCTCCCTCGCACGACTCCCTTACCATCGATTTTTTTTTCCAAAACTGACACCCACATCCCCTTGATCAGTTTTGGTTTTTTTCCACTTTCAAAGGCAAACCCCCGCCCCCACCGACCCAGTCGCCACCCTGGATCGGCAACCGCCAAAGCCGATCCCATGGCAGTCGCAGAAGCAACATTCATGATTATGATCATTCATGGCAATAATCTTGTATAGGAATTACGTATGTGATAGTAGATTGTTATCCAACTACGTCTATTACTATCACTCCAACCCGAAACCACTATCCAGCATGCATCTCAAGATATTAAGTTTAATAAATATAGAGCAACTCAATAGGCAAGATGACATAATATAGAGACAAAGAATCTAGCAATAAGATTAAACCCTGTCGTTTTATGCTTAATAGAAACAATACAAATACGTTTTTTGTCTCTTTCTGACACTGGGATATAGAACACCTTAAGATTGAACCTGCTACTATGCACTACTCTCTCTGAAGAATTACCCATCTATCTTGGTTAGAGAAGACAAATACCTAGAAAAGTGGAACTCCAGAACAGGGCTCCAGATGGGATCTCTTTGACACACAGGTTTACGGCAGCGATAAATTTCTCTTGAGGGAACGACAAATGATTTGGGTATTTATAGGGAATATAGACGGTGGAATCAGGTCAAGAGTGTCAGCTAGCCCACCTGCCCTTCTGGCTATCTGGTGGGTCCACTCTACTCCTCCTGGAGCTTCTAGTGTTCCTTCTGGCCTTCCTCGGTATTATTTTCTACGAAACATAAGACAAACAGAAAACGGGAACTGGCACGGGACACTGGATACATGGCAGACTTTTTCTAAACACTCGTCGAACATTTTTGTGAAGGTTTTTATGTGTTATAAACAATTTTGAAATACATGATGAACCCTTACTTTTGAGAAACATGAGCAAATGCTTTTAAAACATGTTGAACATATTCTAAATCAATTTTTAATACACTATGAACATTTTTTAATACATGACTATCATTTCTCTAAACACATGATGAACATTAGTTAAAATGTTATGAACATTTGTGAAATGTCTTTGAATTGGTTCTTAAATAATTTGAATTGCTAACCACATGTGCCACATGATCACATCTTTTATATTTCAGCAACATGTTTTGAATTACACTGACCTTTTTTTAACATCATGATCATTTTCAGAAATGTGTGAACTTTTTTCTTGTTGGTACGAAATTGTTTAAGGTACGAAAAGAAAAACAAAGAACCAAAACAATGCCATAGAGAAACGACCATATACATATAGTCGTGACGAAAGTACCACTCACTACATATATCTTGCTTTTTAACAGACGTATGAAGTGCTTGCCTTTCAGTTTCGTAGGAAGTGGGCCGGCCCAATGTAGGTTGCTTCAAACCTTCCAGGACCAATTTGGAGTGGTTTTTGGAACCTTGACGAAAAAGGGCTACCCCGCTTTATATTATATAAAGCAAGCAACATCGCAACATCCGAGAGCACGGATACAAACACACGCCAACACCGCACACAACACACACACTCAAGACAAGATACAAAGGTGCCGGACCCCGACACACCACCCCAACGACTACTAAGCACACTACAAATGAGCTAAGAAGGATCGCTTTGAGCCGACGGAGACCATCACAAGTGCGATCCACCAAGGAGGGCGAGGCAGCCAATGTCGGAGCGGGGACTCAAAAATGGTGCCTCCAAGAAGGGCACGAGTATGGAAGGCGCCACCGTACGATTCTGCGGATCAAGTTTTCACCTCTCCTTGAGAGCACTACGACGGTGCCCGTAAGGAGGAAACGACGACTGCAGTCGCCGCCGCCGTCAGCCAGTCCGAAGACTAGGTAGGTGATGTCCCCCATTGCTCTGACCCCTTCGATGCACCCCTGCTCCGCCAACCACCCGCATCCATGCCACCCGAGCGGCCATGTCTGCTCGCCCACACCCGAGCCATGCAGTTTGCCCAAGACCAAAATGTCTCCCACCGCCAAGGGCGCCGCCGTGCACCCAGACCAGCCTAAGACCATCAAAGGGGATGGCTTTGGACAGCTCCGCCAAACCCAACCACCATCGAAACCGGCAGCAATCGTCCCGCCTCAAGCATCGCTAGGACAACGACTAGAAAGCACCATGCTGGGGAAGGGGGAAGGGGGAGGAGCGGCACACGGCAACGACCGGCATCCCCTGTGTTGGCGACGGGCCGGCGGCTCGACCACGTCGGAGCCCCCATCCCTCCTACCCCCCCCCCCCCCCCGAAGCACCCTGCTTGCCCCAACACGGGTTCTAGCACGGACCGGTGAGAGAAGACCAACAACCGCCCATCCGCCAAAGAAGGGTGTAGATCTGCCGCCCCCGTTGCCACGGATGGACCCAAGGGAGGCCCTCCCGCGCCACACGATGTCGTCGAGAAGCCAGGGAAGAGGAGCTCGGCTAGACTCCAGGACGTGGACACACCACCACCGCCAAGCCACGCTACCAAAGACCGCCAAAGCGAATCCACGATAGCATTGCTCACCGTGACTTCCCCGGCCGGCTCAGCCACGCCGCCAGACGGGCCATCGGCAGATCTGGCCGGTATGACCGAGCTGCCGTGACGCGAAACCACCCGAAGAAGAAGCCCCCGTCACCACCTTGGACCGCTTCACCAGCAGCCACCGCGAACCGTCCCGCACCGGCTGGTGGATCCGGGTGGAGGGGAAAGGAGCGGCCCCGCTGCCGCCTATGCCGGCCAAGCTTCGCCCATCGTCGCCTCTAGGCAGCGGCGAGGGAGGGGGAGCCGAAGGGGAGGGTGTGGTTGCCTGCGCCGGTGGGATCCCCCTTCCGCTCGCTGGAGCGGCTCGGGGGAAACGGTTGGCTTTTTCTCTTGTACAGTCCTTTAGGAACCTTCCAGGCGGTTTCGGGAAGGTTTCGTCCGTTATAGTGCATTTCGCAACTTGGCGCACACTCCCCTGCGCTGTGGGCCGGACCCCCCTACTTTTTTCCGCAACATGGTTGCAATTGTTTCAATGGGATTTGGTTGTATGAAACAGTAGTATTTTGATTAAGGATACGAGAATCAGAATTAAAATACATATAATTTATTACATTTTGTTATTGCATAATTGCATGTTATGTATTGAATATGAGTATTATGCATGGGGCATGTCAAGGTGAGTCTTTTCCCATGTATAGTGGCAATGGTGAATTGACATAGTTGCATATTGAGAGAATTATAGTGAATACAGTTCAACTATTTTGATATATAGGATATGATGAGGACGATGAAAAGGACCACCAACCCGACCCGACCCTTGGAGTTGCTTTGCTTAGATGTTTTTATGGACAGGAGACAATGGATGTTTTTATGGACATGAGACAATGGAGAAACACTCATGTCCAATTATTCAACCGGTTCGGATGGCGGTCGCATAACAGGATAGGAGTCTAGGGAGTTTGTCCTTTACATTGTCATACCGGTTGTAATATTGAGCATTCGTTTTTCTTTTCCTTTTTTGCTCCGCTTGCGAGCTGTAATACTTTTACGACTTTGTGCTACTTCAAGACTTCTTAATAAAATGGCTGCATGCATCGTTTCGATGCAGAGGCCGGGGCCGTGGCTCCATTTCCAAAAGAAAAAGTTTTTTATCTTATGGACGGCAAAGAACCATGGATTGTATGTCATGCTAATTTTGTATGTCAACTATACTTTCATCAAAGCCCCACCACACAGTTCAGGACATACGATGCGCAGAAAAAAAAAACACTAACATATACCCACTCTTCATCTCATACCGCTACAAAACAAGCGGCGCGACGAAGATGTGCCTCACCTTCAATAGATCCCTTTTAAGATGAACAAGCCTTGCGACTAGACTACTGCACACTTGGTATAGAATAACACAATATTGGCTAGAAATCCCTATCACATGCCGCCCAACTTTGGTAGTAGCATTTGCAGGATAGTTGTTGTATAATGATGCATCTTGGGTGACAACGTCTATCAGATTCTACATCAGAGGCAACAAGTTTTGTCATATGTAACCGGCAGCTCGCTAGCTAGCATTATAAAGATAATGCCCAATTAAGCTGCTAGTGGTTGGTGATGCCAAACGAGAATAATTAAGCGGTCATCAAGAAACCAATCACTTTTAGCTGATTTCGTCATCGTCTAGTATGTCGATGACGCTCTTTTCATACGCCAAGTTGATGGCCACCAACTGCAACATCTTAATAGTTAAATGGATTCTCCTCCACACCTATAGTTTCTTCTGCTCTCTCTCTCTCTCTTTCTCCCTCTCTCTCAAAGGTTAATATTCTAAATCCAATCTCTACCCCATCAACACTCCTGAAGAAAGAATACATATGTACACCAATTTCCTAGAATTAATGGCAGCTTGGCTCCTTGCTTTCTACTCCCTCCGTAAACTAATATAAAAGCGTTTAGATTACTATTTTAGTGATCTAAACGCCTATATTAGTTTACAGAGGGAGTACTTATCTTCCTGGATGGATTGACGAACTAGCAACCAGCCGTCAGCACAGCCAATTAACGTCACCGTCTCTTCCACCCTCCTTGGCAGGCCTGTGCGGTAAAAAAAATTAATTCTAAAATATCACCCTCCCTTACACGTCACCTAAGGACAGTCCCACTATATCTAACGGCATTAAATAGATGTTTAGATATAATAGTGTTGCAGTGCCTAACACAATCGCATTTAACGTCTTTTGTGAGCGAAAATTTATGAGTAATCTCGGTTGCTTTCTCTTTCCTTGGTAAATAGGGCGTCACATCAAACTATTACCTATAAAACCATGTGAAGATATAAGCATTGGAAGTGGCCAAAGTATGTGTAATAAAATTATTTACCACCATAGACATGACCAGGTCCTACCTGGGAGCTCGATCAGGTTTACAATCTCACCTGGCTAGCTATAGATGACGTTTTGAGGTGAAAATTATGGACAAGTTTAAGGCTGTGTCCCATTACCATTGAAAATGGTCTTAGTGCGTGCATGCATGAATGTTAGGTAGCGTGTGTCCTTCTAGTCAAATTACACACACTTGCCTATAAGGTGTATGTGTCTTACTTGCATACTAGAATAATGCCCGTGCGTTGCAAAGTGATATAAATATTCTACTACGTTAAGTTTGTGATTTACCTGATCGTATTAATGTTTATCAAGTCCTACCTGTGATTTACCTTATATTTTGATGAGTAGTTTGGTAAGTAAATTAAAGCAAAATTGCTTTAGAAGGGAAGTAAATTAGAATGATTGATTATCATACAGGGAAGATTGGACGAAGAAGTAATGAGAAGAAAAGTGAAATATGGAACCTTACATCTGATATACACCGTATCTTGGATTTTGCTTTGTTTCCAAGTTAGTATGAGCCAAACCCCAATGAATCGTAGAAAACCACTATACGCTTAAATAAACAACTGTACATTGCATGTACTATTTTTTTGCAGAAAAGCAAGGCGCGAAATTCTCCGTCCTAAGACATGAGTGGTTCACCTAACCAAATCTCAAGACACAATTAACGGTCAGAGGATTAGACTGCAACAATCATCACTGATTTGGGGACTTCATTCTTCCCCAAAAGAATAAAAAGGAGGATAGGAATATAGTACAGCTCGTGTTGCTTTGTAGAGGAATACCTCTCTCTATCGTGGATGGTTTTGAGCTCCCGCTGCCAGTGTATAGATACCACATGTAATGAGAGGACGAGAAGAGAAAGCGAGGCTGCAGTCTTCCCCGGCCCGTCCCTAAGGTTGTTCGTCCACACGGACAACAAATCTTCTTGGGAGCTCTGCATCTTACTGGCTAAACTTCCCCTGGTAACCTAACTGTTCTCTCTCTCTCTCTCTCTCTCTCTCTCTCTCTCTCTCTCTCTCTGTGATTTCTGGTTGTGTATATTTACTACTTAGGTAGTAGACTTGTGATGTTATCCTGTGGATCATTTAGTATTGGAAGAACTACGTACAAAAAAGACTGCGAGAATTCTGGTTACGTTTAGTTATTATTAGTAGTATATCTGCGCTGTTATCTTGTGGATCATTTGGTGTTGAGAAAACTAGGAAAAGACTGTGAGCTTGTGCTAGCTAGTTGTTGATTTTCATTAGTTTTAACGCAGGCTAGCTATTGCACGGCAGGCATGGGCAACAACAGCAGTGTCTGCCCGGATATCGGACTGCTTCGATGTGATTGCGGGTACCAGCACCAGTCCGTGCACGTTGATGGCGGCGGGACACAACCACCCCCTCCGAGACCACCGCTCCCAGCACCAAAGTTTGGTAATCTCGTCACGATGCTGAGCATCGACGGTGGCGGGATACGCGGGCTGATCCCCACGGTCGTCCTTGCCCGCCTTGAGGAGAAGCTCCAAGTAAGCAAACCATGCACAATCGAAGTTGTTTGGCAAGACCTTGAATTGGGTTCTACTACATAACTTGGTATTAATTCTGTTCAGGAAGCCGACCGGGATAAAAATGCCCGGATAGCGGACTACTTCGACGTGATCGCAGGCACCAGCACGGGCGCCCTCATCGCGGCAATGTTGGTGATACCAGACGAGTACAACAAGCGGCCAAAGTACACCCCTGGGGAAATCCAGGATTTCTACGTCGAAAACGGGCCTCAGATCTTCCATCCTCCCAAGACAAGGTAGGAGTATATGCATGCATGATTCGTTTCGCCCGTTAAATGATGGAAGTCGCCATATAACAAACAGAATTCTCTTTGCTTCAAATTAAATTCATAGTTGGCGGTGTCCAGCAGGCAAGGTACGTGCGTGGTGGGCCCCCAAGTACGACGGCACGTTCCTACACAAAAAGATCAGAGAAGTCACGGGCGACACGACCATGGACAAAACCTTGTGCAAACTCGTGGTGCCTACGTTCGACGTCCATAGGATGGAGCCTATCATATTCTCCTCGTTCCTTCTGCACCCAACGGATGGGCAAAAACGGACACAGATCGTATCGAAGCTGTCGGACATCTGCATCAGCACGACGGCCGCGCCGACCTTCTTCCCGCCGCACAGCTTTGATCTCGAGTACACAGCCGGTCAGCCGAGGAGGATGGGAGTCCACCTCATCGATGGTGGCGTGGCCGCCAACAACCCCACCATGGTTGCCATAACGAGTGTTGGCAGGCACCAACTGCGCGAGGAAAATAAGGACTACTTCGGCGCAGATCGCGTGGTGGATTTCAAGAAATACCTCGTCATCTCTATCGGGACCGGGGCTGCGGTGGAGGCAAAGAGGGCATACACCGCCAAGCGTTGTGCCAAGTGGAGCGTCCTTGACTGGGTAAGCAAGGACGGCGACAAGCCCATCATCAACATGTTCTCCCAATCCAGCGCCGTGTTGGTCGACTTCCAGGCCCGCATGCTCTTACACAACAACATTGATAAATACCTTCGCATCCAGGCTCAGGTACACCCGAACCCGATCCGATATATCCAAACAGCAATCAATCAAGCTTCCTTTTTATTCCTCCTTCCCCACCCTTTGTAACCTACTTATATATAATTATATATAAGTCAAAACGTCCTACACTACTAGTTTACAGAGAGAGTATTTAGTTAACAGACTGACGATCCATACCTAACACTCATGTGTATATATATAGGATGACTTGTTCAGCGAGGACATGTTGGCAATGGACCTCGCGACTCGAGCCAACATGACTAAACTGGTCAACATCGGCGGCAAGTTGCTGAGCGAGAAAGTGGCTATGGTGGACTGGGTCACGGGAAGGTATGATTACGTGGATTCGCCGAGGCCAACCAACGATGATGAGCTCAAGCGCTTCGCCCACCTTCTTGTAGAGGAGCGCAAACGCCGCTTTAAGAAACAACAAGAAGAAAAAGAGATTGAAAAACAAGAACAAGAAAAAGAGAAGGACACAGCTGAAGGCAACCGCTGAGCAAGCTCTGGAAGCAACAGCATCGATGTCGATGATATCTCCGGTTGCGCACTCAGAGATGCATCCACCAGCTCAGCTGAAGCAGCTCAAGTAGCGACTCACGAGAAACGGAAACTGCGGTAGCCCTTAAATTTATTCAATATGGCTTTCTCGATCTAGTTAATTTCGTGCTACTACGTAACACTCTTGTTAGCCAACTTCATTCACCCCGTTGCTTGCTTGGTTTTGTCGTGTCAACAGATAATTAGCGTCATGCGTGTACACCAACCACTTGGCTGTTTTCCTTCCGTAGCGTGACATAAGCATGCTGCCAGTTCATCCATGGCGTGCTCTGAGTCATATATGTGTCATCCTCAGTTGGCAACTACAACTGCATATCTGCCATTGTTAGCCTTGTGGGTGTTGCCATGGTGATTGTAGCTCCGTACGTCTGCAAGTGTGCCCAAGTTGTTAGATTATTAAACCCGAATAATCGAGATGCGAGAGACACGAATTTAACTGTGATGGAGGAGTATTACAAGCACGAGAGGACAGACCGTCTTTGTGTGCAACTACATGGTTATATATGAGGGGCAATACATAATAGTCCTTTGAGGACAAATAAACGAGTTATACTCGTACGCGTCGTCTGCGCAATGGACAACGTGACCCCGAAGAATATGTCTGGCGTGGTCGATATTGGACACAAGTTGCTGGCGTAGAAGGTGGCTATGGTGGACGAGACCTTCAAGGATGAGAATAGACCCACAAATGATGCAGAGCTCCAGTGATTCGCCGGGCTTCGAATTGACGAGCGCAACCTGCACCTTATATTAGGGCACAACGCCGAGGAAGAAGAGAATAAGACCGACCAAACTCAAGATGTAGCACCAACGCCATCAATGGAGTATTCACACTGTCGTCAGAGTGACACTGATGGACTAAGCATTGAAACGACCCAGAGTGGTCATGAACTGTCCAACTGGGCTCTAGGTTCCTTATGGTGAAGCCTGTTCAACTCGGGTTTAAGTACTACACTTGGCACATATGCGCATTTTTTCTGGATTTATTCCAGATGTTTTGGTGATGTTCTTCGAGTAGGAGAGAACATTCTCGTTGACTATGAGGCATGCGGTGACTAGCTCAGTTTCTAGATTTGTCGGATCAAACTCTATGTGCTCATACGGGTAGAATATGATTCCATGCATTCACAGGGTGGGTGTTCATGTGTGTGTTCATAGGGATGAGCGTTTATGCATGTATGTAATAGTCTGCTTCTTTTTTTTGACGGGTGAAACTAGCATGCATTAATTAAGTAATGTTTGTACACTTGTTGTTACAAATAGTACGACATAAATCATCAGGCCTATAATGTAGCCAAACCATGGTGCATGCGTTGTGTGTTGCGACCACTTTTTGAGCCATGCGATGTGTAGCCATGTTTGACATACATTGGACGTGGGCGAAAGCATGTCACCGAGTCCCATGCATGAGGTTCTCCGTCCCCTCAATAAGTCTGGCCAGCGAAGACATGTTAACTCCGCTACCATTGAAAGCTTCAACACCTTCTTTACAATCTAGTTCGATGATGATTGGCTTGTCTGTACGCTGCAGTGCCAGGGACGTACCCACGAGACATGCTGCCAATTCCTCCTCGATTGGGGAGCAAAAATGGCACGCCGAGAATATAATGGCTCCCATGTCATCCCTCAAAACCATGCCTGCCCCCCAGTGCTATTGCCAGGGAGATATGATCCATCAACATTAAGTTTCGTCGATCCCGGAGATGGTTTTTCCCATGGAGGGTCATGTGTAGCACTGGGATTATCCACCGATTGCTTGATCACGTGTGGCACATGCATTTCACGATGTCACCTTGTGGGAGATGGTTTTTCCCATGGAGGGTCATGTGTGTAGCACTGGGATTATCCACCGATTGCTTGATCACGTGTGGCACATGCATTTCACGATGTCACCTTGTGGCTTGCTGTTTGATGCACAACAGGGACTCGATGTAGTTGTAATCTTCATGAACTTTCAACTGGTGGTGCCGGTTTGTCATGAGTAACTTCATTTCGGTAGTGTGCCAGGCTCGCCAAAAGGTCATAAGAATGACCAGCCATTGCAACTCGGTGTTGTTGTCCGGGAGATGAAGAAGCGACTCTTCACCGGTGTTTGAGATGGTCCTCAAGTCCGGGAGAGGCCATGACTCCTTCACTCAACGCCGCACAGGACACAAACATCAGAATGTTCCAGAGTACTCTTATGTTTATTTTTCATTGTTGGCAAAGAATTAGTCGCAATCCGCCAACCAAAGACCCGTACTTTAGGTGGAGCAGGACACCTCCACAATACCATCCAGATGACATCTTCATATTTGTATTGATGTTGAGCATTGCTTACTATTATTAAATAATCAATATTATGTGGTTGTGTGTATCAATCACTGCAGAGACTGGAGGTTGCCCTTGTACAAAAACTAGCATCTTAGCTATTTTCTCTGTTCATTTTTATAAGACGTTTTAGACAATTCAGACAGTGCCCAAAACAATTAAAAGCTAGCTGTCCAAAATGTCTTATAAAAACCGAACGGAGGGAGTACAATGCTAGCTAGCCAATTGCCGATGCTGTCAGCCAAGATGCATCATTAAATTGCACAGCAACCATGTTGCAAATGACACCAGAATGTCATTTGCAATGGGGACATCCAAGAGTGGTATGCGACGGCGACATCCGGCCAGCAGCGAGACCATCTTTTGTTAGGGTCGGGACCATAGGATAAGCTCATCATGTGAAAACAACTCCAAGTTGGTAGATTTAGAAAATCCAAGCTGGTAGCCGGCTGCAATTTGGTGGCCACGCGATCTTATTTTTTCAGCTAACTGATCCGAAGGTAGGCTATAGTTTTCTACCGATATGGTCCGTTTGCAATTTTGCTAGTGTCTCTTGTGCCTCTTGTAGTATTTCAGCTTGTCTTGTTTAACTACTTGAACCTATTTGAACTAGTGCGGTGATGTTAAATTTAGAACTATGTGTTGTTGTTGAGAGTTTGGAAACTACATATCTGAACTACGTGTTGTACGTGGTCTGGTTAAGAATTTGCACTATGTTGGCATAATTATTGTTGTTGCTTTATGTTGACAACATGGTCCTCACCACCTCAACCCCGGTGCGCTTCTTCACCGCATTGTGAACGGCTCACTGGCGCATTCGCCATGAAGGATCTTGGCGCGCTGCGGTTCTTCCTTGGCATTCAGGTGACACGCACGCCGGCTGGTTTCTTCCTCTGCCAAAAGCAGTATGCCGAGGAGATCCTCGAGCGCGCAGGCATGGACACCTAAAAGCCGTTGCTCGCGCCGATCGGCATGAAGGGCAAGCTTCCTCAGACCGATGGACTGCGTGTTGCCGATCCGTCGGCGTACCGCAGTCTCGCCGGGGCTTTGCACCATCACGCGGCCCGAGCTTGCATACGCAGTGCAGCAGGTTTGCTTGCACATGCATGATCCACGAGAATATCACCATGCTCTCATCAAGCGCGTGCTGTGGGCGGGGGTATACTAGTATACCGGGGGTGTACCGACTTTGTATGTAGCATGACCTCTGGTCAGTGCGTGTGCGTGAGTAGTGGGCACGATGTTAGCCCATGATCGCCCTGGTAGTGGCACACGATGACTCTGTGAATTTGTATATACTCTCAGCCGCAGAGCTAATGAAGGTGCCTTCTTCAATGCCCATGCATGCACGCAGGGTTGCTTGCCTGCGAGGCTCCTTTTGTGTTTTGTCCCTGGCTATCTTGCACTGGCCCTGGATGTGGTTGGCTGCACGAGGAAGGGAGGGTGGGTCGTGTGGCACTTTGCACTGTGCCCGTGGCATCATGGATGGACGCCGGTCGGTCGGTCTCCGGGCTCTGGCCGCACATGGGCGGGCTCGTGCCAACTGAACCGCGAGCTGTCCATGGACGGGGGGAGGTTGGCACTAAGGAGATTGTCCCAACAAAATCCTCCTCCGTCCATTTGACTGGGCTCGTGCCAACTGAATCCAATGGCAACAAACAATTTTTTTGCACAAATCTCGAAGCAGAATCTAATGGCCACAAATTTGACTGACCCAAAAGTAAAATTCAGCAGACTGAAATGCAGCTAAAGTAGAAGAAAAATGTAGTGTATAGTCGGACAAGGACAAACTTATTTGTAATAGTGGAAGGAGGTTATCGCCCGGCCTCTTCATCAGAAAGATGCATGCGATAAAACCATATGGGTAACACGAAGTAGCTAGCAATCAAAACTTGTACGTTCGTGGTACGTATGGTGGACACACTGAGGATTAAAATCATATGCGTAATTGGAATTACTATTTGTTTCGTCAACTCTGAGCACGCATGATGCATGCATGTCTAAAATATGTTTTCTCGTGTGACGACCGGGTACTATATACGTCTGTGTATAGACTAAAACACGGAGAACGACGTACGTATGGTTGTCAGAGTTTCACGCTTCTCTGCACTGATTAGTCCCGCGTCTCATACTCACTTCTTCTGAAGCAAGTAAATGGTGGCTGCAAACGGCAAAAGGTCAGGACCACACGTCCTCGCGCTGAAACACGTCGCAGCCCGCCCGTCTGTCGTCACCCACATGGGTCTGCTCTTGCTCTTCCTCTTCCTCTGCTCAACTCGCGCCGAACCCTAGTGCAGCGGAAGACATCGCCTCCATACGGTTGCCACATGAAGACATGAATCCACTTCAAAACCTTGTCTGTCATGGTGTCATTCCGGGAGCCACCACTGTACAATTTCAACCAATTTTTGATGATTCCCCTTGTTTCCTCCTTCTCTACACATGAGATACTTAGGTGTGGAGCTTGCGGATCTAACAATGTTCTGTTATCTCTTGCGGAATCCAGAAGTACAATTAAATGTAAGGAACAATAAGGATCAAACACCGCTGGATCTAGCAAGGAGCAAGGGCAAGCCACGCATAATTTTTTCCTATGGACTGGTATTAATCGCTTCCCCTCTCGTGCTTCCTGCCAGCTGATCTCATAAATGAAATTGTAGTATGTTTCCATTCAAATGACCACTGGAAATAAAATAGTCAGGCGGTGACAGTTTTTTTTTTAAATGTACTATGTTTCATTTAGTATGTTTCTTAATAATTCTTTTTTTTAGTATGCAGAGTCCAGACATGGTGATCTACAGGACACTCATCGATGCTGGTGCTAGGCATGGTAGCTTCTGGAGAGATCATGTTCAACAACGTTGCATTCAGAATCAGTTGTCTAGCCTAAAAGATGGGGAGAATCAATCAAAAGAAGGTGAGGCGAACCATAAGAAAAAAGAGAAAAAGAGAAAAAAAAATATCCGATGAGGTGACTGAATCGAGCAGGGCACTTGGAATTTTATCAGTACTCATCACAACAGTGACATTCGGTGCAGCCTTCGCTGTACCGGCGGCAGTCAAAGAAGGAGATAATAGCAAGGGTGGCTTACCAAGAGTCTACAGTGCCTGGTATTTCAGTGTGTTCATGACCGCCAACGGGTTTGCCTTCGTCTACTCCTCAATAGCCACTCTTTGTCTCATGATCTCCGGCACTTCCATGGTTAAACTGCATATCCGCCGAGCTTGCTTCCTGGTATTCGCGTTCCTTGCCTCACATTCGCTCACATACTTGACTATTGCATTTGCTCTTGGTGTACATATAGTACTGGTTCCAGCAGGTCTTACAATTTCCACTGGCATATACATCATGAGTTCTCTTTTGGTCCTCTGCGAGAATGCAGGTTTTGTCAGTGAAATTTTGAATACTTACAAACCGCTGTCTGTCAAATGGGAGCATAAATTCGTATGCTGGTTATTTATACGCCGTACTGTAAAACATAGAGTTTGGGAAATTGCAGATAGGAGTACCAAAGGGTACAATACAATTACAGATGTGTACAAGAGTCCACGTATAGATATACAGTCTATCACCCTCCCTCAATCTTAACTATGGCCTGAAGTACAAAGTAAGTTAAGATTGCGCCTACAGCCTACAAACTGTAGTTGTGGAAGAGGCTTCGTGAAGATGTCAGCAAGTTGATATTTTGATGAGATGAACTTGATACTGAGGAGCTTCTCTGCAACACGTTCTCGAACAAAGTGATAGTCTACCTCAATGTGTTTTGTCCGAGCATGAAACACCGGATTAGATGAGAGATAGGTAGCACCAATGTTGTCACACCAAAGCACTGGAGAACGAGCAGGAGGGACTCTCAATTCTATCAACAAGGACTGAACCCATATGATCTCCGCAGTCGCATCAGCAACTGCTTTGTATTCAGCTTCAGTACTGTTGCGAGACACCGTAGCTTCCTTACGAGCATTCCAGGTGATGAAATTAGGACCAAGAAACACCGCATATTCCCCCGTGGATCGCCTGTCATCAGGACACCCAGCCCAATCTGCATCTGAAAAGGCTGAGATCTCATAAGATGGTGCAGGCTGGAGAAGTAAACCATAAGAGGCAGTGAAACAGATATAACGCACAATCCGTTTCCCAGCTGACCAATGACATGTCCCGGGCGCATGAAGATCCTGACAGACACGGTTGACTGCATAAGAGACATCTGGTCTGGTGATAGTAAGATACTGCAGACCACCAACAAGATTGCGATACTCAGTAGCATCATCAGGTGAAAGAAGATCTCCATCCATGGCAGACAACCGATCAGTAGCAGACATCGGAGTGATCGCATGTTTACACTTCAGCATGCCAGCACGACGCAATATATCCAGAGAATACTTCTTCTGAGTGAGAGTTAACCCAGCAGAAGACCGTGATACCTCCAGACCAAGGAAAAAATGCAGAGCACCTAAGTCCTTGACAGCAGAATCCCCACTCAAAGCAGCCACAAGATGATCCGCAGCAGCAGCAGAGGAACTGATGAGGATGATATCATCAACCACTACTAGGGAAAACCTTATACACAGAATGTTACTAGTAGCGCTTGTTAAAATGAGGCGCTACTGCTACTTAGCAGTAGCGCGTCGGCTAGAACGGCGCTAGTGTTACACGCTTAGCAATAGCGTGGCAGGGGCAGAACGCGCTACTACTATAATTGCCACACCGATCCCGACGTGCTAGGTATAGTAGTAGCGTCCTTCTAGGAACAGCGCTACTACTATGGATTTTAGCAGCAGCGCGTTTTACCTGCCCACGCTACTGCTAAATCTATTATCACCTAACCCCCCGCGCGGCCTGATTCCCTCTCCTCTGCTTCCTCCACCAATTCTCCTCTACTATTCCTCGTCGCCTCCGCCTCACCGCCGTCTCCCCCGACCCCGCCTAGCCGCCGACTCCCCCGACCCCGCCTCGCCGCCATCTCCCCAGACCCCGCCTCGCCGCCGTCTCCCCCGACCCCGCCTCGCCGCGCCTCGGTGCCGCCATCTCCCCCGACCCCATCTCTGTCCCCGCCCTCTGTAAGCACTCTCCCTTCCGATCCCTCTTCTGCCTTAGTATGAACCCTAGCTATTTAGTGCTAGTTAGTATGAACCCTAGGCTATTTTTTAGTGCTAGTTAGTTAATTACTTATATGGTAATTAGGGCAGTAGTTCCTAGATACTAATTAGTTAGTAAGAACTAGGTACTAATTAGGTATTAGTTTATTTTATTTATAGTAAGTTTGTTTTTAGTAAGAACTAATTGAATTAATAGAACTCGTTAGTAAGAACTTGTTGCTATTTTTTTAGTTAAAGCAATTTTTCCCGCATCGACGTCGACGATGCCTATCCCGCATCCTCGTCGTCGAGTCGGCGGAGGACGACACCTGCTTGACCAGACGGGCCATGTCCGGGACTGGGCTCCGCCGGGGTGGTACTGGGAGGCGCTACCTACGGGGGATGCAGGTTGGTGAGGAGCCAGCCTGTCGTTGACATGAACCTTCTTTGGTGGCGGTCGCTGGGCCAGTGAAGGTCCAGAGGCTCGAGGACCCCGCGGAGGTGGTGCGTCACCGTGTCAGTGAGGAGGACGCGCACGTCCGTCGCTACTTGTTTACATTGGAGCACAGGTTCTCCAATACCTAGCAGGTTCTCCAGGGATCTCACTGGAGCTATGATCCCGTGATGGTTCTTTCTCTGTGGGTGTCCACCACCCGCGCCGATACCCGTCGTGTGCTAGGGTTTCAGTTGTATTAGTGACATTATATGTATGACACTATTTGGGATATATTAGTGATAATATTCGACGATGTACGAACGCATGAGATGATTTACTTTTGCTTATTGAATGCATGCTAATTTGAGTCCTATAAGATATTTTGAAATGTATATCTAGTTTTGCTCAAATAGGATATGTGCTTGCCCAAGTGGCCGGTCATGTTTGCAGGTTACACCTCCGAGCGGCCTATGTTTTGCCGGAGTGTTGATTCATTTCTGTTCCGGCAAATTTCAGGCGCTCGATATGTCCTATTTTAGCAAAGGTCATGCCGGATTTTTCCGTAAATTTTGGCATGACTTGTGCCAGAATATGTAGGAAATATTGAGTGCCCCGGATTTGTGTGTTGAGTATTCTGGTAGTTGTCTTCGATCGATTTTCAATTAATGTGTTAACTATGAACATAGGAAATGTCTGACGACGAAAAGGATTTCGGTATTTGCAAATACCGCGAAGACGAGCGCGGCCTGTGCGACGGAATCTTCCTAGATGATGATAGGCGCTTCAGCATCAAGCTGGACGAGAACTTCGAAGTGGATACAGTAAGTCACAACGACAAGTCTTTTTTCGTAATTAAGCATGACATTTGCTTCATTTGCTTCAACTTATAATTTAAGCATGACATTAAGCATGACAAGTCTTTTTTTTACTATTCTACTAGCGTATCTCCTGCCATGCAAGAGTTTTTGTATTGGATAAGACAGGTTTCAGTCGTACTATGGAGGAAAAGAAATTTTACTTGAAGACCGAGCATGGTTATATTTTCAACGTAAAATTATATAATTCAGACGACTACACCTATTTTGGATGCAAAACATGGCGAGCACTATGCAAGACTTATGCATTTGAGCCTGATATGGTTATCACCTTTGATATTCGTCCGGAAGATGATATTGAAGGTAATACCGACATCTAGGTCGATATGCGACGCCTCCAGCTTATACCATTATGTAAGTTTCTCAACCATATTTATGTCTTTGATATTGTTTATTCAAAATAGTTGACAACTAATTTGTATTGTCAGCTTATTTCGGTGCAAGCAAACATGTCCAGCGCTTGGTAGACATGACCGTGATATCAGTACCGGGCTGAACTCAACCAAGAGGAGCTCAGTCATTATGTTTCATGGCTTGTGGATCTTGATACTGTCAAGACAAATTTTCTTCCTGCATTTAGAAATGTTAGTACTGAAAACGTCGTGCACCAATAGTGTTCGTAATGAACTACGGTCACATCTATTTAGGAAGTATGATAAGATTTTTACTATTTGTCCTCAGTGCATCTTTTTCATACATTATTTTTGAAGCTAAACTTCATTGCTAAGTATGTTACCATACGATGTCCTGCAACAGAGACTCCCTATGAATGTTGTGCCTTATGGGATCGAGACTAAAGGTACCATGAGTATTATTAGCTTACGGCCAAGATATCCTACAGATTACTGTAGTGCATTCAAGATTAGCGACGGATGCTTAATAGTGCAAGGCTAGACCAAATATGTGATGGGGGAGCGCAGAGAAGTACTAGGGGGCAGCAAACAGAAGTGCAGCCCACGATTAGGAGACAGGTTCATCTACATGCTCCAACTTGATCAAGGAGGAGAGCTACACATATTTTATGTTATTTTACCTAAGAGAGAGCAGCAGGAGTGACTAGCTAGCTAGAAATGAGTTTGAGGATGATGATGTGCTACACTATTACTATGATGATAAAATAGCTAGTGTTGGTGGTAATGACTATGATGATTATTATTAGCTGGTGTTAGTGCTAAAAACAAATGAGCAAACAACAGAGCCATGCAGCCCAACAATAGAATTCTGCTAGCACAACCACAACCCAGAATTGTTTTGTACCTAAAAAAAATATGGAACTACTTGAATTATACTAAATATATATATATATATATATATATATATATATATATATATATATATACCAGGGCGGGGTATGAGTCGATCATCACCATGGAGTCGATACCGTTGGAGATGTTGCGTGACAACCTCTGTAGGCGCCCCACGAGAGAAGTGGCCCGAGGCCGCTGTGTCTCATGGCAATGGCGCCGCGTCCTCACCAACCCGTCCTTCGTCTACCTCCACAGTCATGCCGCCCACATCGTGTCCACCCCCGGCGGCACCCCAGCGGAGGCGTTGGCCGTCATGGAGATCCGCGGGCATTGTATCGGCCTGGACATGGTCGTCCTCAACCCCACCACGGCCAAGGTAATGGGCCGCATCACCAATCTAGCCCCTGCCTACAGCCCCGTCAACGCCTGCAATGGCTACCTCCTCCTCGCCGCGCCCGGGGGCAAGTACAGGGATTGGCCTGTCTTCGTCTGGTAACCCCGTCATTGGCGAGACCCTAAAGATCCCGCCTCCGCCCAACATCGAGCTCCTCGTCAAGTACGCCATGGGGTTCAGCCCATCCTCCCATCAATACAAGCTCTTCTGCCTCTCTTACCGGCGGGACGGGGAGTCGCCACAGAGCTACTTGGACGTGCTCACCTTGGGCGTGGGGTTTGGTAATAGGTGGCGACGGCATCGACGTACATTCCCGAACCACGCCGTGTCAGACTTCTTCTTGCCTACGGTGCTCATCGACGGCAAGCTATACGTGGTGATGGAGCGGCGGGGGCACTACCGGACTCCCCGACCGGATGCTAGTCATCGACGTGGCCACCGAGGCACGCCACACGTTGCGCCTCCCGGTGGACTCCACTGGGAAAGCCGGCGTGCTGCTGCCGACGGTGCACGTGCAACCTTTGAGCTGTCCGGCGAGCTGTGCATCGCCGTGCGCGTCGCCCGCCAGCCAAAGATCACCTTCTGGGTCGTGCCGCTGAAGGATCACAAGGACGACGGCGCGCGGCTGCATGGCTGGGAGCTACGCTACACCTTCCACGTGAACGACGATAGTGACGACACTCCGAACGGCGCTTGGTTCGACGCCGGCGATGCCATGTTGTGTTATAGGTTGGGCGATATACTCTACATGTACAACACCACGTCGAATGCGCAGGACGCTGGAGCGGGCTGCGCCCTGGAATGGAACCATCTGATTAAACTGCCGGCGACTCCGCACAACCATACGTAGGTTGGAAAGAAAGTGAAGCTTACCAGAACCGGTGGAACGTCTATAGCGGCTACCGTCCAAGCTTGCTCTCACCCCGAGTTGCATTCGCCTCCGCCGTGCCACGGCCGCTGCCCCAGCTGCACCATTATGGAGGACAGGAAGACTTCGAGCACGCCTTGGTGCATGCTCTGAAGAGCCGCCAACGATCATGCAATAAGCGACGCTCGACCCATCACAATGACGACTTTTCTGCTAAGAGAATCAGTAAAATAAATGAGCAAACAACAGAGCCATGTAGCCCAACAATAGAATTCTGCTAGCACAACCACAACCCAGAATTGTTTTGTACCTAAAAAAAATATGGAACTACTTGAATTATACTGAACTACTACTTGAATTCACACATAGACATAAATTCATTGATCAAACAGCCATTGTAAATCACAACGTGTACATTGCACCCTACTCGTGACTATTGTGGTAAATACCCTCTTGGAGTAGTCCTCGCTCTGCATACCGTATGTTCTCCGCTGCCCATAACAGAGATCTTATCTCCATACTCCATTGTCATTGCTGACCTTGTGACGTGATAATGATAACTGATGTCTAATTTACCACGCAATGTCGGACTTCTTCTTGCCGTTGACAGTGCTTATCGGCGACAAGCTATATGCATGGTGACAGAGCGTCAGAAGCACTACCGGAGGCCCGATCGGATGCGGTGACGGGCACGGTGGTCTGGGACCACGCGGCCAACCGCGGCATGCCCAACACGTTCTGGGGCAGGCGCGCATGGACTTGGACGAACGGGCGGCCCTGCTGGGGTCCGACGTGGTGTACAACCAGGAGACTGTGAGCTCCGCAACGGTGAGGAATCCATCCCATCCGTCGTCGATGCATGCTTGTTTGCCGGATCAGTCGAGCTGCTGCTGACCGTCGATCATACATACGTGGTGCTGGAGTGCTTCCTGGAGCCGACCATGTCAGACTTCATGGTCGCAGGTGCACGGGGAGGAGAAGTGGATCCCCGGCTTCCACACTAACTGTGCAACTATCTCGTCCTGGTGAAGAAACCGGCACGGCGGCAACATGTTGCCCCGGGTACCATATAACGCTTTGAGGCAGAAAACATATGCTGTTGGGCAGGGATGCGTACGTGTTAATAGAGCAATCAGATTACAAACATTTGGCTAGTTAGCTTGAGCTTGATCCACACGTTATACCTATACAGAGATAGCTAGGGATCATATGTCAGCTAACTGACCATTTACATCAACAACTCACGCACGCCCTTCTAGAGTATATGTTCCGTTTATACAATACCGAATACACATACAATATTTCCAAAAACTATTAAAGTCATACTTATATCATTGGTATCAATAGAAGCCCCAGCGTTTGATAGCTCATCCTTGACGGATTTTTCTTGCCAATGAAGCCCAACCCACAACAACATGCACGTAAGCTCGATCATAAATGTGGTCTGTGAATGAGAACCAGCAAACCCTCCATTTCCTGTTGAACAAGAAGCCACAAAAGACAACCCACAGACCTAGTACAAATCCTATGCACATGCTGAGGTACAATGAAACCACATCGCTCATTCCTTCCTCATGCTCTTGAGGAGCATATGGAACTATGTCAGTTCGTGAGCAATTCCTTGGGAGAGGTGGACCACATAGACCTGGGTTGCCAATGTAGATGGACGCTTGGTCCTCTAGTGCTCTTAATTGGTTCCCAGATGGTATTGTTCCAGTCAGATTGTTGTATGACATGTTCAAGTGGCTTAGGGATGTTAGAGCTGATAAACTTGTAGGAATTTCACCAGAGAGCTCATTATGTGAGAGGTCAAAAGATTCTAGTGCTCGTAGCTCACCGGTACTTTGGGGTATTATGCACATCAGACTATTCCAAGAGAAGTTTAAGTTCTTTAATGCAACGAACATGCCAATTTCTTGAGGAATCTGCCCTGTCAAACTATTGCAAGAAAAATCCATGTTCACCATGTATGCTATATATTTGGTATATTCAAGTTGTTGACCCTTGACGTTCACTAACAAACTATCAGTATAAGCGGGACTATAAGCAGGAGCGTACATGTACATAGATGAAAGACTATAACCAATAAGGTGGAAAAGTCCACCACTGTTATCGGAAGTAAGAGTCATGGCAATTAGATTCCCAAGTGAATGTGGTATGCTCCCTGAGATGTTGTTGGATGCAATGTCTAAAAATTGAAGTCCCTTCATGCCGGCTAGTTGATCAGGGATGCCACCAATAAACATGTTTGAACGCAAACTCAGAACTGCCAATTGTGGTAACTTCGACCCAATCCATGGTGGTATGCTCCCAGAAAAGTTATTGTAAGCCAGATCTAGAAATTGTAGCTTTCTGCATCTCTGGAGAAACAATGGGAATGCTCCTGAAAGACGATTGTTGTTCAATTTAAGCAAGCTAATATTTGAGTTTTTCAATCCTTGATGGCCGTTGGGCAGTGTCCCGTTTAGCAAGTTTTTTGATAAGTCTAGATATACCAAGTGTTGCAACTGAAGCAATGATTCCGCAACCAAATAGGGAGAGCTCTTGGAGGCTAGGCAGATCCCAAACAATATATTTGGCTCCAAGAGATTTGTTGAAGGAGTTTCCAATAAGGAAGAGAGTCTCAAGGGATGTGAGATTGGAATGCGCCGGGGAAGGCATGGAGTTCTGAAGCCTACACCAACTTAAATCCAAATATGGGAGCATGTTGATAGCATGAAAGTCGTTAAATAAGAGATGCAACTCCTTCAGATGTGGTAAAGTGAGCGTATCTCACCTCCGATGGTCCCATACGTGCCCTCGCCTACGATTTGGAGGCCACGACGACAGGAGGTTGCCGGGGTCGATGAGGCCGGCCTTGAAGTCGCTCACGGGGGATGCAGAGGGTACGGTGTCGACCAACTGTGATGGAAGAAGAGGGGAACAACTGCTCCCTCAGATGTATTGGTGCATGTGTGCGGCCTCTAGCTTGGGTGGTACGTTGGGTATTTCAATAGGTGGGCTACGTGATGGAAATTAATTCGGGGCAAACTAAACCCGCTTGCATCATGCTACTACTTAATGCCCCGCCCATGAGGTAATTAGGTCAGTCAGGCGCCAGCTGTGTGGTTGCGTGGCACCGTAGACCGTGAGGTAACGTGGGGCAACGGCATCCATATCAGCCAGTCGGGCGTGACGGTCTTCCCCTGGCACTGTCACCTTCTGGTATAAAAACTTTCCTTCTTTTATTTTATTTTATTAGAAAATCACTTAATTCTACGCGGAAAATTACATCCACGTACAAACCAGCTTGGTACATGACAAGGAAATGCCCCGTCCATGAGGTTAATTAGCTTGACTTGGGTGAGAAGACGCTATACCTGGCCATGGGAAGCCCGGCCCGGCCCGACGCTGCCCCTGAGCCGGGCTCGGGCCTAGATTTTGAGCCCGAAGGCCTGGCCGGGCCGGGCCCGTCGTTTTTGCGCTTTCCTGAAGGTCGGGCCGGGCCGGCCCGAAGCCCGACGGGCTTTTAGGTGTTCGGGCCGGGCTCGTACCCAAAAAACAGGCCCGTTGGTCGGCCCGGGCCTGGGTTTTTTGCGTCGGGCTTGGCTAGGCCCGACCCGAAGCCCGGCCCGGCCCGAGGTATGGCCAGGTATAGAAGACGCCATCCATATCTGTGTGCCGGTCTTCCTCTGGTACGACCCGAATTCTTTTTCGAGAAAGAGTGCATTTTATTATTCAAAATAAAGCATGAAGAGGATACAAACATTGTGAGCACATAGCCGGCCTCTGCATAGCTAAGATGCACACATTCAACACCAACGCATGCACACAAAAAACGCCGGCAAATAGCAAAGTCATATAAGACCAAAGTTATGCCTAAGTGAGAGAGAGAGAGAGAGAAAGAGAGAGAGAGAGAGAGAAATGTCCTGAAGCAATCAAAATCGCGATCAACAAACTATAACAATGACCATATCTTCACCAACCATCTCATGACATCACAAGGACAAAGAGATTCTTCAACAGCAACGCTTTCAGGAAGGGAGCGACACTCGAGTGCCACCGTCACTGGAACCAACCACCAAATGTCAGAGTCTAGGTTTTCATCGTAAAGAAGCAGTCTAAGCATGTCCGAGCAATGCCTTCAACAAGGTAACGATGCCAAAACATCGTCATTGCCAGGCATATCCGTCATGGGCCAGACCTAGGTTTTTAAAGGAAATATGCCCTAGAGACAATAATACAGTTGTTATTTTATATTTCCTTATTTCATGATACATGTTTATTATTCATGCTAGAATTGTATTAACCGGAAACTTGATACATGTGTGGATACATAGACAGAATACCGTGTCCCTAGTAAGCCTCTACTAGACTAGCTCGTTGATCAAAGATGGTTAAGTTTCCTAACCATAGACATGTGTTGTCATTTGATAAACGGGATCACATCATTAGGAGAATGATGTGATGGACAAGACCCTAGCTTAGCATTATGATTGTTCAGTTTTATTGCTATTGCCTTCTTCATGTCAAATACATATTCCTTCGACTATGAGATTATGCAACTCCCGGATATTGGAGGAATGACTTGTGTGCTATCAAACGTCACAACTTAACTGGGTGATTATAAAGATGCTCTACAGGTATCTCCGAAGGTGTTTGTTCGGTTGGCATAGATCGAGATTAGGATTTGTTACTCCGAGTATCGAAGAGGTATCTCTGGGCCCTCTCGGTAATACACATCATAAGAAGTCTTGCAAGCAAAGTGACTAATGAGTTAGTTGCAAGATGACGTATTACGAAACGAGTAAAGAGATTTGCCAGTAACGAGATTGAACTAGGTATGAAGATACCACGATCGAATCTCGGGCAAGTAACATACCGATGACAAAGGGAATAACGTATGTTGTCATAACGGTTCGACTGATAAAGATCTTCGTAGAATATGTGGGAGCCAATATGAGCATCCAGGTTTAGCTATTGGTTATTAACCAGAGAGGAGTCTCGGTCATGTCTACATAGTTCTTGAACCCGTAGGGTCCGCACGCTTAGCGTTCGATGATGATATTGTATTATATGAGTTATGTGATGTTGGAGATATGCCCTAGAGGCAATCATGTATGATGATATTTCCTATGTGTTTATGAATAAAGATAGTCCTTGGACATTATCAATGACGTGTATCAGCAAGTACGTGACTTGTTTGTGGGACTATGCATTGTATGATGACTGTCCTAAAAGGTCCCTAGTCGAAAGGGCTGTGTGGACGCGCAGCTGACTAGACTAGCATATGACACGGTCGATGGCTCGGTCTCACTAGCCATGGAGCATTGGATGCTAACCGGATAATATGGACTTGGAAAGGTCTGGTCGGATTCGACGTAGTCGGATCCGAGTCAAGATAAGGTCCGAGTCGGACGTACTCCAACTATGAGACGCAGCGATATGTCATCTGTGAGTCTCTAGTACAACATACGTTCTATGTCCTAAGACCGAGCTGGCGCATGTATTCGAGATGGTGACAGACTTGCTTTGGGCCGACCAAACGCTACTCCGCGGATCGGGTAGTTACAAAGGTAGGTTTCGGTTTGTCCAAACCCCATGCTGCGAGACATGGTCGAAAGCAAGATGGGATTTGCCCCTCCGATCGGGAGAGATATACTCTGGGCCCCTCGTGTGATCCGACCAGAACAAAGCATGGCCATGCGACAATGATTATGAGATAATTCGGATAGTGGTCGGTATCACTGGAACGAGAAAGAGGTCGGGTTAGCACAAGGATGACAGTCTCGCCTTGAGCCCGACAACATATATCGTGTGGCAAAAGGAACAGAAGTGTGATGTACAGGTTCGCCTAACCAGCTTCATAGTCTGCTTGGTGGTGGGCACGCCTTGCTAGAGGCCGCTACCAACCGTGCAGGTCGGAGGTGATCCGAACTGTGACCAAGCTGACTTAAACCTAAGGGGTCGCGTGCTTAAGGGAAGGAACCTACGAGGTCGGTTCGTAGGACACTGGTCGGATGTGATCCGAACTGGACTAGGAACGTGACCGAGTAGACTTTGGGCTTTAGGGTCCGTGCGAGGCCCAAGTGTTGAGCTCGCGACGGACGCCTATATAAAGTGGAGGTGCGGCACACTCAGTAGGTAGAACGCTTCGGCCTCAGGAGGCAGAACGCTTCGGCCTCAGGAGGTTGATCGCTTCGCCTCGTGGAGGTTGATCGCCCGCGCCGCGACTAGGGTTTGCATGTGTTGCGAATAGCCACCTCCACTCGCCGATCGTGTGATCGGACCTAGCAGTCCGCCGCACAGTGTTCCTCCTGCACGCCCGGATACTGTTAGAGGCGGTGCACTTGCGCCGCTCCGGCGAACTCGTACGTGGGATCGGAGGATCGGCCGCTCGAGGGAGATCGGACGAGGACAAGACGATCCACGCCAACGCCGCTGCCCCAACTCTTCTTCATTGCACGTGCTCGCTGCCTAGTGGTAACGAACTATGATCCATCTCCCGTAGCATGTTCCTGGATGTTCTGCGCGTAGGAAAATTTTAATTTGCAGTCGACGCACCCTACCGTAGAGCCCAACATGTGATTTGGTGATTGAATGTTGTTCGTAGTCCCGGATGAGATCACGGACATGACGAGGAGTCTCAAAATGGTCGAGAGGTAAAGATTGATATATAGGATGATAGTATTCGGACACCGGAAGTGTTCCGGAGGGTACCGGGTACATATCGAAATATCGGAGGGGTTACCGGAACCCCCGGAGAGAAGATAAGGGCCATATGGGCCATAAGAGGGGGGCAAACCAGCCCACAAGGGGTGGCGCCCCCCCCCCCCTATGGAAGGAGGCCAAATAGGAGAATGAGAAGAGGGGGTCCCCCCCCTTCCTTCTCTCTTTCCCCTTCCATTTCTTCTTCGGCAATTAAGGAAGGGGGAGGCCGAATTGGGGAAGGCCCCAAGTAGGATTCGGGCTACTTGGGGCACCCCCTGGCTACCTATCCTCCCCTCCAACCTATGTATGTGGGGAGGGGGCACCTAGAACACACAACAACGACTGTTAGCCGTGTGCGGCGCCCTCCTCCACAGTTTACACCTCCGGTCTTATTCTCGCGGTACTTCGGCGAAGCCCTGGGCGGATCACATCACCATCACCGTCACCACGCCGTCGAGCTGACGGAACTCATCTACTTCCTCGACATCTTGCTGGATCAAGAGGACGAGGGATGTCATCGAGCTGAACTTGTGCAGAACTCGGAGGCGACGTACATTTGGTACTTGATCGGTCGGAGCTAGAAGAAGTTTGAATACATAAACCGTGTTGTCAAACGCTTCCGATTACGGTCTACGAGGGTACGTAGACATACTCTCCCCCTCTCGTTTCTATGCATATCCTAGATAGATCTTGCGTGAGCGTAGGAAAGTTTTTGAAATTGCATGCTACGTTCCCCAACAGTTTTTACCCCAGAACTCGAGACCGGGTACACAAAAAAGCACCACCCTCGATACACAAAAAACAGTTTTCCCCAACAGTTTTCCCTAAAATTTGAACACGCCATTGATTCAGGTTAATTAATTCAATGTCAAGTCAGATTGGTTCCTATTCGACACGGATTCAGAGGCAGAGAGGCGCCATATATACGAGAGGCCAGGAGACGATCTTCGTGCTCGTTCCATGGAGTTTGTCAAGGACCAGATTCTGCAATATGTTTAGTAAAAGCTTTATTTTGTTCATAGGCATATTTGGTGAATTTAGCATGGATTGCAACAAAGAAATACATTCAATCAAAGAGCAACGATCATAATTAAAGTCTTTGTAATGCAAGAGAGTAGGCACATCACTAGTTCAAGTTTTGACCTCTCTAAACCCACTTTTATCAAAAAATTTATCAAGATTTTCATCCTCCGAATTATGAGGACGCCTTCTAGCTAAAGTTGACTCTTCTCACTACAAGAAACCTGTTAATCCATGACGGATTTCTGATGACATTTTTGGAAACTGTCATGAATGACCTCGTACAACCCCGCAAGCCCGCCGAAAGCCCGTGTACCCGTTTCCGTATAAAAACCTAACCATAATTCTCCTGCTTGGCTCCTCCTCTCTGTCCTTGGCCCCCTCCCTGTCTCCCACAGCACGCCGCCACCCACCACCTCCTCGCGTTCCTCCCACACCTCGCCGCCGGCCCTCCCCCTCCCTTCCCCTCACCTCGCAGCTCCGGCAACAACCAGATCCGTCGCATCCCCCACCCATCCATCCTTCTCGCAACACATCTTCATCCCATTTGTCCTCTAGTCCGGCTGGATCCGCCGCTCCTGGTCTCCAGCTGCTTGCGCCGACTAGCCATGGCTAGCTTTTTCGATCATGGCATCGTGTGCAGCGCCAGCACATCTTTGACAGATCGTCTTCGTCCACACAATGCATCTCAGACATCTCCTCTCCGTCCACACCATTCCCCCTCGCGCCCACCTTGTAGGCTGCGCGGTGTTGTCGCCGTCCAACGTCCAGCGGCGGGCGACCAACTACCGGGCTGCCGTCGGCGAGACCTTCTTCTCCACCAAGGTTAAGCCCCCCGCCTGACCCAAATCACACTAACCTCATCCCTGATGCCCCCTTCTCATGATTCAGTCTGATCCCCTCGTGCGTGCGTGCAGGAAGTGTAGGGCCCAACAGTTTGTGAATCGTTTCTGAGCACTTGGCATTTAAGGAGCAGCTTGTCGATGCTGTATGTTCAGGATGAAATCTTAGCAGCTGTAGGTAAATTGTTCATTCTACCTGCATAACCTTATGAATTCATTCTCTCTATTTAGACAACAGTCAAATTTGTGCTTGAGCTTGATTCACCCACTACTCCATATTCTGTTTTTTGGGTTCAGAGTGTGTTGTTGACTCGTCTGATTGATGAACTTTTTTTTTCAATTACAGATGTATCTGAGGGAGGAAGACAAGGAGTGATGTAGTTGTGCAACTTCTTGCTGTTGAAACCTTATTGTTTTTTTTGTTTTTATAAGACTGCAGGGCACACCTCAATTGAAATCACAGCTGCACTAGAGCAATTTTGTTTCAGAATGCCACATTGGTGGTGATGTCTGAATGCAAGTGCACCAAGTTAAAATCCTATTGATGAGTTTTCTTCCAATCACTGTATACTATACTGTAGGGCACACTTAATGATACATGCGTATTTGGACAGTTCGCTTCACTTTTTTTCCTATATGGATTGATAACAAAGGCCCAACACTGACAGGGTCAATTGCAGCCTTCTGTATCTGTAAGAGTGTGTTCTGTGTGCGTGCTAACAAGGTGGCGGCAGCTGCTATCAAGAGGTCCGGTGCAGCAGCTGGTGTGCTCTGCGTGCTTCCTCTCTGAATCTTTGACACTGAATTTTCTCTTAATTGTTTATGTATCTTGCACACTGCAGGGTACCAAATAGAGATAAACTGCAACATACCAAGTAGAGACAAACCGCTGCACTGTGGTAAGTGGTCTTCTATCAAAAATGTAATTCAGTTTAGTTTTCTACCAAGATCTAATTCAGTTTAGATTTTCCCCTAGGTCTTGGAGACATTATTTTTGTTACTGTATTATCATGTCAACATGTCCTGTTTAGAGTTTTCTCACTAGGCATTTCTTTTTTCTTTCCTTTTCGTCTCCTGCATCCTGCTGAATATGCATTGGATAAATAAGTTTAATCTGAATCTAATTAGAAAATTATGTCATTACATTGTGGCAGTTCTACAGTAAGAATATAGAGGTTTAAACCTGTTAATTTGTGTACTAAGCACATGTATTAGTGAGTCAGTTTAGAGCAGCACTACTACTATTAGTTGTGCAGCTACTAGTACTAGTACCAACGCCACGTGTTAGCTCACTCTCTCTCAACCTAGAGCCACACACCAAGCTAGCACTTGCTTACACAGTAACACAACACATTTTTTCTTCAACTCCTTTGCTCCATGCCTAAGTCGCCCTCCTCAATAGTGCTCCTGACAAGTGATCCCAAATCTTTTTCTTAATGTTATTCCTCTGTTTTTTTTCGGTCACTTAACAATCTAATTGTCTGATTATGATCTCTTGTTTTTGGGATGCAGGTCTAGGCAGCGCTAGCAGCTGTGCCACCGCATGGCGCACAATAGAGCTTAAGAGGGCGGCCGCGGTGGAGCTGCTCCGCGACTAAACAGCGATTAGTTCTCTACTACCACTCCTATTATTTCCAGTACCCAGCTCAAGTGTTACTGAACTGCACCTATTTAGTTCATCTAGTTCAGAGTTACGCATTTTTCACCAGGGTTTTCAACTGATTTGTTTGTGCCCCATTGATCTTTGTGGTTAAATTATCATCTTATGCACTTGAATCGAAGTAATCCCAGTATGCATGTGGCTAAAATTAATAACTGATACATTGTAACCACTATCTAGTATCTCTTGACAGAACCATTTGCCACTTCTATAGATCTATTAGTGGCCATGGGTCTTAATTATTTTGTACGCCATTTGAAGTTCAGTTAACAAACAAGTGTTGTTTACTATTGTTAGTGCCCTGATAAATATTCAGTTTCATGTGTAAACTTGTTGAGACATGAACATCAGAACCTTACGCCAGCCAGACCGACGAGCGGTGGCTCCGCGTCATGGATATTGTTTGCTAGTGATGCAATTTTTTGGCAGATTTATACGGCCTCAACTGGTGCTGCTATAGTACATGAGTTTTGCTATGTATCTTCAATTAAATTATCACTTATAAGTCAACTTGATTAAACTTCCATCTAACACATTTCTATTTGGATTAATTTGTAGCAATCTCATGTTTATTGTTGTTTTATAATAGATACTTTATTATTCTCATTTATAGGCACCGTAAGATTTATGGATTTTAGAGAACATGCAATTGATTTTTGAAATTTCTTCTAATTCTCTTGTTTCTACTACTATCTATTCATATCTTCAAATGTCTAATGTTGTTGTAAATATGGTAGGTATGATTGGGTAGCAGGCTACTGGGTGCTGTCCATCACAATCCGCCAAGACATATAGTTGCCATGAGGAGGGCCGAGGACATAACATGAATAACAACCTTAGTAGTTTATATGTTCTGTTGTTGTAAATTGGATTGTACTGGACTACTAGTTCCTAACCTTGTTGTGTGATATATTTTGTCAATATATGTTGTATATTATCATTTCATGGAGGATTTTATAAACTGCTTCATTGTAGATACCTATGGTTTTTATAAATTGTTGTGTTGTAGATACCTATGGAGGATTTTATATTTTGAATGATTTGTGTAATATATATAACACTTTGGAAATACTGTCTTGGCTCAAAATTGGCAATATTTTGTGTAACCCATTGTATTGGAAGTGTATTGGTTCAAAATCGGACTGAAAGAAATGGATGAGAAAAAATTTAAATTGACACCAGATTCATGACGGATTTCATGACGAAAAAAAGTGTCCACATAGGCAGCCACATCATTCCAGTTTGTCAATTGAAAATCCTACGTGGCGTTGGTCCATGACGGTTAGTTCCGTCACAAAGACTTGGGCCTAGTTTGGGCTTGGCCGGGCTTGAGGCAGATCCATGACAGTCACGATCCGTCATGGAGGGTATGATGTCAAATTATGACGCGATATACATGACGGATTTCAAATCCGTCGTGGATGGGCATGCATGACAGTTTGTGGTTGGTCCATGACGGTCAAGATCCGTCATGTATTAACAGATTTCTTGTAGTGTCTTCAGTCTTCTTATCATCAAGTTTAATATTACTAAATAAAGAATCAATAGAAGAAACACCAATCATCTTAACATCTTCATTAATATGAAAGCAATCGGGCAAAAATGCTCTTTCTAAAAATTCTCTTTTAGATCTAAGTATAGCAGTTCTTTTCTTAGCTTCATCCATAGAAACATATAAAGCTTTAACTGATTCATTAATACCAACTTTGGGTGGAAATTTTTTAATCTTGATATTTTCTACATCATATGAAATTCTATCAATGGTCCTAGACATATCATCAATCTTATTCAACTTTTCTTCTATCGTAGTGTTGAAAACTTTTTGCGCATTAGTATATTCTTTAATATTTCTCTCAAGATCAGATGGCATCATATTATTATAAGAAGAATTGCCATAATTATTAATTGAATTTTCCAGAAAAGACCTAGGATTAAAATTACCACTATAAGCATTGTTATTAAAATTGTTTCGCGAAGCAAAATTCACATCTACGGGATCACTATTTTTCTCAATCAAAGTAGACAAAGGCACATCATTAAGATCAATATAAGCATGTTTACTAGCAACCAATTTCATAAGTGCATCAACTTTTTCACTCAAAGTACTGATTTCTTCAACAGAATTAACCTTTTTACTAGTAGGTGCTCTTTCGATATGCCATTGCGAATAATTTTCCATGATATTATCTAGAAATTTAGTAGCTTCACCCAAAGTAATCTCTATAAAATTACCACCTGCGATGGAATCCAAAGCATTTCTAGAAACAAAATTCAATCCCGCATAATTTTTTTGTATAATCATCCATAGATCTAAACCATGAATAGGACAATTACATAGCATTAATTTTATTTTTTCCCAAGATTGTGCAACATGTTCATGCTCAAGTTGCTTGAAATTCATTATTTGATTTCTAAGGGAAATAATTTTCGCGGGCGGAAAATACTTAGTAATAAAAGCATATTTGCACTTATCCCAAGAATCAATACTCTACGAGGCAAAGATGAAAACCAAATTTTTGCACAATCCTACAAAGAGAAAGAAACTAATTTCAACTTCACAATATCATTATCCACATCTTTTTTCCTTTTCATATCACACAATTCTACGAAAGTGTTTAGATGGGACGCGACATCCTCAGCAAGACTACCAAAAAAATGCTCTTTCATAACAAGATTCAGCAAAGCGGCATTAATATCATAAGACTTCGCACTAGTGGCGGGAGGAGCAATCGGAGTACTAATAAAATCACTATTATTAGTATTGGAAAAATCACACAATTTGGTATTTTCTCGAGTCATCGTGACTACTCAAACAAGATCACAAGCAAACAAAAGATCGAACGAGAAAAAGGCAATAGAAAAAGAAGGCAAATATTTTTGTGTTTTTTTGAAAACATTTTAGAAGTTGGGGAGATGAAGACGAGAGTCAAATGGAAAATAAAGTAATTTCAACGAGATGAGATTTGTGATTGGGTACTTGATAGATGTTGATGATGTCTCCTCGGGAACATCGCCAGAAATTCTTCCTGATTGCTTGATCTACGTTGGTATTTCCCCGAAGAGGAGAGGATGATGCAGCACAACAATGGTAAGTATTTCTCTTAGTTATGAAACCAAGGTTATCAATCCAGTAGGAGAACCATGCAACACTATATAAACAACACTTGCACTCAAATAACAAGAACTTGCAACCCAACGCGTAAGAGGGGTTGTCAATCCCTCCTCGGTATTGAGATAGATAAAATTGTATGATATTTGATAAATAGATCTTGCAAACACACAAAATAAAATAAATAAATAAAAATTGTAGCAAGGTACTTTTGGTTTTAATATGATAGGAAATAGACCCAGGGCCGTCGATTTCACTAGAGGCTTCTCTCGAGAAAATAGCATACGGTGGGTAAACAATTTACTGTTTGGCAATTGACAGAAAAGCGAATAGTTATGACGATATCCAAGGCAATGATCATGTATATAGACAACACGTCCAAGATTAGTAGACCGAGTCATGTCTGCATCTACTTGTATTACTCCACACATCGACCGCTATCCAGCATGCATCTAGTGTATTAAGTTTCTGGAAAAACAGAGTAATGCATTAAGAACGATGACACGATGTAGACAAGATCTATTCAGGTAGGAATAGACCCCATCTTTTAATTCTTAATGGCAACAATACATGTGTGTCATGTCTCCTTCTGTCACTGAGATTGAGCACCGCAAGATCGACCCATCATAAAGCACCTCTTCCCAATGCAAGAAAAATCAATCTAGTTGGCCAAACCAAACCAAAGTTTTGGAGAAGAAATATGAGGCTATAACAACCATGCATATAAGAGTTCATCAAAGCCCCCAAATAATATTCATGAATAGATCTGATCATAAACTCACAATTCATCGGATACCAACAAACACACCGCAAAAAGTCATTACATTGAATAGATCTCCAAGAACATCGAGAAGAACATTGTATTGAAGATCAAAAAGAGAGAACAAATCATCTAACTACTACCTACGGACCCGTAGGTCTATGGTAAACTACTCCTGCATCATCGGTGGGGCAAGGGTGATGATGAAGAGCCCCTCCGTGATCGTTGACCCCTCCGGCAGAGTGCCAAAAAAGACCGCCAGATTGGATCTCGTGGTTCTGTAACTTGCGGCGGCTCAAGTTGTGTTTCGTCGACTCTCCTAGGTTTTTTTGGATGTTAGAGTATTTATAGAGGCAGAGGTTGGTGGAGAAGCTTCCCGTGGTACTCACTACCCACCAGGTAGCGCCCGGCCCTTCTGGCTCGCCCTGGTGACTAGTGGGCCCCACGGGCCTCCTCCCGTGCACTTCTTTGGCTCCCTGGGTGTCTTCTGTCCGGTAAAAAATCTCCAAGAAGTTTTGTGGCATTTGGACTTCATTTGGTATTGATATTCTGCAAAGTAAAAAAACAAGCAGAAAACAACAACTGGCACGGGGCACTTGTCAATAGGTTAGCCCAAAAATGATATAAAATTGCTATAATATGAATATAAAACATCCAATATTGATAATATAACAGCATAGAACAATTAAAAATTATGGATACGTTGGTGACGTATCAGCAAGCGAGACGCACCGCATGTGCCGCCTTTTACCGTTCGATGCCACAGGGGACGCGGTGGTCGATGTCCTCGAGTTGCACGGTCGGCCATGCGTTGCGAGCTCTGCTTGCCCGCTGTAGGCTCCTCTTTTGGGTTATCTCCTGGCTGGCGTCGCATGATTACTACAAATGGGATCAAGGCTGGCAGATGCGTTACAGTTTTGATATGGGTGCCGGCAGAACCGTTGTGCCCCTTTGCATATGTTAGAAGGGAAAAAGAGGTTTGGTGGAATAGTCGTTGTATTGCTTGAGCCTCGTGGGCATATATATAGGAGTACATGATCTACTTGGAGTACAAGGAAAGCCAGAATATTTCCTAGTCTAACCTATGTTTCCTAATACAATCACATTACCCAACATCCCCCCGCAGTCACAACGGTAGCGACGCAGACGGTGAGACTGGAGAATAATCCGAAGGCAAGCCGACGGACACCCCCCACAGTCGTAACGGTCGATGCATCACGGAGTCATGGCTGGAGTGAAAACCGACGAGGTTGCTCAAGCAGGCGGTAGCCCTTTGTGCCGTTTGTTGATGTAGCCGAGAGCATGGGTGGTGAAGCCGTAGTCGAGGTAGCCCTGCGAAGAATGCCGTGGTCGATGTCGAGTCGGGGTAGCGGGTGTCGAGGAAGTCACTGTGGAGCCGCGAGCGCAAGGGGGCGCCGAGTTAGCATGGGCGCAGTGGTGTCGAAGTAGGGGTGCGCCGGAAGAAAATGTTGTTGACGACGCGGTGCGGTGGGTTTGCCAAGCCCGGGGACACATCGTGGACGAAGGCACGCACCGGTGTTGCCAGCACCGGACATGCGTAGACGGATGAAGACGAAGTTGATGAAGTGCCGACCAAGCTTGCCGGGCCCGGGGACACGTCGTGGATGAAGGCACGCATCGGTGTTGCCAGCACCAGGTATGCGTAGATGAGGGACCTGTACGAGCTGTATGTCATGTCGGAGAAGTCGGAGGGGCCAGCAGAGAAGAACTCGACGACGATTGTGGCGTCCATCGGCATGGGGCCGATGGCACCAACGGTGGTCGGAGTAGACGAAGTGGTCGAGGTAGATGACGGCGACGCTGGCAACGGGCTGGTGCTTGTACAAAGACGAAGGAGGTGGACTGGCGGCGGCGGCGGCTACTAAGGTAGCTGCAGCGGCGGCCAAAGAAGAGCAGCGGCGGTGGCCGGACAGCGGCGGTGGCTAGGTTAGGAGTCCGGCTGTGGTGCTCGAAGTAGGCGAAGAACCCTGACAGCGTGACGAAGACTGGCGCGGACGGTGGTGTTCCCGCGCCAAGTGAGACGGCGCGGCGCATACCACGGGAGGTCGACGCGCGGTGACGACAAGTGGATCGAGGGTCGCGGCGCTACGGCTCGAAGGGGCGACACAGCGGCGGCAGGAGGGTTGGGGTGACGGCGGGAAGATCTCGGGGCGACGGCGGGGACCGCGGTCCGCAACGCTACGGTCCGAAGGGGCGACGCAACGGCGGTTCGCGAGTCGGTGCAGCCGAGGGGACAGCCTCGGGGCGGCTGCGGGGACCGCGTATCGCGACACTACGACCCGAAGGGGCAACGCAGCGACGACGAACGGGTCGATGCAACCGCGAGGAGAACCACGGGGTGGCGGCGCTGCGGCCCGACGGGGCGACGCAGCGGTAGCCCAATGCTCGATCGGTTGAGAGGTGCGCTGAACTCGGGGACGATCTTCACGAGACCTGCGGAGGCGCGCGTAACCGACGGGCCAAGTCGGTCGCGCGGCGTAGATGAGGCGGATCACGGCGGCAGGCGGGTGATCAATCCGATCGCGCGCGAGGTCGGGGACGCCGCTTGGTGGAGACGGGGTGGTGGCGGAGTCCGAGATGAAGCCGGCGACAGCGGGCGGCAGGGCGGCTATGATTGGCCGCCGCATGGCGCGAGGCCGCTGGGTCGGGTGATGCAGGAGTCCCGGTCGTAGCAGGGCGGTGACGTCCGGCATAGATCGACGGGCGGGCCGGAGCACGACGGGCGGGCCGGAGCACGAACGGCGGCGGTGAAGGGCCGCGGCATGACGCGAGGTCGCCGGTTCAGGGTGACCGGCGGGCAGACGCGCGGACGACGTGCGAGGCCGCCGGGTCGGTGAAGAAGCCGGCAGATCGCGCTGGGGTTGGAGTAGAGGCGCACGGGGTCGACGGCGGCGCTGGGCGACGCAAACCGATCAAGATTAGATCCGAAAACCAAAAAGAAACCGCCGATCACCATCACTGGTGGAGAGAGAAAACCCCGGAGCAAGGGCTCCGGGAAAAGACTTTCTAGGACGGCCGGTCAACACGACCGGCGGACGAACCCGGCGGCGGTCATGGAGGCCGACCGGCCCAGGGGCGCCACGCGGGTGCGGAAGCAGCAGCGGCTAGGTTTTAAGATCGAGATAAGGCTAATACCATGTTAGAAGGGAGAGAGAGGTTTGGTGAAATAGTCGTTGTATTGCTTGAGCCTCGTGGGCATATATATAGGAGTACATGATCTACTTGGAGTACAAGGAAAGTCAGAATATTTCCTAGTCTAACCTATGTTTCCTAATACAATCACATTACCCAACAGCATACTTATCCCAATTAGGTCTGGTTGAGCATATGCAGACAAAAAATAAACATTTGCATGTTGATTGGTTGTCCGCATTCCCTCTTCCTGCACTGTAGCAATGCCTCGAATCACTGTGTTTGGTTTCTCGCATTGGCTGTGCTCATACTAATGCACATTGTTTGGTTGCATACACTGAACATGATTAAGAGTTAAGCGCTACACATAACACACGGTGTTACATGGCAGACGAGCTCATCGGCCTCGCTGATTACACATGGTGTTACATGGCAAAGCTACGAACTAAGAAATATCAAGAGCTTGACACATTAGTAACGGCTGATTAGCTAGTTGGTTACCTGTCGTTGCTGCACGAACCTCTGCTCTATCTTTATGCAGCCAACACTATCCTCATGGTCTGATGCAGGAAGATGAGCTCCACGCCAGGTGAGGCCACTACTAATCGATCAGCCGCTACTACTGGCATCGGCGGGCTCCGTGCCGGTGCCATGCTGCTATGAAGCAGCACAGGACGAGGTTGTACATCCTCCATCAGTGCGTCGCAGGTTCATCCCTTTACGCTGACCACACGCCTGTCACCGTCGCAGGAGATGCCATAACACCGGCTCTGCCCGTCCAGTTGGAGTGCAGGTCCTTGGCTGACCGCGGCCCATCACGCACCCCGCGCGACGAATTTGACAAAATTTATACAAAATAGCTACAGACATGAACACGAAATTAAGCATTTACCGTCGACGAAACTATGAACTGATCGTTTGGAACTGTAACATCGATGTGCGTATTTCCCGTGTAGACCTTATCTCGAATCAAAGTGTTGTTGTGTAGATCGGAGGGGATGAGAAAGAAGGGCATTAGAGAGGAGGTTAATGAAGATAGGAGAAGATAGCAGGTACAAGGTGTACATTAGCTTGCATCCCTCATACCCACTACTTGCGCTTGATCTGGCTCGTCTCAGCCTGGTATGCTGGAGACGGCCATGGACGGGGCATGGACTAACATCAATGAGACTAACGTCATGGACGGGGCATTTCCTTGTCACGTACTCCCTCCATTTTTAAATATTTGTTTTTTTAGAGATTTCAACAAGTGGCCGCGTACAAAGCAAAAAGAGTAAATCTACACTCTAAAATATGTCTATGTACATCCATATATGATAGTTCATTTGAAATCTTTAAAAGACAAATATTTAGGAACAGAGAGAGTACCTGACGGGCTGTGAGGAATGAAGGAATCCTGCTGACCCGCACTAGCTTGTGGAATTCTTTTCAATCACGGGCTGTGTGTATGTAGTCAAATAAATACCCAACCAACGAACCGAAGCTAGAGGCCGCACACACGCATCACTAGAGGGAAGCTGCCGGCCACATACATACACACAGAAAATGGCCGTGCCAAGACAGCTGCTCCGAGTTACAATGATCTTGACCATGTGCTTGGTCACCCACGTCGGAGCTCACATACCACCATTAACCGGGATGATCGGCCACCCAAGAATCCGAGCACTCCCGCCCACACCAGGAAGCACCCTCTGCATCCCCCGCGAGCGGGACGCGCTTCTCGACTTCAAGGACGGACTCACCGACACCAGGTCGTCATGGCGAGGTGTGGAGTGCTGCCAGTGGACCGGCGTCGTCTGCAGCAACCGGACCGGCCGGCCATGTCATCATGCTCAAGATCAACAGCGGATGGCCGTTCGAGTCACCTTACGACATCTGAAGCAGTTGGACCTATCTGGCAACAACTTCGGCGGCCAACCCATCCCGGAGCTCATTGGCGCCCTAGGGCGTGGGCATCTCGACCTCTCTGAGTCCCATTTTTGGTGGCCGGATTCCACCCCACCTTGGTAACCTCTCGAACCTGGTCAGCCTTCAGCTCAACTACTCCCTCCGTTCCTAAATAATTGTCTTTCTAGAGATTTTAACAAGTGACTACATACGGAGCAAAATGAATGAATCTACACTCTAAAACATGTCTACATACATCCGTATGTTGTAGTTCATTTGAGATGGCTAGAAAGACAATTATTTGGGAGCGGAGGAAGTATATGGCAAATGGCACCTACTCTCCTGATCTCGCATGGGTGACGCACCTACGGAAGCTTCAGGACCTCGGCGCTGCCGTCAACTGGCTTCATTCTATCAACATGCTCCCCCGCTTGACAGACCTTGATTTAAGTTATTGTGCGCTTCAGAACTCTATCTCTCCCCCGGCGCATTCCAATCTCACATCCCTGGAGAACCTCAACCTGATTTCAAACTACTTCAACACATCTCTTGGAGCCGAAAATTTGCTTTGGGATCTACCCAGCCTCCCAAGTCTCTTCCTAACTGATTGTGGAATCGATGGTCCAATCCCTGACGCAGTGGGGAACTCGACCTCTCTTCAGAGTTTGTATCTTGGTTCGAACAAGTTCACTGGCATGGTGCCGTTGAGCTTCAGGAAACTACAAAAACTAATAGAGCTCGTATTAGAAACCAACTTCATCATCATGGATGTGGCGGAGCTACTGCATCGGTTAGGGAACTTTAGCAGCTTGGCCAAGATCGACCTCGACAACAATGATTTGTATGGAGAGGTACCCGTTAGTATACGGGAACTCATAAATTTGAACGAATTATGGCTGGCCCACAACAACCTACATGGTACAATCACCGAGGACCATTTCACATATCTGACCACCTTAGATATCCTAGATATCTCTGATAATTCCTTAACTGTGAATGTCGATAGTACATGGAAAGCTCCATTCAACTTATCCTATGCAGGCTTTAGATCTTGTAAACTAGGGCCCAAGTTTCCATCTTGGCTTAACCAACCAACGATCACTTATCTTGATGTTTCGAACACACTGGATTGTTAATCCCTCTTCTGAATATTTGGATTTGTCAAGAAATCGGCTTGTTGGCATGCTTCCTAACCTATTATCTCCCTTGCAAATACTGGATGTTAGTTTTAACGAGATTGTTGGCCCAATTCCAAAACTTCCAGATAGTCTATTATACTTGGACCTCTCCGGAAACAATCTGTCTGGCGCACTGCCATCAGTTATAGGAGCACCAATGGTAGAAGTACTCCTTCTCTTCAATAATTCCTTTTCAGGAACTATTCCATGCTCCATGCTTCAGTTGCAACAGTTGAAATTTCTAGACCTATCAAAAAACCTACTGGATGGGCGATTGCCCAGTTGCTCTCGAGGATTCGACACCTCAACTATTACCTTGCTTAAATTGAACAACAACCATATTTCAGGAGCATTCCCGTTGTTTCTTCAGAAATGCAGAGAGCTAAAACTTTTGGATCTGGCATACAACAAATTTTCTGGGAGCTTACCAACATGGATTGAGTCAAAGTTGCCACAATTGGCACTTCTAAATTTGCGCTCAAACACGTTCTCTGGCGGCATCCCAGATCAACTAACTAGGATGAAGGGGCTTCAATTTTTAGACATTGCATGCAACAACATCTCAGGGAACATACCACGATCACTTGGGAATCTCAAAGCTATGACTTTTACTTCCAATAATAGTGGTGGCCTTTTTGACCTTGTCAATTATATTGTAGTTGGTGTAGTTTCTAAGGACATGCCCGCTGATGCTTATACTGTGGAGGTTGGGATAAAAGGTCAAGTGCTTGAATATACCAAAGGGATAGCATACATGGTAAACCTTGATTTTTCCAACAACGGTTTGACAGGGCAGATTCCTAAGGAAATTGGCATGCTCGTTGCATTAAAGAACTTAAACTTCTCCTGGAATAGTCTGACTGACATAATACCCCAAAGCATCGGTGCGCTACAAGCTTTGGAATCTTTTGACCTCTCGCACAATGGGCTCTCTGGTGAAATCCCTACAAGCATATCATCTCTAACGTCACTAACCCGCTTGAACTTGTCATATAATGATCTGACTGGGACTATACCATCCGGGAACCAATTAAGAACACTAGAGGACCTAGCGTCCATATATATTGGCAACCCAGGTCTATGTGGTCCACCTGCCCCAAGGAATTGCTCACGAACTGACATAATTCCATATGCTCCCCAAGTGCATAATGAAGGAATGAGTGATGTGGTTTCATTATACCTCAGCATGTGCATAGGATTTGTAGTAGGTCTATGGATTGTCTTTTGTGGCTTCTTGTTCAAGAGAAAATGGAGGATTGGTTGGTTCTCATTTATAGACCACATGTATGATCGAGCTTACGTGCACGTGGCCGTGGGTTGGGCTTCACTGGCAAGAAATATCCATCAAGGGTGAGGTCTCAAATGTTGGAGCTTATGTAGGTACCTACTTTCCTCTGTCCCAAAATAAGTGTCATGCTTTAGTTCAAATTGTTCAAAATAGTGGTTTTAATGATTATTGTTGCGTGTAATGCTTTTCTTTGGTTTATAACTTAGCATGATTAATATTGTTGGAGATATTGTACGTGTATTCGGTAGTGTATAAACCGAATATATAATATAGAAGGCCTAGGGTCGTGTGTGTGTGTGTTGTTGTGCGTGGTTAGCTAGCTGAGACTGATCCACATCTCTGTATAGCTAATATGTTGGTCAAGCTCATCTAACGTGTTACAGAGGGAGTACTAAAGTTCTGGAGAATTATTAAAATAGCTGAGTATAAAGAAATAGCATACATCTAACGTGTTACAAAATTTCAGTCATATATTCGACTCACGGCAAGAGAAACAAGCATAAAGATATAGCATACATCTAACGTGTTACAAAATTCTGGAAAACTTGTACACCAGTGCACCGAACATGAAAAACTTGTACTACAAGTTCTGGAAAATTATGAAAATAATTGAGTATAAAGAAATAGCATACATCTAATGTGTTACAAAATTTCAGTCGTAAATTCAACTCACAGCAAGAGAAACAAGCATACCAGTTTTTTTTTTATTTTCTGAGGCAAAGCAAGCATACCAAATTCGGCTGTGGTAGTTCAAACAGGCCCAATTCACAACCCAGTTTAAATTAACAGCATTCATGTCACAATTTGCCAAATTTTTTCTCGAGCTGTGAGTTGAATTTTTAGCTAAAATTATATGACATGATAGATATAACTCACACTCAACCTGCGCCTCGCCATCCGGTCACTAACAAACTCAAGGGAAGGGACCCTCCGCTCCGCCCCCAATATTCACATCTTCTCCTCCTCATCCCTTCCATATCTATTTGCCTCCTCATCGCAACAAAAAAGGGTTGCGGATCCTTCAACGTCTCACGCCGACCAAAAAAACCTACCTACCTACAGACTAGTAGACCAGTACACCTTGTCAGACTCCCACTTTACTTACTTGACAGATGACTAATGCACAACCACGAAAGAAAGCCTCAAGTGACAGCCAACCGCAGGTCATTCAGCTCCAGGTACAGTTCGCCTGCCACCGGTTCCAGAAAAGGGTCGACCAGCTGCACGCCGCACGAGTCGCACTGCTTGCAAAGGATAACCAGTGAAGAAGGCACAAATATAGCTTCACTATCGTCAAACAATGCTTCCTTGTTATGGTAAGTGGTCGAATCAGACTGCATCCAAACCAAAGAAAAAGTTAAATATATAAGATCGAGCTGACACAATGAGCATGCAGCAAACAGCAAGACACAGAAAGAAAAATTACCGATGGACCATCTTGGCCTACAGGATTCGTAGAGAGACAACCCAGAATATCAGCTAGCTGCTGTATATGTATCCTCCTGTCCCAGTTAACATCCGGACGGACACCACTCGAGGAGCTCTTGCCGTTATTTGCTGACAAAAGGCTCAAGGAAACCCTGCCGCCATCACTAACTGATTCACCCGCAGAGTTCAACACACCACCATGGCTTGGCCCAGGTGCGGAAGAATGGGATAAACAGTAAGCGTCCCCATTTGCATCATTCATTTCCTCTTCCTCTCCCTCAAATGGAGCGCCATACTGTTCCCCAATCTTGGGACCTGGACCGCTTTTCTTATAGACCTTGCAGAGAACGAAATCGTCCTGCAATAAGAGAAAAACAAGAATCAATATACGGCTTGCTGTACACATGGAGCTAACAAACACTTTGCTAGTAAAAAACGGAAAATGATCACATCAGTGCCAACTTTTCTCAGTCAAAGAATAAACTAAGTGCCTCCTTCAGTTTGCGGAGTGGGTAATTGCTGCAATTCTTTAATTATGGCACAGCTTATCTTTTGTTGTTTGGACCTTCCCATCTTTGCTACTTATGGTGTATTATCTTCCCAAATACAATCTCAGGATATAATTTACTAGAAATAAAAGGGTATTAGGAGCATTTATTGTACGTTGGTGCCACGTGTATTGTAATGTACGTTGGAAACGGTTCAGCTTGTACTGGAATAGGAAAACTCGCATCTTATCTTACTCAACATTAAATAGTTCAGAGACATGTTGAGCGATAATTTGCTGAATCATGCATGGCATGCTACGTTGGTGTCGTTGCGTCGTCCATACGTTGAAATTTTTATCTCTTTTATAGTTCTATACACATGAATACAAGTTTCATTCATTTCCAAAACAACTCCGTAAACAACTGAAAAATAATTTTTCAGGGGAGTAAGCAATCATCAATCGTAAACAACTGAAAATTATTTTTCAGGGGAGTAAGCAATCATCGATCTGACGCAAACAAGTGCGTTAGGAGCAAGAAACCCATTTCATAGAAGAGATTTCAGAGAAGAGATGGTGAAACTAGTACAAAGACAGCAAAGAAGACCAGCATTGGGTATTTCGCTTTCGACCAGCCTATATTCATGCATGACCCAGTCAGTTCTTTTCTCCTTGCGTCCCTTGCCAGCATGAAACACCAAGGTCCTCTTCATCCCAACAGTCCGAGAATTACAGACCACCTTCCTGTCCTTTCCAGTGCCCAGCTTGGTTTGATCACGGCGGACGTGGGGCACAGAGAATAAGCATTGCCTCCCATATTTCTTTGAGGTGAAAATATTTGGAGTGGTGAGATTTTAAAGACCTAAAATATGGCTAAACCCTGCTAGATTATCCAGACCATTGGAACACATCTGCCGAAAACGGACGCTCGATACGTTGGGGCAGGTGGCCCTTTAATTCAGCTCCACCCACTCCCTCGCGAGGCAGCTGGTTTTCAAAGCCGGCCCAAGCATCGAGATCTACTATACTCTTTGCGCGCTCGAGAAGACACGGCGCGCCCGTTTGGGCCGGCCCATGTGAGGGCGTCTGTTTTTTCTAGTTTTGTTTTTTATTTTTATTTTTTATTCCGTTTTTGTTTTCTTTACTTTAAATAATTTTGAACTTTAAAAAACTTTTGAAATATTTTTAAAATGTGTGAATTTTGAAATAAAATGTTTGTGAATTCCAAAAAATGCTCGGGATTTTTCTAAAAATGTTGGGATATTAAAAATATGTTCTTATTTTTGGAATAAATATTCGTAAAATCAAAAAAGGTCCGTCATTTTGAAAAAAGTCCGTTTATTTGAAATTATTAATGAAAATGGACAAATTTTTTGCTAATTCAAAAAATGTTCATGCATTTTCCAAAATGTCCTAAAAAATTCATGAACTACAAAAGAGTTTATTGATTCATAAAATATTTGCTGATTTAGACAATGTTCATGCATTTCAAAAGATGTTCGTGAATTTAAAAAAATCCACCAATTTCGAAAAAAATGGTCGCCTATTTTAGAATGGTTTGCCGATTCAAAAGAAAATGGTTAAAAACCGTTGCAATATAAAAAAAGTGTTCACAATTTTAAGAAATTTTTTGTAATTAGTAGACTGTTCATGATTTTTATTAATGTTCCCAATTTTGTAAAAATGTTCATGAATGATCGAAAATATCTAGTTAAACTGTAATGCTTCTGAGTCTTTGTGACTGTATACCCACGTGAATTTTGTAGAATTAATTGCCGGGGTGGATCGGAATATTATAGTATGTTGTTTCCTCGCATTGCAACGCACGGGCCCTTTTGCTAGTCAAGATAGAGAGACGAAACATCTTTCTTTTGGGCTACGGAGACTAAACATTGCCTCCCATATTTCTTCAATGATTTCTTTGTGCGGTCTGATCGCTTGAGTATTTCATTAAGGCAATGAGTTATATTTGCGGGAGAAATATTTGTATTACTCAATCATAAAGTCCTTACAATCTTCTCTAACTATCTGTAACACACTCGGAGGGCCTGACCCTAACCAGGTCATGGTATGGCCCTCTTTCCTACCAAAGTTTGCTAGGCTATCACTAGCTTTATTCTGTGAACGAAAAACATGAGTAATACAAGTAGATCGAAGACTTAACAAATATCTAATCTCATTAATCAACGACGCATACATCGATCGGTCCACGTCTGGAGTGTTGATCATTGACACCGCCTTGACAATCTCATTAATCAAGATGAGATTCCAAGCACAGATGAAGGCCGTGAGAGTAAGATCTTATACCCATGCATATTTTCCTTATCATTGAACAAAGGCACCCTTCGAACTATGGTAAGCTCGTGACTGAGGCAGCGAAACCACCAGTTGGAAGCCGAGAAGCACTAGTAATAAGCTGGCGGAAATGCACGCTGCCGATCAGGGGTAAATTCCGCCATGATCTCGAGTTGCTGCAAACAAGCATTGAATCAAGATATCATCAAATTGATCGATGCAGGGCCAGCTTCAGATGCAGGTAAATATACGTTCACACTTACATTTATAAAAATTGGCAAGACTTTTAGCAGTAAACCCATGATCAAATTTCATGTTATCCACCAGTGATTCAGCCCGTAGCAATCAAGGCCACTTGAACGAAAATGTAACATAATACAACCGAAATCAAGATGGAGAGACCAAACATCTTTCTTTTGGGGGTACAGAGACTAAGCATTGCCTCCCATATTTCTTTGAGGTGAAAATATTTGGAGCGGTGAGATTTCAAAGACCTAAAACCTGGCTAAACCCTGCTGGATTATCCAGGCCGTTGGATCGCATCTGCCGAAAACGGACGGTGGATATGAGGGGGCAGGTGGCCCCCATAATTCAGCTCGCTCGCGAGGCAGCTGGTTTCCAATTTCGAAACCAGTTTCGGAGAGCAGCGGAGGGAAACAGGAAACCAAATCGATCCCCATTCAATTCCGATGGCCTCGCCGCCGCCGCCGCCGACCACCGTCCGCCGGAACCCTCCCCGCCGCGGCAGGGCGGCCCTCACCCCGGGCCCGACCCCTGCCCCGGCGCCGACCCCGGCCACGGCCACGACCACTCTCCGCTCCCGCCGCCGGAAAGCCCCGGTCATCTCCCGCCCGCTCGACGACGAACCCGCGGCGGCGGCGGCAACTCCCGCGGGCGCCGCCACCCCTCTCCCGCCTCCTCCGCCCACCCCACCCGACGCCGCCATTTCCCCTCCCCACCCCCCTCCTCCTCCTCCCGCCGCGGCCGCCGCCCCGGCGCTCACCTCCTCGACCTCGTCGCAGCCGGCGGCGGGGAGGACCGCCTCAAGGTGTACCTCCGCATCCGCCCCCTCCCGGCGCCGGTGCGGGAGCGCGGCGGCAGGCCCGCCGCCGGCCGCGCCAGGGCCAAGGAGCAGCCGCCCAAGAAGCAGCAGCCGCCGGGGGTCTGCCTCGTCGCCACCGGCCCCGGCTCCGTCGCGCTCACCGTCCCGCAGGCCAAGCTCGTCGACCACCGGCGCGGCCGCACCGCCACCGAGGTCTTCGACGGCTTCTCCGCCGTCCTGCCGCCCGACTCCTCGCAGGTATAATTAACCCCCAAATCCCCACCCCCTCCCGGTTACAACCCAAATGCTCCATTTTGACCTGCATCTGCATTGCACCTGTGCACTCTGTAAACCGAGGTCTTCGACCGGCTACAGATGACTGTGCTATGATCTCATCTCAGCCGGATTCTGCTGGGAGGATCCCCAGCACAGCAGTGAGGAGCTGTTACAGTGTTTGAACTGGACATTTTCTACTATAGTTAACTGGAGATGTTCAACTTGTCTAAACTTTGCACAGCTTTTGTATGCATCTTTAGTGGTGAAGCTTTGCTTGTTGTATGATACGTCGAAAGCTCCTACATGACATGAGTATAGTTCTGTTACTAAAGATCATCGATTCATCAGATCCTTGTTATGCTAGTTTAAGAAAAAGCGGCATCAATGTGCCAAGTATAAGGAACTTATTGTCCTTGCTATTACGATTGTTTACCTTACTCTAGAGACCATGGGCTATTTTTGAAGATAAACTAAGGTAAAGTAGTTGGGTGGGAATCCTAAGCATTTTGTCCTATGGGTTTTGTTTGGCATTTTCCCTAAGGATTCGAGTGCACTCTATTTTGGAGAGAATATTTCATCCATCGGATGTCAATTCATTTTCTTTTCACTCCATGATGTGATGTAATTTTTTCCAATCCACCCATGGATTTTTATTTATGTACCACCCAACTATTTTTCTTCATAACCCACACAAAGGCTGAAAGACGCATAAAATGAATTTTCCTTCCGTATAATCTTAATACAGTCTCATAGATCTTTTCATTTCAGCCTTTACAAGTCCAATGCACACACCCTGGCTATATCTTCGCTCCTCCAAAATCCATGCATTTATTTTTTTGTGTATCATCGTGATGCATGACAGGCCAAACTCTTGCGTCGTGTGGTCTCGCAGAAATCCAAATCTTCAGAGTTATGGTTTTTTCGTATCTCTATTTTCTTGTTCCTGTTATTCAAGTAGACATCTGTGCAGTTTTTATATGTTGAGGCATATTAAAGTTATGGAACTAATGCTTAGCAATACTGAAAAACCAATTCACAATTGGTAAGTCGGTTTGAAATTCTTGTTTCTAGTCAACCGGTCATCAGCATGTCAACCAGTATAAAAGTACATTTGTTCGCTGCAATACTATCTTTTTTTTTTGAGGTGATGCATTACTGTCTTAGTGGTACAATGCTATCGGTTTCAGGACAGACCTAGGAGTATTTCTGTACTGGGCTATGATTTAGATGACATTTACTGGATTTGAACCTATGCATTTGCTGGCATGCTATTAATCTCTCCTTGCAATTCCGTGCAGAATGATATCTTTACTCAAGTGATGAACCCGCTAGTGGACGAGTTCTTGGGAGGAAAGAGCGGGCTTCTGGTTGCGATGGGTCCGACGGGGTCCGGCAAGACGCATACCGTCTTTGGTACTGCGAGAAATCCCGGCCTGGTACCGCTCACGCTACAAAAGATCTTCGCGACGGCAGATGAATCCGAAGGTGGCAACCAATCGCCAAGGTACACCTGTTCTGGCTTTTTTGCTGCCAGCTTGGTACACTCTACTAGTGTAGTGTATAATCTGCATATCTAGTACTGGGTCCGTATAGGATTGACGCCAAATGCCGCAAATATAGCAAATGTTCAGAAGATTACTGAAGCATGCAAGTCTGAAAATTCTGAAACTAAAAAAGTTTTACCGTTTTGGATTCTCTCGCGAGCAGCTTATAGCTTAACATGATGTGCAAATGCAAGTTCTTTGTTAGGTTTTCTAGCTACGGTGGAAGCAATTAAATCACAAACACTCCCTTAATGAGTTCCATGTCATACTTGCAGGTCATTTTACTTGTCAATGTTCGAGATTCTCTGTGAAGGAAAAGGAGAACGGATTCTCGATCTTTTGTCTGATGGAGAAGAGCTGGTCCTCCAGCAGTCAGCAACAATTAAAGGCCTTAAAGAGGTATCTACCATCTCAGTTAGCCTACTTTCCTTAAAATTAGGCCCCTTGGAACAACACTCTGAACATGCCTGATAGGGTCATATATATAGTAGTCTTACTCTGGTGTCATTTTACATGTCATGGCCACGACTTCGTAACAACTTAAATATCTTAAGGAATTTGCACTTCTTTGCTGTAATCAACCTTGGCTTCCAACCTGAAAGACGGGGTCTTGGAATGGCAAATTCCATTTCCAGTTGATATGCACTGCGTTGATATGAATAGTTTTTGTAGTAGCATGCAGTAAGGTGCTCGCCTTTCTGGCAATAGCATAAAATTAGATGCTCACTGTTATTTATTTTGCAGGTGGCCATTTCAAGTGCCATGGATGCTGAGAGTTTAGTTTCACGTGGCATGCTTAAGCGCAGCACAGCTGCAACTGATGCCAACAGCGAGTCAAGGCATGTTCTCTGTATAGATACCACTTATCCTGAACTTTTTAGTTGCAGTTATATATGATGATGTTAATATTAACTTCATATTGTATTGCAGCCGGTCACAGTGCATCATAACTATACGTGCTGTTCATAAAAAAATTGAACAACAAAGTGAGTACCCTATTAGTGGATCTGTCCTGACCATTGCAGACCTTGCTGGGGCAGAGCGAAAAAAGAATACTGGAAATAAGGTCTATTCGTCTATCACCGTTAATTGCATTGTATAGCAGTGATCATATAACCATGTCATGACACCTGTTCTTCTACTGGATAGTGGTCTAAATAACTTTTAATCTTTGATTTTGCAGGGTTCAAGGTTGCTGGAGAGTAACTTTATTAACAATACATCCATGGTTTTCGGTCTATGTTTGAGGGTAAAATTAGCTTTTTCATTTGCTGCCCTTTATGCACAACAGATGGTGCTTGCAGAATGCATTTTTTGTCAGTGAGGTGCGCCTGCCAGCTAATCATAGTTTTGCTTTCAACTTTGGTAACTGCAGGCTTTATTAGATCATCAGAAAAATCAGAAGAAAACCTTGGAGAAACATTTTAAGAACTCAATGGTATGTGTGCTGACAATGTATTCTTTTGAAATAATATTATTTTCATTTGTCCTAAATATTTTGTGTTTTCAAAGTTGACTAGGTACTTGAAAGACTACCTGGAAGGAAGGAAGAAGATGACTCTGGTAAGCCATTCTGAGATAAAATGGTCTATTTTTCTTATCAACAGCTCCTCAAATGACATCTTACTAGTTTAAAGTGTTTTTGATCCTGACAAATGTACTACTCCCTCGGTCCCAAAATAAGTGTTGCTGATTTAGTATAAAGTTATGCTAAATCAGCGACACTTATTTTGGGACGGAGGGAGTATTATTCTATTGGCCATTATGAAGGATGCCTATTGAATCTTTTTTCAACCGAAGGCCCATTTTGTGCAAGTCATTCACAATCTCTATATTTTTATGCTGGAAGAGTGTGTCATTGACACCCTTACTCTGAGGTCTACACAGTGCATGTTGACTTGATAAGTGCACTGTTTTTAATTACCATTTCTGTTGTTTCTCAGATTTTGAACGTGAAACCAGGAGAAGATGATTACGCAGATACATCATATTTGCTCAGACAAGCATCTCCTTACATGAAAATAAGGTAATTCCCTTTATTTTTTCTTCTCCCAGTCTGGATTGAATGGATTGAATGGCAGTGGCCAATAGTACCATTTCATGCTTGATTTACGTTAGTCAAACGTCCTTTGCATATATGATATACTCCTAGGTATTTTTTTTATAAATATAGTACTATTGACAGGGTTGTATAAGTAGCAACACACTGTACATACAAAACCAATGAAAGACTTTGGCTGTAGATTCTATCTGTTCAACGATGTGTACTTACTGATTCCTTCAAAGAAGTTCGTTTAGCTTTGGGGTCGAAGAAGTTGTTCTTCGTGACACTGTAGTTAAATGTCCTTGCTGATGAGTTAAATGACTCCATGTTGTACTTGAAATCCGACCGTTTTGTCAAATGTCGCATGTACGTTGGGTGGCCTCTATACATAGATACATATGCATATTTATCATTCATTCTATTTCCTGTTATCTTTTCAGGTACACCAGCCTTGATGAATCTTCTGACTTGGTTTCCCAAAAGAGATCCAATGTTTCCCTGGTTTGCCAAGAGAACAAGAAAAAGAGGAAGGTTAACAAGCCCGAGCCTGAAGTTGTTACGGTACAAATTGATTAAATCCTCCAATCATTTTGTCCCATTTAAGTATTTAATTTCTGTCTGGCGCAGAGCCTCACTTGTATAGACATTTCAGCTCCGATAGTTAATTATATTGAATGAAGTATCATTTTTGTTATGTTCTGCAGGCTGAAGAAAAGGAGCTGCAAAGAGTGTCTCGAAGTGAACAAATCATGAAGAACCTTTTCAATGCTTTATGGACTGTCTCAAAACAAAAGATTTCGGTAAGCAGCAAAAGATTTTGGTAATTTGTTCATTCGAGTTTCTTTTTGTATTGTGTTGATCCATGGTATTTCGTTCATAGGAGTTTGAGGTTGCTGCTAAAAGCATGCGAGAATTGCTCAAAGATAAAGACACTGAAATTCTAGAGCTGAAAAAGGAGTTGGATGACCTGAAGTCTCGTTGTTCACACGTTAAGCAAAATGGTGCTGCATCAATTGCTATAAGCTCGGTTTCTCAAACTGACCTGGCCACTGACGCTGCATTAGACAATTTCCATGTAAGTTTAGGTTCAAATTATAATATCTGACGTTTGATGTTCTATTTACATATACTGCCTTATATGTGCATGATGAATGACTTAGATTTGGAGGTATATACTATGCTATATGATTTTCTGCCATTTCAAGCAAGAATCAAATAAGCATGCTTTAATATTAGAACTCTATAAGCAAGTTACCATATCTCCAATGCTCATGTGTATTTTTTTTTTGCATATCACCTTCTGCCCTGTGTACTACTTGTGCCTAGTCATACTTGTGCCTCAATAGCAAGCAACATATCTCCCCTTTTAAGTCTGTATCTCAATACTGTATATGCCATGAGATCGTACACTCTAATTTTACTTGCTGCCTGAACAGCCATTAGGGGTAGCATATGGTGTTCGTGTTGTTTGTGTAGACTTGTAGGGTGTTCTTTGTTGTATGAAATCGGCACTTTCTTGCCCAACTTTTTCATATATTTGCTTCTACTCTTTGTGAAAAGACACGCAAATGCTTGTTTTCATGTTATCTGAAGTAAGCCATACATATGAGGTTGGAACTTTCTTGCTGATATGCTTGTGTTTGTCTACAGCTGAGCACTGAGTTGGTACAAAAGATCTCAGAAGAATCTACATATTCTGATCCAGAAATGTCTTCAGCTTATTGCGCTGCAGAACTTCATATAGTTCCCTGTAATCTCTCCGCACAGTTTACTGATATACAAGTTAGCGAGAAAGCTCCCATGGAACAAAGTGAAGAAGAGGAGTTAAGCAGCAATACGGAAGTGGAGAGTATTCAACATGACGTCGACATAAAAGGTTCAAAATCATTTCTTATGCTTGTTTCTTCGTTGCTAGTGATGTACTTCTTTTTGTTAAACTTTCACTTGATCTTTGTACAGAAATGAAGCAGCATGATTATCAAAGTTCATCTCAGCAACCGAACTCTGGCGCTGAAGACGCTAGCTCCGATCAGCCTTTCTTAGAGTTGCAAGGCATGGTATGTAATCCTTTGATCCTTTCGTTTTTGCAACTCAAAGGGAAGTTTGCCCTACACGTTTTTTGGAAAATTCTTAGTATGCCATGGTTGGTCATAATGGCAGGATGCGTATTAGTTGGTCATAACGGCAGGATGCATATTTTTAAGAGAGAAGTGCATATATCAACCCTCAACTCCTGGGTGGGTCTAATATACACCCCTCATCTATTATACCGTCTAAAATACACCCTCCAACTATCAAAACCAGACAAATTACCCCCCTGTCTCGCCTTGACCCTGGTTTTGGTCCAGTCAGCACATGTTGACCAGGTCAACTCGTCCAGTCAGCATGCCATGTCAGCAATGAACTGAATGTATAATGCATAAATCGATAATTTGAAAATATCCTAATCTGCTGGTCAAAAATTGGCAGCATTTTGGTGCCATTTGGTACCATTTGAGCATCAAAAAGGCTTGAACAGAACTTGGTCACACATACATATATATAGGTCTGAAACACACATACATAGGTCTCACATACATATAGATAGGTCTGATACACACAAAGGTATCACAAATAGGTCTGACACATAGGACTCAAGTTGGTAATCAAACACTTGGCTGTACTCTCCCTCTTTAGCCGCAAGCATTTTTCCAATGACAAGTGCTTTTGCTCTCTTGATTTTGGATATTGACACATTTGCAAACATTTTTTCCTGCACGGTTGACTTTAATTGCTGGATTGACCATTCTGGACTGGACATTATCAAACTCTCAAACTTTTCTGCAATCTGTCTACTTGTGACTAGTGCACTATCTTTCCTTTTTGGACAAGTGTGTTCCTCAGTAAATGAAGTAATCTGCTAACTTTCAAACTTTGATGTTTAACTCAACAAACACACCCAAGGACAATGAGGCCATGTGCACTTTGCCCTTACTCTGACTCCCTCATCTTTTAAGAACTTGATTTGTTTTCTTTCCTTCAGTGCATAACGAATGATTGCATCTTTGAAATCTTTCTTCCCACTAAATGTCATACCCAAGCTAAACTTGATCACTTCTGCTTTACTATTAAACCTAGCATATTCAGACTCGCGCTTGATAAGTTCACCATCACTGTCCTCGTCACAAGATTCATCCTCTCGGCACTTGAGTCATCTTCATAATTGCCTTCAGGTTTAACTACGTTCAATGCTTCAAACTCATACTCAAGTGCAAGTTTTCCAGCTGCCATCTTCTTGCTCTTTTTGAATTTCTTGTAATCTTGCCTAATAGCATCTGCCTCATCATCATCCGATGAAGAATCTGGTGGCACAAAGTCACTATCATCGGAGCTGCTTTCTACATCAATTTGCTTTTCCTTTGCGGACTTCTTCTCATCAGCAGTAGCTACGTACTCCTCTTCAGCCCAATATTCTTCCTCACTAACTTCTTCATCTTGCACGGACGGATCCTCCACATACACATCAGCCACACCTGCATCTGTTGTACATGCTGACAGTGTTTCGACAGACTTGTCCTCAGACAACATCAACAACCCATCAAAGAAATCCTTCCCAGGGAAGAGCCAGTGCAATTGTTGTCCGTCCACTGTGACATAATGCTCACTCAAACATTGTTGAATTCTCTGTAAGCTCAAGGTTGCTCGATCTAGAAAGGACATTGCCCCACTTTATCAATGACGGGAAGACAATCCAGTATGTGGGCCACTGGTCATTGAGACAACCCTAGGGATCCCCCCACATACTGGATTGTCTTCCCGTCATTGATAAATTCACCATTGAAATGAAAACGAACAGCAATACGATCTGCTGGATCCATAACCTATGATTGCAAAAAATAAACGAGATCAAATAACTTTATTGCAGAGGACCCAAATCATCCCTAAGTGAGGCCTTATGAACTATTCTGTGAATCTTTCAAAAAAAACTATTCTGTGAAAGATGGGGGAATATTGCTCACCTAATTCTTCGCGTCCTCAACCTCGCATCAGTTGTGGGTTCTGCTTGGAGTTGGGGTAGGAGCTCTGCCCGTGGAGGGGATAACCGGTGGCGGCGGCGGCAGATCTGCCGGTGGCGGGAACAATACAGGCGGCGGTGGGGAGAGATCGGGGTGGCGGTGCTGGGGAGAGATCGAGGCGGCGCTGGTCTTAGCGCCAGGCGCCTAAGTCAGACGTGGCATGCTGGTCAAATGGTCAACATTGCTGACAGGACCAAAACCAGGGTTAAGGCGAGATGGGGGGGGGGGGGGGGATAATTTGTCTGGTTTTGACAGTTCGAGGGTGCAACTTAGACGGTATAATAGATGAGGGGTGTATATTAGACCCACCAAAGAGTTGAGGGTTGATATATGCACCTCTCTAATTTTAATATACAAGTTACCCTACTGGAAAGTATGACATATCGGTTGAACTTTTCCTTCTTCTCTTCTAGGGTGCTGCTCACCAGAATCCTGATGAACTGGTGCCTGAGCCAGAAATTTGCGAGCCCACGGTAAAGGAGGCTGCTGCAGAACACGGTAGGCGCCAAGTGTCGTGCATCATAATCTTTGGTCGCTAATTTTTGGTATATTCACGTCGCTTGCATTAAATGATGAGTTGAGTCACCTAATCAACATTGGTGCATTTCTGCAGCACATGGCCGACATGTACCAGATGAAGGGCTTCCCCAGACAGAAGGCTTCAATAGTAAGCTCTTCGCTGCTTGTCTTGACCTATGTTTGCCTTGGTTACTACCACCAAATACTGTGATGCAGCGCGAGATCGTAGATGCAGCTGACAGATTCTACCAGGGTCATTTATAATAATGCTGTCATACCACACGTATTTTGTCTCTACAGTTGCATTTCCTGATTTGGTTGTCTTGCTTATGCCAAGGCTCCAACCAAGGACTGCCGGGAAGAAGGAACCGCGGATGACCAGAAGGAGAACTTTTGCCAGGAAGAAGCAAATGATGACCTTTGCGCTCAAGCCCCATGAAAAACACAAAGAAGCCATCAAGGTGAGCGAGGGTACTTATGGAAGGCGGCACCTAAATGCAAAAACCAGCTTGACAAGTAATTAATATCCATAATATAGTTGACACAAATAACCTGTGGTTTGGTTTGGTGAAGCAGGAGGAGGCTGCTGCCGGTGTCGGCCATGATGCTCAAGGAGTTCACCGGCCCTGACATTGGTTTGGTATGCACGCACGCACACCCCCTTCCCTTGTCCGTGTGAACCGTTTGGTTTTGGACCGATTGATTCTAACCTAACTGACTTGCGCAATGGCTGTTACTGCAGGATGGAGGAGGAGGCGCCAAGGCATCGTCGGGCGAGCAGTCGGCGACGGCTGCTGGGCGGTCGGACGCGCTCATCCGGCTCCTCAAAGCAAAAGCCCCGCCCATGAGGCATCGCTGGGGCTAGGAAGAACACCCGCCCACTCAATTAGATATAATTCAGACACTCAAATCATCTTGGTCTGGTGTAATTATTATTACTTCTCCACGGTGGGTTGCTTCTGTAGGATCTTCACAATTAAACTTTTGGTGACACATGGAAATTTATCTATCTAAGAAACGCTCTCATCATCATCGTGCATTCATATAGTTTGTGATTTTTTTACCGATAGTGAGGAACTATATATTGAAAAGAAGATGGCATCTGAGCCGTAGTCGGCACTTTATTCCATTTTTCTAAAAAAGCAAATGCACCCATAAGTTTAAACAATATTCTCCTTTTTTTGTGTGGACAAACATCTTTATTTTTCCTTTTGTTAGCGGCAAAAAGAGAGAGAAAAACACGATTATTCATAGTCATGAATAGTGCTATCACTGCTTGGTATTTTAAATAACAATGTTAGACTGTTATTTTTGGTACAAGCAATATTCAGTTTTTTGGTGAATTCTAACATGTACTCCCTCCTTTCCGGTTTATAGGGCTCATCTCAAAATTTTAGTTTTTCCATTTCATAAGGCTCAATTTGGTTGTTTCCCATCACATGTTCAGATTCCAAGGTGCATTAAATCATTGCATGCAAGTATTAAGAGAAAATTGACCAATGAATGTAATTTATGCATGCATGCATTGCAATTAATGCATCGGTAAACATACTTTTTTTAGGAAAACAAGAGCATTAATTGGTGCTTTTGCAAACTACAAAAAGTATTTCACCACTCACCATCTACCTTGGTTGGTGAGATTTTTGAATTGAGCCTTATAAACCGGAAAGGAGGGAGTACTAAGTACCTATGTTTTTTTTTTAAATGGAGCTTTGGAGCCGTGCAAATCCTCACTCTTAGAGCAACTCTAGCAGATAGCCTAAAAGTGCTTAAACCTCTAAATTTACAGTAACAGATAACAATTCTAGCAAAAAATGCTCCAAACAGATACCATAAAAGAATTGCAGGTCGCCACATATTATCACCCACATACCGTAGATTTGTAGTTTTTGAGCCGAAAGTGCTCTTTTCATCCTGAGCCCACATGCTCCCTTATGAACAGTAACATCCAAAAAAAGTATTTTTTAATTTTCTTTTGCAATAAACATTGATGAAAGTTTTAACTTCTTGCAAATTTTCATGATGAAATAATACTGGTGGAGGTATGGACAAAAAGAACAAAATCAATGCTCCAAAATGCTTCGAACAATAGTTTTTTCGGATCATCGTTTTCTTTTTGCCGAGACCTACATGAATGTCATTTCATCACAAAAATAACAGAGGAAAGGGAGAGGTCACCACTCCTCAAGCCAATGACGAGGTCGTTGGACCAAAGAAAGCGACGGCGGCAAGGCGGTGACAAGGGACCCTAGGCTTTTGTATGTTTTTCATGTTTTCTTATTTATTTATAGCATTTTTATATGAAATCTTTTAAATGTTGGATGAACTTTTTCCTAATTGTGCAATAACTTTTTTAAATATGCGATGACATTTCTAAAGGACAACAACATTTTAAATATATATGAAACATTTTGAAATACTCGATGGACATTTTCAAAATACGCAACGAACATGTTCCAAATACATGATGGATTTTTTTTTCAAATACATATTTTCCTTTTAAATATGTGAACATTTTTTTGATACACGATGAACAAATATTCAAATATGCGATGAACAATTGCTAAAAACATGGCCGATTTTCTTGAAATAGATCATGTATAATTTCTAAAATAGAAAAATGAAGAGTTAGAAAATACATGATAAACATTCTTTTAAATGCACGATGAACATTTTTTAAATACACGAAGATATTTTATTTAAAAGCCATGTTTTTCCAAGAAACGCGAACACTCTTAAAAATTACAAGAACAATTTGTCACTTACATGAACAAAATTTGCACTACTTCATTTTTTTACGTAGTTAAATAAAATTAGGAAAATACAAATATTTTTATAAATAGATTCTTAATTCGATAAAATGTTGGATTTCGAATGAACCGTAAAATGTAGCAACTTCTTTTTGAGTGTGACGTACAAGTAGCAACCTTTCTTTTTGAGAATTCGTACAAATGGATATTTCTTGTGAGTGAATTGCAAGTGGCAACAGAGCGATGTTAAAAATCAGCCGCGGCCCAATTGCAAGTGCGCACGTTCCTGGGCCTGGACTTGCTCTGCTTTTTTTTTTGGAGAAACGGGCCTGGACTTGCTAAGTCCCAGGTGCGTGCGCGTTGGTTCATCCTCAAAAAATAATAATTTAGCGGAAATCTGTTTCTAAAAATATAATATAAAATAGTGGAAATCTGAACCCCTCAAAAAAGAAATATTAGCGGAAATCTGAATGAAAATCACGTGGCATAGCTATCTGAGGTGGCTTGTAATAACTCTCTTAATTACTGTGAAGTGGCTAGTTCGAGAATCTTTTACCCCCTTTGCCCTTTTCATTCATGTGATGGAATAATAAAATGTGATCTGCACATATGGATTATGTCTGATCGATATTATTTAAATTAAACTGTTATTTGAAAATAGAACACACAGCCTGCATCACATAATATCCGCTATTGTTCACACCGCGAGCAACAAATAGATTTCCAACACATATATGGGTAGCTATGGCAGAACTTGACAAGACATCCTTAAAGGATTGCAAATCATGTGTTGCCCTAGGGGGGGTTCTTGTTTTCGTCAAGTTTAGATTGCTTACCATGAGTGTCACGTGGTTAGGGGTGGGGGTCTTGTTGTAGCGACATCATGTGTCTCGCCAAATTGGGTAATTCGTATATGAAGAGAAAATTATGGTGTGACCGTGAAATCATGTGTTGTGTCTACCTGTTCATATCTGTTGTGGAGGACTTTTTGTGAATCCAATTTACAGCCCTTTCATGAACGTGTGGGGCCACCTATTTGAAGGTCGATCATTGTTTGAAGAGAAACATGGGGCCCATCAGAGCAAATATATTATGGATTTACTAAATCACATCTAGATGATTTTTAACTATGTCACATCTAAGTTGTCTGTCATAGCTATAAGATTTGTGCAAACCTGTTTTTTCTTTTAGTTATTGCTTTCAAATTTTGTTCACAAGTTCACAAAATGTTCTTGATTTTTTTAAAAATGTTTGCGTATTTCTAAAAGGGTTCACCTTTCAAAAAATGTTCATAAGTTCAAAAACCTATCCTGTTTTCAAATTAGTTGATAAATTCAAAAAATGTTCGTCATGCTCGCTTTTCTCAAATTTTATTCAGACTTTTAATTTTTGCTCATAGATGAAATAATGTTGCTTTTTGTCCAAAATATTCATGTTTTCAAAAAATATTCCTTTTTCCAACATTTGTTCAAAATGCAAAGAAGTTTCTGTTTTACATTTGTTTGCAAATTCAAATATTGTTAACCAATTTGTTATCTTCAGAAAGCATTTGAAATTTGTTTGCAAATACAAATATTGTTAACGGTAGCCTCGATGATTTCAAGAAAATGTTTCTGTTTTTTATCTTCAATTTGTTAACTAATTTTAAAGTTGACGCGTTTCATAAAACATTCAGGTTTTTTTTCAAAAAAAATAATTGCTCGAATTTCAAAAGTATTTCGGATCTGCGCTGCGTTATGACGTGTGAACCTCGATAGCTGAAAGCGGTATTGTCGCTGTGTTCCCCCCCCAGGGTTCTTGGATTCGATCCCCCGCAAGTGCGCGTTCGGGCGACAGACTGCCGCAGAGAGCGGCACATAGGATTCTCCCCTGCCTCTGGACAACCCAAAATAGAAAATTAACAAATAAAGAAAAAACAAATATATTATGCTTTAGAATTGATCTCAGAACCACCTGATGCTATTTTGGAAATCTCAAAAAACAAGAAGCCGTCAAGGTGAGCGAGGGTACTTATGGAAGGCGGCACCTAAATGCAAAAACCAGCTTGATAAGTAATTAATATCCATAATATAGTTGACACAACCCGTGGTTTGGTTTGGTGAAGCAGGAGGAGGCTGCTGCCGGTGTCGTCCATGATGCTCAAGGAGTTCACCGGCCCTGCCATTGATGCGGTGGATACCAAGAGGGCCACGGTACGCACGCACGCACATCGCCCCCATCTCATCTTGTCTGTCGAAAGTGCTTGGTTTTTGATCAATTGATTCTAACCTGACTGAGTGATGCAATGTCTGTTTTTGCAGGATGGAGGAGGCGCCAAGACATCGTCAGGCGAGCAGGCGGCGGCTGCTGGGCGATCGGACGCGCTCCTCCGGCTCCTCAAAGGGAAATCTCCGCCCATGAGGCATCGCCGGGGCTAGAGAAGAGTACCCACTCAATTAAATTAGATAAAATTAGTGCTGTCAAATCACCTTGGTTTGGTGTAGCTACTTCTACACGCTACGGTGCTTTCGTAGGATCTTCATAAAGTCCAGTTAACAGTTAAGACTTATGGTCACACATATGGAAAATTTTATCTATCTAAGAAATGTTGTCATCATCACGCATTCATATAGCTTGAAATTTTTCTCGGTAAGGAACTATATAGCGAAAGAACATGGCACTTGAGCTGTAGTATGCACATTCTTTTTAAATACAACCAGACAAGTCCAAAAATATTCATTCTTTTTATTAGACAAACATCTTGATTTTTTTCCTGTGAGCTGCAAAAAAGGGCACACGATTATTCGTACATATGAACATTGGAACAGTGCTGTCACCGTTTGGTATTTTTAAAAACAATACTTGTGGGTTGAAGTGACATTCAATCTTTTTTCTAGGGGACAAAAGGTAATTTTTTTTAATGCATTCTAACATGTAATGTGATACGTCTATGACTTTCAAAATAAAACAAAAATGGAGCTTGGAAGCCGCACAAACTCATCACTCCTAACTGGCGCTCTCAGCGCCGGTTTATCTTAATAGCGCTTGAAGGGACATGTTGCTGGTCCCGCCCAAGTAACCGTCGATCACACAGAAAGTGACACAGAAAAGTTAACTCACTCGCTTCCACCTGATCTGGTTGACTACCCTAAAAACACCGCTGATCTTAATAGCGCTTGAAGGGACTTGTTGGCTGGTTGACCATATGAGAAAAACGAAATCTAGAAAAAGAAATAAAAATGCAAAAATGTAAAAAAATTCCGACAATTCAAAAAATTTTCACAAATTTAAGAAAAATACATCAAATTTAAAAAAAATACAGTGATTTTGGAAAAAGTTCACCGATTTAGAGAAAAAGTTCATTTACTTGAAAAAAATGTCCATTGAATTTCTTAAAAAATCATCGAATTTCAAAAAAGTTTATCAAATTTGAAAATAAAGTTTATTGATTTAAAAAAGCTCATTGATTTTAGTTCATTGAATTTGATAAAAACTTCATCAAATCTGAAAATTAGTGCATCGGATTGAAGAAAAAGTCTGTGAATTTGAAAAAAGTTCATAGTTTTTTAAACCATGGATTTTAAAAAGTAAAAGACAGAAGAAAAAGAAAAAAGAACAAGAACAAGAAAATAGAAAAAATAAAAACTCAATTAAGCACCGGAAACTGTCGAGCGAACCAGAAAACCCGGTTTGGGAAGCTTCCCAAAACCGGGGGCTTCCCGCGATCCAAGAAGGAATTTTTTTCTCAAATATGCACGAGTGTGCATATCATATATTGATAGAAGAAAGGCGAAGAGCACCTCCACCAGTTATTTACAACATATTGTGTTACATCTCACAAGAACACATACAACTCCACTCCACCCTAACATAGTCCACTCCTTCCCAATGCTCCACCGTATTAGACCTGCAAACACATGATCCACATTTCCTTTAATGAGCCCAACCATCAACCATGTTCTACCTTCCGAGGAGATTCTGCGTAGAAGCTCAGCAACCGATGGCATTGCCCCGTCAAACACGACTGCATTCCTGTGTTTCCATATTTCCCACAACATTAGTGTGTGTAGATCCTTCTTGGAAATGGTTGGAGTCCTTGTTTGCTGCATAACCAAGTCCGGAGGCACTCATCCGAAGTGGGTGTCCAATCCAACTTCCTCAACGCCTGGCATAGCCCCGCCCAAACCGTCCTAGCAAAGGCGCATGTTAAGAGCACATGCTCTATTGTTTCATCCTCCTGATCACAAAGTGGACACTTGTCTTAATGCGGTAGTCCCCTTCTAGCCAGCCTATCCGATGTCCAACATCGATTGCGTAGGGCTAGCCAGGTAAAGAACTTGCACGTTGCCGGGGCTCTCGATTTCCAAGTGAGGTTCACGGTGGGTATGATCTCTCTGCCCCAAAACCTGGCGGCGTATGCGATCCAAGAAGGAATAAAAGGAAGAAAAGAAGTGTAAAATCACAAGCGTTGAGTTGTTCCACTGGTTAGTGTCCTCTCCTAACCGATACGTCTTGGGTTCAAAGCCGTCGCTTTGCACCATTTTTTGCTCGCCTTTTAACTGGGAAAAGAATCTAGACGGGCCGGCCCAGCGAGGAGGGGCTGTGTGCGCCCCCGATTGCGAAAACACTAGAAACGGGCGCCTAAGGCGCCGTTTAGGATTCGCCTGTTGGCACGGCATCACGTGTGTCTCACCAAATTTCTTTTGTTTACGAAGAGCAAATATGGCGTGACAGTGAAATCATGTTGTTTTGTATCTACCTGTCCATGTCCGCTGTAGAAGACTTTGAGCCCTATTTACAGCCCCTGTCAGTTCATGTGGGCCAGCCTGTTTAAGGTCAATCATCATCGTTTGAAAGGGAAATGTGGGCCGCATCAGGGCTGAAGTCTTGCGGTCAACAACTGTTCATATATCTTTTTTGTACTATGAAATTAGAGCATCTCCGATAGCTGCCCTGGGCATAATCGTTTCTTAGGGCATTTGGAGGCAAAAACAGTGCTCCAACAACAGCCCTTGTTGCAATTTTTCTTCTTTTACAAAAAATTTAGGGCAGTTGTAAAATACAGCACCAAGTGTTGCAAATTTGCAACACTTGGACGACTGCCGTAAAACAAAACGCCTCGCACGTGCAACCTCAACCGCTGTAGGGAACATTCGTGCGCCGTGACCCTGCCTCAACCCGACCACTGCCGACGGCAATTCCGGCTGTGAAGGCCACGGTAACCGGTCGTCCGCCCTCCCCCAACTTCACCGCGACCCCGCCGCTCGAACCTAAACCTTTTAAAGCCTTAGAGCCTCTACATCCGGACTTAGCAAATATGACCCTTTAAATACCTGCGGACGCGCCAGGTCAGCGACCGGGCATGTCCGTTTTCAGCCCTTAATTGACCGTCCGCGCAGCCACACTCCTCTTTTTTTTCCTCATATGTCTGGTCACTTACACATGATTGGTGGAGATGAATAGAGAAAAAGAGAAGAATGAATAAAGGAGAAAAAGTGGTCCGGGGTGGGGCCGCGTCCTGCATGGCGAATTGACCGGGCCCATCCGCAAGCCCTCACATCTCCCTACATTTGTCCGGCGAGTCCTACGTATGGGGACAGTATGAGGGGTCCGGTTGGGCACTTTTCCCTTCTCACTCCCGTCCGATCACTAGCCGGGCGCGTCCATGGGCATATGAGAGATGTTCTTATGTGCACAATCTATTCACCAATCTTAACATGTGCCTGTCCACGTATGGTACGCCGCTTCTGTCTGTACCTATATATGTTGGGCAAACATTTGAAAAAAAAAGACATATAAGACATGTAGTCAGCTTTGCGCACCAATAACCAATGAGGTGTAAATGGCTGATGTCGATTGTGTCACGAGGGTTCACATTATCCGATAGTCGCCGTCGACACGTACCAAATGATTGACAAGGGAGCTGCACATAAACCTGGCCGGAATAGTTTGTAATTCAAACCAAACCCAGCCCAACTCATAAATGTACAAATCCACCAGCCAAACCAAACCAATCCAATCCAAGCAATAAGTGCTAGAATTCAAACCAAATCAAATTGCGTGCTTTCAAATGGTAGTAAAAGTTCAAGCGCAATTTGCCAAACCAAAACACTTGGCAACAACTGCATTTCCGCACGTCAGGCATTATTTCTCGGGACAATCTTGTAAGTACATAAGCCGATTGTTGACTAGCTAGGCCGGTAAATCAAGGAGCAGGCAAAGGAAGAGAAGGGGACATCGTCATGGCGCCACCAACATATCTCGCAAAGACGAGTTTTTTTTACACTCTCTCTTGCACACACGCATAGTGTCGTAGAAGCCGTCCTCTATTACCAAACAACGGAAGCAAAGCCCACTAATTTTGCAGTCCTCGTGCCCTACTTTAATGCAAAGCCCATTTGGCAGCTTGATCTTCTCGCTGTCTGCGCCGGTCATGATTCGGCCTGTATGCCATGGAGCAGTAACAAACGAACAATCGCCGTTATGCAATTATTTATTTTAGAGTGGTGTATGTAAATAAACGACGCGGCGGATTAGTAGACAAGAAGCAAGAGAGATTTTAAAGGCCTTACATACATTGAGCAACAGTAGCGGAGCACACGAGGTGTAGAGACACTAGGGCTGCTAGTGCAAGGATGCGAATCGTGTGCTTGTCCATGCCACGCCCGAGGCAACACTAGGCTGCTGGGCAGGCACTCGATCAGTTGATTGACAATGAGAAATATTTTGCTATCAATCAACATATGACTGGATCGTGTATATATAGGGAGAAGATTGAGACAAGAGTAAACATCAAGCAATAAAGTTGGAATTAAGTACTCTATTCAGTATCTTCCCTCATTATGAACCCTCATTAATTAAAAGCATAAATAATCAAGTAAGATTATTTTGTCCCTTTTTGAGACAAGTTTCCGATTTTTGGTTGCAAATTACGCATGCGGGTTAGGAAATGTCGGATTTATTGCATATTAGTATTTCGAATTGTAATTAATTCTCCAATATTTATTGCCTGGTATACATGATGACGTTGTGACACATACATTTTTTTGTTGAGAAAATGGTGTAGTACTTTTAGCAAATCCTTTCGTCATTGCACATTCAAATCCTTAATTTGTTGACATACATCACATGTCTCACCAAATTGGGGGCTCGTTTATCTCTTTATGAAGATAAAGATATAAAGCATGTCCTTGTATCTACCTGTACGACCTATGTGAACCCAGTTTAGGGCATCTCCACACCGACCGCCTAGTTTGGATGTATTTTTTGTCATCCAACGCAGTCCAACATCCATCCGCGGATCGATCCAGACGTGCTTTTTCCCGCAAACCAAAAGCAAAACCGGGGGGTTGCGGCGTCCGGACCGCTGTCACGCACCCGTCCGACAACCTGGCCCCACCCAGAACCCTCTCCCGTGCTTTAGCGCCGCTTCCCATGCCTGCTCAGAGCCGTAGCGGCCCGCATTGATGTCGCATGATGTGACCAGGCGAGGGGAGCGCGGGGGGGGGGGGGGGGGTGCGGATCGACGCCGCCTCTCGAGCAATGCCACTTCAATGCAGACGCGTCGTCCCGAGAAACCAACTTTGACCGCTACGGCGCATTGAAGCGGGCTAACCGTCTGTTTGCCTGGCCTGGACACAGATATTTAAGCACGATGTCGTCGCCGTCCACTCCACATCTCCACCCACCTGCATCGCCCCCCTCTTCACCGGCAATGGGCAGGTCTTGGGCCTCGGGGCCGCCGCCCTTGCACTCTTGGGTTGCTCCTTGGAGGACGGCTCATCCGCCTATCTAAAGGCCAATCATTGTTGTGATTAATCAGGTTGTAGTTGTAGTAGGTCAAGTGCCCTAGACAGATTATACGTTTATTAGGAAAGATTTCACGTAAGGTAAACCGGACGAAGTGCTTGTACAAGTCGGGGTCGCGTCGCGTTGGTTGCCCGTCTAGGCTACAAGTTGGATGTGAAAGTCGGTCATGTATCTAAGCCTGTGAATAGTTTGAAATCCAACTTAAAACCAGCCCAAACCACTCGACTTTGCTTCCAACAACCAATCCAATCCAATCCAAATATTGAAGTGCTTCACGTTTTTGGATTAAATCCATAGTTTGAAACCTTGTACAAGCTGCTCCGTCCTGATTGTTAGCATGAAGCTAATGGACGGATGCACGGTCTTGAGGGCTTAATGTCGCCGCCTCCGGCAAGTGGGTAAAAGGGGTTTGCGCTGCCGTTAGACCATGAGGCCGAGGGAGGAACTACAGTAGCTACGACGACCCGGCAATCCGCCTCTTTTTTTTAGGGACGCTGGTCTCGTACGCAGGTACGTTCATAGGCTCAGATCGCTGATTTAGAGTAAGAAGACTGCTTGGTCTGTGTCCTGACCCGATCCAATCCAATCCAGTAATAATAAGTGTTAAAATCCAAACCAGACCAGATTACATTACGGCTCCAGACCATTTAAACCAATCCAAAACAACCCACTAGGAAAACCAAAGTAAAACTTAAGTTTGGCCTCAAACTATTCCCAGGCTTAAATGTATCCTTTATATACTAGAGAAGGTGCAAGTCGTCCGCACCACAAAAATCAGTTTTCCTCTGTCCTAGCTTTCGATCGCAGCCGTCTCTGAACGTGACATCGGACGCCATCGCCTATGTTTTCCACATACTTATATATTTATCGACTTACTTAAATTCATACGTTGTAAAACTTAAGAGTATGTTTTCATCACAACCACTTTTCAAGAGGCTCACTCATCGCCTCGCTCTTCTGCAGTATTCTCTGCACGTGTATGTATCCATGAAAAGCACTTCTGGTTTAGGCCTCACATTACCTACCCTACCTAGGGTGTGCTACTACGAAGCCGCCAACAGTTGCTACCTACTAAAAGTTCAATTGCAAATTGCCAAACAAAAAAACTGCTAGAGTTTACTCTCATCGCATAGCTGTATTTCCGCACACGAAGCATTATTTCTTGGTGCAATCTTGTAAGTATGTAAGCCAATTTGTTGACTGATAACTAGGCCGGGAAACTAAGGAGGAGGAGGAGACGTCGTCATGGCCACCAGCATGTCTTGCAAAGACGATGCTTTTTTACACTCTGTCCTGCACTCACGCATAGTGTCGTAGTAGGCCTTCTTCACCAAACAACGGAAGCAGTTCCCACTGTCGCTGCAGTCGTCAGGACCCATCTCAACGCACAACCCGTTTGGTATATTGATCTTCTTGCCGTCCGTGTCAGCCATGATTCGGCCTGTATATCATGAAATAATAAGAGACAGACGAACCATCGTCGTTACGCAATTATTTTAGAGTGCTATAAACAAACGACGCAGCGGATTAGTAGACAAGAAGCAAAAGAGATTTTGAAGGCCTTACATTGAGCAACAGTAGAGGAGCATACAAGGAGTACACACACTAGGGCTGCTAGTGCAAGGATGCGAATCGTGTGCTTGTCCATACCCTCCCGATAAACAACACTAGGGCTGCTAGGCAGGCACTCGATAACTTGGTTGTCGATGAGAAATATTTTGCTATCAATCAATACATGGCTGGATCGTGTATATAAAGAGATTGAGAGAAGAGAGCAAACAAAATTGGAATCATTCAGTGTCTTCCCATATTATGAACCCTCATTAAAAGCATAGATCAAGTAAGATGATTCTTTTCCCCTTTTAAGACAAGTTTTGGAACTTTGATGGCGAAATACGTATGCGGGTTAGGAATGTCGGATTTATCTCCTATGTCTATATTTGCATTTTTCCGAATTGTAATTGACTATCCATTATTTATTTCCTTGTATGAATGATCTGGTTGTGCACGTACTATTTTTTTGTGAAACACCTGTCCTATCTCCTGTATGACTTTTGTGAACCCAGTTTACACTCTTGTTATTCCCGCAAAAAAAGAAGTTTACACTCTTGTCATGTGGGCCCGCCCATTTAAGGGTCAAGCACCGTTCAAAAGAGAAATGTGAGGCCCATCAGATTGAATAAATTATAGTATACACAAAAAATGTTTTCATGATGCCATATTTTCTAATGATTTGAAGATTGCTCACCATGCCTGCCGCACGGTGGGTGCGTATTTGACATATAGAGTTATGTCAAAACAGTCATGACCATGATCCATGCTAAAACGACGTCACATTAAGCTGCCGCTCCTTCCCAAAATAATTAGGGTTCCTCCGTCTCCCGCCGGCGCCACCTCATCTCCGGTGGCCTTAGGGGATACCTGGCCATATCTCGGGCCGGGTCGGGCTTCAGGCCGGGCCTAGCCAAGCCCGACGTAAAAAACCCAGGCCCGGCCATCGGGCCTCATTTTTGGGCCCAAGCCCGGCCCGCACACGTAAAAGCCCGCAGGGCCTTGGGCCGGGCCCCTTCAGGAAATTGCAAAAACTACAGGCCCGGGCTCAGGCCCGGCCCGGCCTTCGGGCTCAAAATCTAGACCCGGGCCCGGCCAAGGAGCAATGTCGGGTCGGGCCGTTCGGGTCGGGTTGGGCCAGGCTGCCCATGGCCAAGACTACCTTAGGGCCATGGAGGCATGGTGGATCCCAGCCCTTGCCGGTGGGAGAGCTCTATTTTTAGATGTGTTTTCATGTTTTGTTAGGGTTGTCTCCTCACTAGTGCAGAACCGGACTATAGCCCTGGTTCGTAAGGCCCTTTAGTGCCGGTTCTGTAACCGGCACTAAAGGGTGGGGACTAAAGGCCCCCCCCCCTTTGTACCGTTCTGCACGAATCCGCCGCTAAAGGGCTACCACGTGGCACGTGCCAGCGCCGGGGCGGGGAGCCCTTTAGTACCGATTGGTAACACCAATCGGTACTAAAATGTGTGGGGGGTTTTGGTTTTATTATTTATTTTCCCTTTAATTTTGTTTTTCCATTTAATTTAGAGATTTTTTCCATTTATTTTCCCTTTCATAAATTATATAATAACTCATCATCATAATATTAATATAAAAACTCTTGCATCTCATATCATCACCAACAACAACACTAGCTAATTAATAATCATCATCATCATCATCATATATATATATAGTCATTACCACTATTTTTATCATCATTATGTAATCACCACCAACAATAGCTTAAAGAAGAAACATTCACTTCTACAAAAAGCAAAGATATCATCGAGTTCAACATGGTCATGAGATTATTATAAGCGTTCGTAACTAAGACTACAAAAGCAAATCACTAATAATTAAGTTCAGGACGAAAAACGGACATGAGACGACAAGTACTAATTGCAGGAACTAGCTAATCACTCATGCTTCTCTCTCTCAAGTAAAATGGCATAGAACATGTGTAGCTCTCCTGATTCATCATATTGGAGCATGCAGATGAACATGTCTCCTAATCGTGGGTGCTTCTGATTGTTGGCCCCTAGTACTTCTCTGTGATCATTCACAATTTTGCCCCAGTCTTTCACTATTAAGCATTCCTCGGTTCTAGAAATCCTGACTGCACTCGTGTGCAATGTAGGATGTCTTGGCCGTAAGATAACCATTGTCATGTGACCGTTAGTCGAGATCCACTGAGGCACAACTATCATCGGGAGTCCCTGTCGAAGAACATCGTATAGTAACATACTTAGCAATGAAGTTTAGCTTTAAAAAATAATGTATGCAAAAGATGCACTAAGGACAAATAGTAAAAATATTACCATCTTTCCTAAATACATGTGACCTAGTTCAATACGAACACTATTGGTCGCACGTTTTGAGTACTAAGATTTGCAAGTCTAGGAAAATAATTTCTCTTAACAGCATCAAGATCCTCAAACCATGAAACGTATTGACTTATCTCCTCGCAGTTTAGTTCAGCCCCGGTGATAATCCCCAAGTGCAGGGAACCATCATAGCAATTTCCAAAGGTGGAAGTGATAAGTATGGAGTGTGGAACCCACAAGGAGCTAAAGGTAAGATCAATATTCTCTTAAGTCCCATCTGCCACTGATACGACTCTGTGTACACCGAACGTTTGCTTCCAACTAGATACGAGAAATAAAACTACGTTGCGAGTATGAAGAGGATAAATTTGCATGATATCGGAGAGCTAAAATATAAAAGTAGGCGCTGTTATCATAAAGTTAGAATATATTACTAAATATTATAAATAGCGAGTGTGGAATAATGATGGATCAGTGTGCGGAATTATCCTAGGCAATTGTTAGCAAGATCGGTAGTCGTCATTGCAATTTCATATGAGGGAGAGGCATAAGCTAACATATTTTCTCTTCATGGATCATATGCACTTATGACTGGAACTCTAGCAAGCATCCACAACTACTAAAGTTCATTAAGGTAAAACCCAACCATAGCATTAAAGTATCAAGTCCTCTTTATTCCCATACGCCATGTCCCACTTATCCGTGTTTGTGTTTCAGTCACTCACGCAACACAGACAATAAGTAAACCATTGACATACTGCAACACCCTACAACGGGAATCCCTCACGCTTGCGCGACACGGAGGGCACCATAGGACAACACCAAAATAAAACATACAACTCATACCAATCTAGATCATCAATCAACCCAAAGACAAAGGATATCTACTCAAAACATCATAGGATGGCAACACATCATTGGATCATAATATGTGGCATAAAGCACCATGTTCAAATAGGGATTACAGCGGGGTGCGGGAGAGTGGACCGCGTAAAAGAGATGAGGGTGGTGATGATGATGATGATGTTGATGAAGACGATCACCGCGGCGATGATTCCCCTCCCGATGGCACTCCGATGCCACCGAGAGAGAGGAGGAGAAGTTCTCCCCCTTGTGCTTCCTCCTCCATGGCCTCCCCCCTGGATGGGGAGAGGTTCCCCCTCTGGTCCTTGGACTTCATGGCGATGATGGCCCCTTCGAGATCCTTCCCCATGGCCTACGGTGATGATGGCCCCCTCCGTCAGGGTGCCAGAGAGGGCCTAGATTGATTTCTCGTGGCTACAGAGGCTTGCGGCGGCAGAACTTTTGATCTAGGTTATTTCCTGAAGGTTTCTGTATTTATAGGAGAGGATGGTGTTGATTTCAAGTCGGGGGGGGGGGGGGGGTCCCCGAGGTGTCCACGAGATAGGGGGCCCACAGGACTCCCCTCCGGTAGATTTTATTTCCAGTGTTTTTATATTTTCCAGAAAATTTCTCCATTGATTTTCATCGCGCTCCGAGAACTTTTATTTCTGCACAAAAACAACACCACGGTAGTTCTGCTGAAAACAGCGTCAGTCTGGGTTAGTTCTAATCAAAACATACCAAAATCATATAAAAGTATTGTAAATATGGCATGAATACTTCATAAAGTTAGTTCTAAGCTTCTTACTAAAATCTCATACTCCCTCTGTTCCAAAATAGATGACCCAACTTTGCACTAAAGTTAGTACAAAGTTGAGTCATCTATTTTGGAAAGGAGGAAGTATATAGTGAACTTTTAAACCTTTTAATTAATTATTAGATCAACTAGTTCTATAGTAAACTTTTAATTGATTATTAGATCATCAAATCTCATATATATATACCTAAATTTATATATCTAGCTAATTCATCTAACATTTGACATTAATATATCTACATTATTTTCTATCTAATTCATCTATGACATTAATATCTAACATTTCTATATAATCATCTAACAATCGACATTAATCTAACATGCATTTATATAAACTAAAAGTATAAAAAAATTAAAAAACAGAAAAAAGAATAAGAGTTGTATATGATGTTACGGCGGCGCTTGAGACGTGAGCAGGGGCGTCTGGCGGCAGGCCTTGGCAGAACGGGCGGCGACGGGCGACGTCTTGTGGCCGAGGGGACGGCGACGCAGCCACGCGGCGGCGAAGATGGCGCGGCGACTGGCGACGGCGGCGCGGCGAAGCGGCGGCGAAGCGGCAGGCGCAGGCGGCGGCGATGGGCGAAGCGCGGCGGCGGCGTGGGCACGACGGCACGAGAAGAAGCAGATGAGAAGAAAACTAACTGAAATTTTCGTAAATGGACCTGCCTGAATTTGAGAGGCTTTTAGTACCGGCTCGAGCCACCAACCGATACTAAAGGTCAAATTTGGATAGGCCAAACAGCAGGAAGCGACCACCTTTAGTACCGGTTCTTTGATCTAACCGGTACTAAAGGTCGCCCTTTAGTACCGGGTGGTGCCAAGAACCGGTACTAAAGGCATGCGCTGGCGCAGGTCCTGTGCGGCAAGTTTAGTCCCACCTCGCTAGCCGAGAGGCGTCCGCACTGCTTTATAAGCCCCAGTGTGGTCGCTCCCTCGAGCTCCTGTCTTTAGCAGGCTTTCAGGCCTAACTTTGCTGCGCTGCCCTGTGGGCCTGCTCGGCCTTATGGGCCTGATTTCAGGCCCAAGGCCAGGCAGGTCCACTAGACAGCGCAGCGTTTTTGTTAAAGTTGTTTTTTCTTTTTTGCTTTATTTATTTTCTTTTATTTATTTCTGAGTTGTTTTATGCTGTATTTAGATTTTCTTTTATTTATTTATGAGTTGTTTTATTTATTTTCTTTTATTTATGAGTCATTTAGCCCAAAACAAATCTGTAAATGCATGAAAAATAGCAAATGATGTCAGAAAAGGTTAAAAGTTTATGACGCGGCTTTGAATGGTGCATACTCAAAGCAAAAAAATTCTAGAGTTGTAATAAGTTTAAAAAAATGAAGTGCCGGCGTAACAGATGAGTTTTCGTCCGAAATCCTGATACTTCGAAAGAGATTGTCCAGTTTGTACACGAAGTGCATCCAGTTTTTGCCGTAACCCTCTCTACTTTTTCGCACATGCTATGTGGGTGAAATGATGATACCATGCCAAGTTTCAACATTTTCAGAGTTCATTTGTAGTGATTTTCAATTTCAGGGTCATTTAGCTCAAAACAAAACTGTAAATGCATGAAAAATAGCAAATCATGTCAGAAAGGACTGAAAGTTTATGACATGACTTTGAATGGTGCATACTGAACGCAAAAAAGTCTGGAGTTGTAATAAGTTTAAAAAAATGAAGTGCTGGTGTAACAGATGAGTTTTCGTCCGAAACCCTGATACTTCGAAAGAGATTGTCCAGTTTGTACACGAAGTGCATCTAGTTTTGCCATAACCCTCTCTACTTTTTCGCACATGCTATGTGGGTGAAATGATGATACCATGCCAAATTTCAACCTTTTTAGAGTTCATTTGTAGGGCTTTTCAATTTTAGGGTCATTTAGCTCAAAACAAATATTTAAATGCATGAAAAATAGCAAATGATGTCAGAAAGGGTTGAAAGTTTATGACGTGGCTTTGAATGGTGCATACTGAACGAAAAAAAGTCTAGAGTTGTAATAAGTTTAAAAAAATGAAGTGCCGGTGTAACAGACGAGTTTTTGTCCGAAACCCTGATACTTCGAAAGAGATTGTCCAGTTTGTACATGAAGTGCATCCAGATTTTGCCGTAACCCTCTCTACTTTTGCGCAAATGCTATGTGGGTGAAATGATGATACCATGCCAAGTTTCAACCTTTTTAGAGTTCATTTGTAGTGCTTTTCAATTTCAGGGTCATTTAGCTCAAAACAAATCTGTAAATGCATAAAAATAGCAAATCATGCCAGAAAGGGTTGAAAGTTTATGACGTGGCTTTGAATTATGCATAATGAACATAAAAAAGTCTGGAGTTGTAATAAGTTTAAAAAAAATGAAGTACCGGTGTAACAGAGGAGTTTTCGTTCGAAACCCTGATACTTCAAAAGAGATTGTCCAGTTTGTACTCGAAGTGCATCCAGTTTTTGCCGTAACCCTCTCTACTTTTTCGCACATGTTATGTGGGTGAAATGATGATACCATGCCAATTTTCAATCTTTTCAGAGTTCATTTATAGTGATTTTCAATTTCAGGGTCATTTAGCTCAAAACAAATATGTAAATACATGAAAAATAGCAAATGATGTCAGAAAGGGTTGAAAGTTTATGACGTGGCTTTGAATGGTGCATACTGAACGAAAAAAGTCTGGAGTTGTAATAAGTTTAAAAAAAATGAAGTGCTGGTGTAACAGACGAGTTCTCGTCCGAAACCCTGATACTTCGAAAGAGATTGTCTAGTTTGTACACGAAGTGCATCCTGTTTTTTCTGTAACTCTCTCTACTTTTTCGCACATGCTATGTGGGTGAAATGATGACACCATGCCAATTTTTAACCTTTTCAAAGTTCATTTGTAGTGCTTTTCAATTTCAGGGTCATTTCGATCAAAACAAATCTGTAAATGCATGAAAAATAGCAAATGATGTTAGAAAGGGTTGAAAGATTATGAAGTGGCTTTCAATGGTGCATACCGAACGCAAAAAAAGTCTCGAGTTGTAACAAGTTTAAAAAAATGAAGTGCCGGTGTAACAGATGAGTTTTCGTCCGAAACCCTAATACTTCGAAAGAGATTGTCCAGTTTGTAAACGAAGTGCATCCAGTTTTTGCCGTAACCCTCTCTACTTTTTCGCACATGCTATATGGGCGAAATGATGATACCATGCCAAGTTTCAACCTTTTTAGAGTTCATTTCTAGTGCTTTTCAATTTTAGGGTCATTTAGCTCAAAACAAATCTGTAAATGCATAAATAGCAAATCATGCCAGAAAGGGTTGAAAGTTTATGACATGCCTTTGAATGGTGCATACTGAACGCAAAAAAGTCTGGAGTTGTAATAAGTTTAAAAAAATGAAGTGCCGGTGTAACAGATGAGTTTTCGTCCGAAACCCTGATACTTCAAAAGAGATTGTCCAGTTTGTACACGAAGTGCATCCAGTTTTTGTCGTAACCCTCTCTAATTTTTCGCACATGCTATGTGGATAAAATGATGATACCATGCCAAGTTTCAATCTTTTCAGAGTTCATTTGTAGTGCTTTGCAATTTCAGGGTCATTTAGCTCAAAACAAATCTGTAAATGCATGAAAAATACCAAATCATGCCAGAAAGGGTTGTAAGTTTATGACGTGGCTTTGAATGGTGCGTACTGAACGCAAAAAAGTCTGGAGTTGTAATAAGTTTAAAAAAATGAAGTGCCGGTGTAACAGATGATTTTTCGTCCGAAACCCTGATACTTCGAAAGAGATTGTCCAGTTTGTACACGAAGTGCATCCAGTTTTTGCCATAACCCTCTCTACTTTTTCGCACATACTATGTGGGTGAAATGATGATACCATGCCAAGTTTCAACCTTTTCAGAGTTCATTTGTAGTGCTTTTCAATTTTAGGGTCATTTAGCTCAGAACAAATCTGTAAATGTATGAAAAGTAGCAAATGATGTCAGAAAGGGTTGAAAGTTTATGACATGGCTTTGAATGGTGCATACTGAACGCAAAAAAAGTGTGGAGTTGTAGTAAGTTTAAAAAAATGAAGTGCCGGTGTAACAGATGAGTTTTCGTTCGAAACCCTGATACTTCGAAATAGATTGTACAGTTTGTACACGAAGTGCATCCAATTTTTGCCGTAACCCTCTCTACTTTTTCGCACATGCTATGTGGGTGAAATGATGATACCATGCCAAGTTTCAACCTTTTCAGAGTTCATTTGTAGTGCTTTTCAATTTCAGGGTCATTTAGCTCAAAACAAATCTGTAAATGCATAAAAATAGCAAATCATGCCAGAAAGGGTTGAAAGTTTATGACGTGGCATTGAATGGTGCATACTGAATGCAAAAAAGTCTGGAGTTGTAATAAGTTTAATAAAATGAAGTGCCGGTGTAACGGATGAGTTTTCGTCCGAAACCCTGATATTTCGAAAGACATTGTCCAGTTTATACACGAAGTGCATCCAGTTTTTGCCATAACCCTCTCTACTTTTTTGGACCTACTATGTGAGTGAAATGATGATACCATGCCAAGTTTCAACCTTTTAAGAGTTCATTTGTAGTGCTTTTCAATTTCAGGGTCATTTAGCTCAAAACAAATCTGTAAATGCATGAAAAGTAGCAAATGATGTCAGGAAGGGTTGAAAGTTTATGACGTGACTTTGAATGGTGCATACTGAACGCAAAAAAAGTCTGGAGTTGTAGTAAGTTTAAAAAAATGAAGTGCCGGTGAAACAGATGAGTTTTCGTCCGAAACCCTGATACTTCGAAATGGATTATCCAGTTTGTACACGAAGTGCATCCAGTTTTTGCCGTAACCCTCTCTACTTTTTCGCACATGCTATGTGGGTGAAATGATGATACCATGCCAAGTTTCAACCTTTTCAGAGTTCATTTGTAGTGCTTTTCAATTTCAGGGTCATTTAGCTCAAAACAAATTTGTAAATGCATGAAAAATAGCAAATGATGTCAGAAAGGGTTGAAAGTTTGATGCCGGTGTAACAGATGAGTTTTCATCCGTGTAAACATGTAAAAATATACATCAAAAATACATTGATCATCAATGATCTTTTTGTGTATAATGTAAATTGTCAATATGAATCTACCCCGGTTTAAGAACCAGCGAAGACTCCTATTGCAGCCACAGATCCTACACATAGAGTTCACTGAAGACCAAGTGGTTGTGATAGTTTGAGAAGTAACATATTTAAGGTGGTAAAAACCTTGTTAGCCGAGCGAGGTGGGACTAAAAAACCGCTGCAACTAAAAAACCTTAGCACCGGTTTGTGGCATGAACCGGTACTAAATGTGCTGGTGGGGTCCCAGCCTGACAACGGCCTGCCACAACCTCTTTAGTGCTGGTTCGTGGCATGAACCGGTACTAAAGGTTCTCCATGAACCGGTACTAATGATCGACGCCCGCCTAGCCGTTTGAACCGGCACTAATGTGACCAGTAGTGCCGGTTCATCTGCAAAACCGGTACTAATATGCTGAACATTAGGAAGGCGAGACGGTGGTGACTCCCTGAAGATGGAATAAGGTTCCCCCCGCCTAGCCCCCGTTCTGGTGGCGCATCTAACATATTTGGTGGGCGTGTGAAGATGTGTCTCCGGCGGATCTGCCTTCGGTGGATTTGCTCGGATATGTTCGTCATTCATCTACGTTCGTTTGTCTTCACGTTGTATCCGTCCGATCTACAGTACTCTTCATCGCCGGTGGTTGTTGTACTGGTGCGTTGGTCCTATGGGGTCTTAGCACGACGACTTCCTGACTGTCTACTACAACAAGTTTTGCCCGGCTCCGGTGAGGGAGGGGCGATGACTGTGGCGCGCCTTCGGCTCGCTTCAGTGCTTGTAGTTGTCACTAGGTGGTCTATGAATCTGGATGTAGTTTTTATTATTTCTGGTGTTCATTGTACTGCCATAATTGAAGATGAATAGATCGGATGTTTTCCCACAAAAAAATGACCATAATCCATGCTAGAATATTTTAATAGATGATCCAAACTAACACTAATTCTCTTAGCATGTAACTATGCCAAATCACCATGTCATAACCCACAGGAATGACAAGGTGCACCATGCATGCGAATAAATATTCTACAATTATACAAACCACTAAGTGTGCACGTGTAGCCATTCGATAAAACATATTCATCCTAGGAAGCTACTCCCTTCATTCCTTTATGTAAGGTACATTTTTTTTTCACAAAAATTTCACAATGTAAGGTGTATTTGTTGTAATCTCACTTAATCCCTCTTTTACCCCTCCACCGCCACATACATGGAACCTATCCTCCTGATGCTAAAATCAAGCCAAGCACTTAATGCAGTTTGTTGGGAAATAAAGGGCCCCATCATTAGTTAGGAAAATGTATATCCTCCCATCCTATGCAATCCCTTTTTTTAATGTTTCCTCCTTGAGAGCGTAGAGAACATCTTTCTCTACCTGATCTAATAAGCCTTCTCCTGAGAACAGAAAACATCACACGAACAAAACTTCTCAACGGACGCCCTTTTTCTTCCACCATGGATCCGTTCACGCTAGAGGAAGATATGTTCAACTCGTTGCTGCATGTTTTTAGCCAAGAGGATGATCCCGCTATGGAACTGTTCAGTCGGGTGGAAGAAACGGACGAGTCCTTGGGCTGTTTAGTGAGGTGCAAGACCACGGCCGGTGTCTCCCCGAGGACTCCCCGAGGACTCCTCTAGCGTGAACGGATCCATGGTGGAAGAAAAAGGGCGTCCGTTGAGAAGTTTTGTTCGTGTGATGTTTTCTGTTCTCAGGAGAAGGCTTATTAGATCAGGTAGAGAAAGATGTTCTCTACGCTCTCAAGGAGGAAACACTAAAAAAATGGGATTGCATGGGACGGGAGGATATACATTTTCCTAACTAATGATGGGGCCCTTTATTTCCCAACAAACGCATTAAGTGCTTGGCTTGATTTTAGCATCAGAAGGATAGCTCCCATGTATGTGGCGGTGGACGGGTAAAAGAGGGATTAAGTGAGATTACGACAAATACACCTTATATTGTGATATTTTTGTAAAAAAAAGTGCACCTTACGTAAAGGAACGGAAGGAGTATATAGCAAACTTGAAGCATCTATAATGACAGTGAACGGATGGAGACGAAAGTTCTGTACAATTAGTTGACAGGTTAAAGACAAGGGCTTCACTCCTACGACAATCATTGTGGTATGGTTATAATGCTTTTATGCAATATTTTTCTTTTGTGTTTTATCTCAGTTACTTAAAAACCTTCAACTTGATGTTTTCTTAAAATTAAGCATATTCTTAAACCGAACCAATGATGTACCCTTTGTTGCAGAGTTATTGCGATTCAGTTATGCAGTGGATTGTTGCCAATATTGAAAAATTTCATGCATCTCGGTTTATTTTTGAAGTTTACTGGATTTCTTTGGGGTAGTTCAACAAAATATTGTCACCATGTGTTAGGTGATATAAATAATATTTATATGAGTGGATCCATTCTAAGTTTAAATATGGATGCACCATCTATATTGAGCAAGTGTACGTAAAATTACAAAATATTGAATGTTTGTACTATTCATATTTTGTAAACATTTCAACGTTCTTTTTTCAATATGGATGCTCACGGCAAAATACATATTTTAGTATGTGAGGCCATGAAAATTTAACATATCATTATATTTTGGTCTGTACTTGATGAAAATTCCTACATTCTATTGCTAAAATGAACGGACGCAGCAACGCGCGCCATTCATGATCTAGTAATTCTCTAATGTTAGTCTCCTCATAGAACACCATAATAGTCACAAAAGACCTTAGAGAACAAGGCATCTGGAAAGTAGCAACCTTACTCAGGCAATCATCAAGGGTATTGTCAATCTCTATGAGGTCTTTCTGCTCACACGCTTCTCTAAAGGTCAAGCAGAGCTTTCCATTTACAATTTTCAAATCATCGTATTAAGTCGCACCTCTTACATGACTAAGGAGGACTCTGAAGAAGTATCTTTCGCCTTAAGCTGGCTTCGCATACACAATTTTTATCAACTTGTACCCTTTGTTTTCTTCTTTGCCGCCTTTTCTTATTCTTAATACACCGAAAGAATTCTGGGAACTCTTTGTACAAGAAGTACGTCACGTAAGGATCCTTCCGGTTCATCCAAAAATATTCTGTGAGCATGGTTCTGGAAGAAGGTGGCCTTTTGACAACATCCTCTAGATTATCAGTCGCTTCCTATGAGATAGCGTCTAAGAGCAACTCTAGCCGATCCCCTAAAACCGGTTAGAGGAGTAAAACTCTGGTTTAACTCTAACCAGGACCTACCCGATCTTCTAACATCCATAGAGGAGTATAATATTTACTACACCACTTTACCGGTTATTAAATATACTCCACCGCCGACCTCGGAGTAAAACTCCCACGGCTTGTTTGCCTCTCCTCCTCCCTAATCCCTGCGTTCCCGCACCCCCACCGCTGCCGCCATGGCCGAATCCCGTGGTCGCCATTCCCCACCGCCCATCCACAACATGGATCCGCACCACCACAAGCGCAGCGTAGGCGTGTCCCTGTCACGCCGCTGCCGCCGCGACACTGCAGGCCGGCTCGCCGGCTTCCCCGATCTCCTTGTGCCGTCTATGCCACAGAGGAAATACCGTGGAGTTTGGCAACGGGCGTGGGGGATGTGGGTGGCTGAAGTCACCGATCGGTACACCCACAAAAAGCTTTGGCTTGGGTTGTTTCACACCACCGAGCTTGCCGCCTGCGAGTATGACCTTTGGCCGGTCCGGCTGCACGGCGTCGATGACCGCCTAAAATTTGTGTGGGGCGAGATGTCGTTGCTCGATCCTCTACTGCCAGGAGTGGTGAACGCTGCGGTGGCTTTGGCAGGAGGCCGCCGACGAGGCGTACATGGCCGACTTCCGCCAAAAGTACGGTGAGCTAGTGGAGGTAGAGCACAAGCTCTACAAGGAGCGAGCGGACGGTAGGGCGAACATCATCGTCCTCTCAAAGCGACGAGGTGGACGACGGTGGCGGCAATCATGGTGGCAGAGGAGGCGGCAACGACGACAACTTCAACATCGAGGAGTGGTGAAGGATCTTCCTGGCTGCGACGACAACGGCCTAGGGATTGACCCGACGGGCGGTGGCATCTCTAGGGAGGACTGGCTCTCCCTAGCAAAGTCGAATAGCGACTAAATTTTTTGGTTAGATTTAAATTTTAGTCTATGTTTAAGTTCAAGTTTTAGCATCGGTTTGAACTATGTTTCGACGGATGGTAATGTAAATGTGTCGAATTTTGGTTTAGAAGTTTGTTTAGATCGAATCTATGTTCATCTTAACAAATTTGGTTTTTACTCCACTAAATTAAGGGGATCGGCTAGAACCGACCAAAACTTAGTGGAGTAAATTTACTCCACTAAGGTTTACTCGGCCAAATACCCCTCTAATTTTTAGGGGCTCGGCTAGAGTTGCTTTAAGAGATGAGAGAAATGGGTGTGTGCAGAACAGGAGTGGATGAAGATGACATCGCCAAGGCCGGCCGAGGCCTGATTTGTGAATGTGAGCTTGGGGAAGATAAGAATCGGACGCCTCATGAGATGCACACTATTATGGAAAACCTTATACACAGAACTTTAGCAGTAGCGTGGGTCAAAAAAGCTCGCTGGTGCTAATTAGCAGTAGCGCGCCTGAGGAAACCGCGCTGCAGATAAAGATCTAGCAGTAGCGCGTCTTGCTGTACACACGTTACTACTAAAATTCCCACGGCTTAGCCGATAGGCTACACATAGTAGTAGCGATCTATGAGAACCGCACTACCGCTACTTTGTTTGTAGCAGCGCGTTTTAATATAAACTCGCTGCTGCTAAAGGTTATAAAATTAAATGGAAGGAAAATGGAAAGGTAATTGAAAATGAAAGAAATAGAATAAGGTGAAAGGTAACAAATAAAATATGAAGAAAACTAAATGAAAAAGGGGAAAAAGAGAAAGGAGTAGCAGTAGCGTGTATCACAAAACGCGTTGTAGCTAAGATAGCAGCAGCGCTTTTCACGCAACGCTCTTCGCTACTTCTGACTTAACCACGGGTTCGTCCTTCCCCACGGCCACTTCCCCAAATCCAACTCTCTCCACTCTACTTGCCGCCTGTCGCCCGTCGGCCGCCAGCCTCTCGCACCCTCTCGCTGCCCGACCCCAGTTCAACGCCGCCCGCCCCGACCTCAACGCCCGCCCAGGCCGCGCCCGACCCGACCTCGGCGTCGGCCGCCATCCGCCCAGCCCGAGCCCCGACCCTGACCTCGACGCCGCCCTGCCCCTCCCTCGTCGCAGGCACCCGAGGTAAGCACGCCCGCTCCTCCCTCTCCCCTACTTCTGCCTAGGGTTTCTTTATATTTTAGTTGCATCAAATTAGTTAAGGTTCATGTAAGAGCGGAAACAAATCGGATGCGGATGCGGCTCAAATGAGTTAGGGTTCATGTAAGGGTGAAAAGCGAATCAAATTTCTAAGATGAATCATAAAACGAGTAAAATTTGACCACTTATTGCACTTTATAGTTGGATAATTGAAATATCCGCTACCACTTTCCACCCCTATAGGTTCATCAAATTAGATGGTAATTAGGGCAGTAGTTCCTAGGTACAAATTAGTTAGTAAGAACTAGGTACTAATTAGGTACTAGAATATTTGTATTTATAGTAAGTTTATTTTTAGTAAGAACTAGTTGAATTAATAGAACTAGTTAGTAAGAACTTGTTTCTATTTTTTAGTTAAAGCAATTTTTCCAGCCTCGACGTGGACGATGCCTATCCCGCATCCTCGTCGTCGAGTCGGCGGAGGACGACACCTGCTTGACTAGATCGGCCATGTCCGAGACTGGGCTCCGCCGGGGTGGTACTGGGAGGCGCTACCTACCGGGGGGCGCAGGTTGGTGAGGAGCCAGCCTGTCGTTGACCCAAACCTTCTTTGGTGGCGGTCGCGTGGGCCAGTGATTTATCCGAGGCTCGAGGACTCCGCGGAGGTGGTGCGTCACCGTGTCAGTGAGGAGGGCGCGCACGTCCGTCGCTACTTGTTTGCGTTGGAGCACAGGCCGTTCTCCAATACCTGGCAGGTTCTCCGGGGATCTCACTGGAGCTATGATCCCGTGATGGTTCCTTCTCTGTGGGTGTCCACCGCCCGCGCCGATACCCGTCGTGTGCTAGGGTTTTTGTGCTGTTAGTGATGTTCTATGTATGACACTATTCGTGATGTATTAGTGATAATATTCGACGATGTACGGACGCATGAGATGATTTACTTTTGCTTATTGAATGCATGCTAATTTGAGTCCTATAAGATATTTTGAAATGTATATCTTGTGTTGCTCAATATCCAAGTGGTCGATCATGTTTGCAGATTACACCTCCGAGTGGCCTATGTTTTGCCGGAGTGTTGATTCATTTCCGTTCCGGCAAATTTCAGGCGCTCGATATGTCCTATTTTAGCAAAGGTCATGCCGGATTTTTCCGTGAATTTTGGCATGCCTTCTGCTGAATATGTAGGAAATATCGAGTGCCCCAGTTTGTGTGTTGAGTATCTTGGTAGTTGTCTTGATCGATTTTCAATTAATGTTTTAACTATGAACATAGGAAATGTCCTGACGACAAAAGGATTTGGTATTTGCAAATACCGCGAAGACGAAGCGGCCTGTCGACGGAATCTTCCTAGATGATGATAGGCGCTTCAGCATCAAGCTGGACGAGAACTTCGAAGTGGATACAGTAAGTCACAACGACAAGTCTTTTTTCGTAATTAAGCATGACATCTGCTTCATTTGCTTCAACTTATATTTTTTTACTATTCTACTAGTGTATCCCCTGCCATGCAAGAGTTTTTGTATTGGATAAGATATGTTTCAGTCATAGTATGGAGGAAAAGAAAGTTTACTTGAAGACCGAGCATGGTTATATTTTCCATGCAAAATTGTACAATTCAGACGACTACACCTATTTTGGATGCAAAACATGGCGAACACTATGCAAGACTTATGCATTTGAGCCTGATATGGTTATCACCTTTGATATTCGTCCGGAAGATGATATTGAAGGTAATACCAACATCTGGGTCGATGTGCGTACGCCTCGGTTATACCATTATGTAAGTTTCTCAACCATATTTATGTCTTTGATATTGTTTATTCAAAAATAGTTGACAACTAATTTGTATTGTCAGCTTATTTCGGTGCAAGCAAACATGTCCAGCGCTTGGTAGACAGGAATGTATACTGTCCTGGGGCTGAACTCAACTGCGAGGAGCTCAGTCATTATGTTTCATGGCTTGAGGATCTTGATACTGTCAAGACAAATTTTCTTCCTGCATTTAGAAATGTTAGTACTGAAAATGTGCGACCAATAGTGTTCGTAATGAACTACGGTCACATCAATTTAGGAAGGATGGTAAGATTTTTACTATTTGTCATCAGTGCATCTTTTCCATACATTATTTTTGAAACTAAACTTCATTGCTAAGTATGTTACCATACGATGTTTTTCAACAGGGACTCCCGATAAATGTTGTGCCTTATGGGATCGAGACTAAAGGTACCATGAGTATTATCAGCTTACGGCCAATATATCCTACAGATTACTTTAGTGCATTCAAGATTAGCGACGGATGCTTAATAGTGCAAGACTGGACCAAATATGTGATGGGGGAGCGCAGAGAAGTACTAGGGGGCAACAAACAGATGTGCTACCCACGATTAGGAGACAGGTTCATCTGCATGCTCCAGCTTGATCAAGGAGGAGAGCTATACATGTTTTATGTTATTTTACCTAAGAGAGAGCAGCAGGAGTGATTAGCTAGCTAGAAATGAGTTTGAGGATGATGATGTGGTACACTATATTACTATGATGATAAAATAGCTAGTGTTGCTGGTAATGACTATGATGATTATTATTAGCTAGTGTTAGTGGTGATTAAATAAATACTATTGGTGGTAATGACTATGATGATGATTAAATAGCTTGTGCTGGCGGATTAGATTCAAGTGGAGGAAACATGTGGTGCACATCGAAAGTACTACTAGTCCAAACTAGATCAAGTTTGGATTAGTAGTATACTTTTGACATGTACCACATATTGCCTCCACTTGAACCTAATCCACCTTCATTTGACACACTGTTATGGACATAATGATGTAAACCTCATAACTGGTATTGTACCAATATTTGTACGATGGCGCATAAATACACTAAAAATAAAAAAATAAATAAAAAATACTAGTAGCGATGGACAGAAAACACGCTGCAAGTAGTTACCTTAGCAGTAGCGTGGTACTGAACAAACGCTGCAGCTATTTGTCCTAGCAGTAGCGCGTGCGGGCACGCGTTACTGCTAAGCAATAGCTGTAGCGCCTTATTAGTAGCGCGCCTACCGGCGCTACTAGTGAGCACAAAACCAGCGCTACTGTTAGGGTTTTTCCTAGTAGTGGCAGGATAGATGCGAAACCCTCCATGGCAGGGTAGAAGAACTCACCGTCGCCGGATATTGGCCAAGGGCGGCCTCCCCTGGCTGTAGGACTTTTTTAAGCGAGAGATCGATGGAGTTATTTTATTTTATTTTGCATGGAAGATCGATGGACTTGAAGAGAGGAGACGTGCGAGGACTGAGTACTACGGTCCAGTATGGCCCACCTGAAGATGTTTTCACCTTTGTATTCTAAAACTTATAGGTGACAAGAGTTAACTGACACAGATCCCAAGCTAAGCTGTACCACTCAGATTTCCGGAGCATCTGCGCTTGCGAGTCATTTCATCGCTCTCCCAACAATTGCTAGTAAAGGTTCAAATGTGATTTGCCAAACCAAAATACTCAGCGACAACTGCTGCTGTATATTACTCGTACTGCATAACTGGTTTCCGCACATAGGCATTATTTTCAGGGGACAATCTTGTACATATAACCATTGTCTAGTCCAGAAAATTAAGGAGCAGATAAAGGAGGAGGAGGGGAGGTCGTCATGGCAACTAGCACGCCTTGTAAAGACGAGGATTTCTTACAATTGCTCTTGCAGTCATCCATAGTGGGGTAGTAGACGTCAGTTACCAAACAATGGAAGCAACGACCATCGTGCTACATACAACCGTCATGAGATATTTCAATGCATAACCTGTCTGGTAGATCGATCTTCTTGCTGTCCATGTCAGCCATGATTCGGCCTGTATATTATGGAATAATAACAAACGAACAACCATCGTTATGCAATTATTTTAGAGTAGTATATATATGTATATAAACGATTGAACCGGTTACAAAGCAATATAGAATGGCCTTCGATAGCTATACTAGGTACATACTTCCAGCCAGGACAAGTGAAGAAAAATTAAGCGTTGTGAAGATACAGAAATATTGGTGTGCTAGCTGCCTTACATTGAGCAACAGTAGCAGAGCATACGAGATGTAGACACACTAGGGCTCCTAGTGCAAGGATGCAAATCGTGTACTTGTCCATGCCCAACCAGATACAACACTAGCTACATGAGCACTCAGATCACTTTGGTTGTCGATGAGAAATGTTTGGTCACCAATCAGCACATGAGTCGATCGTATATATTGAGAGAAGAGAGAACCGGTCATCCTTATCCCGTGTAAACATCAAGCAATAAAATTGGATTTATTTAATATCATCCCAAAATATGAACCCTCATTAAAAGCATAAATCAAGTCAGACTAATTTTCTCCCTTTTTAGAAAAGTTCCCAAATTTGGTTGGACTTATCTCCTATGTCTATATTTTCATATTTCATAATTGTAATTAATTCTCCAATAGTCGTGCTTAGAGCAAAGGGCTAGTTCCTCCACCTCGGCTATTGAAGAGGGCTCATGGAAAAGTTTATGGAAAGTTCAGGTGCCGGGAAACGTGAGGCTGTTCCTTTGGCATATATCCAAACATTCTATACCAACAAATGATGTTGGGGCACACAGGCATATGGCGGACTCTAGCTCATGCGGTTTTTGTGGATCACCTGACTCATGGAGTCACCCCTTGTTGAATGTACGATCCCTAGATGCACGTGGGCGCTGGTCGATGTGAGCTGGCTCGGTGGAGGCGGCAACAATGGTGGCAGCGGAGCCGGCAACGATGACAGCTTCAACATCATGGAGTGGTAAAGGACCTTCCTGGCTACAACGACGGCGACCTAGGGACTGACCCCATGGGCGGTGGAATTTCTAGGGAGGACTGGCTCTCCCTCGCAAAGTCGAATAGTGCCTAATTTTTTTCGTTAGATTTATATTTTAGCTTATGTTTAAGTTCAAGTTTTAGTATCGCTTTGAACTATGTTTCAACGGATGGTAATGTAAATTATGTGTCAAATTTTGGTTTAGAAGTTTCTTTAGATCAAATCTATGTTCATCTTAACCAAATTTGCTTTTTACTCCGCTAAATTTAGGGGATCGGCTAGAACCGACCAAAACTTAGTGGACTAAATTTACTCCATTAAGGTTTACTCGGCCAAATACTCATGTATCTTTTATGGGATCGGCTAGAGTTGCTTTAAGAGATCAGAGAAATGGGTGTGTGCAGCACGGGAGTGGATGAAGATGACGCCGCCAAGGCCGGCCGAGGGCTGATTTGGGAATATTAATGTGAGCTTGGGAAAGACAAGAACCGGACGCCTCATGAGAGGCAGGATATATGCGGAACCCACCATGACAGGGTAGAAGAACTCACCGGTGCCGGATATTGGCCAAGGGCGGCCTCCCTGGTCATCCATAGCCATAGGACTCTTTTTAAGCGAGAGATCGATGGACTTATTTCATTTTATTTTGCATGGAACATCGATGGACTTGAAGAGAGGAGACTTGCGACTTTGCGAGGACCGAGTACTATGGTCCAGTATGGCCCATCTGCAAATGTATTCACCTCTGTATTCTAAAACGTATATGTGACAAAACACATATCCCAAGCTAAGCTGTACCACTCAGATTTCCGTAGCATCTGCGCTTGCGAGTCATTTCATCGCTCTCCCAACAATTGCTAGTAAAGGTTCAAATGTGATTTGCCAAACCAAAATACTCAGCAACAACTGCTGCAGTATATTACTCGCATTGCATAACTGGTTTCCGCACATAGGCATTATTTTCAGGGGACAATCGTGTACATATAACCATTGTCTAGGCCGGAAAATTAAGGAGCAAATAAAGGAGGAGGAGGGGAGGTCGTCATGGCAACTAGCACGTCTTGTAAAGAAGAGGATTTGTTACAATTGCTCTTGCAGTCATCCATAGTGGGGTAGTAGACGTCAGTTACCAAACAATGGAAGCAAAGACCATCGTGGTACATACAACCGTCAGGAGATATTTCAACGCATAGCCCGTTTGGTAGATCGATCTTCTTGCTGTCCATGTCAGCCATGATTCGGCCTGTATATTATGGAATAATAACAAACGAACAACCATCGTTATGCAATTATTTTAGAGTAGTATATATATGTATATAAACTTGAACCGGTTACAAAGCAAAATAGAATGGCCTTCGATAGCTATACTTGGTACATACTTCCAGCCAGGACAAGTGAAGAAAAATTAAGAGTTGTGAAGATACAGAAATATTGGTGTGCTAGCTGCCTTACATTGAGCAACAGTAGCAGAGCATACGAGATGTAGACACACTAGGGCTCCTAGTGCAAGGATGCGAATCGTGTACTTGTCCATGCCCAACCAGATACAACACTAGCTACGCAGTCACTCAGATCACTTTGGTTGTCGATGAGAAATGTTTGGTTACCAATCAGCACATGAGTCGATCGTATATATTGAGAGAAGAGAGAACCGGTCATCCTTATCCCGTGTAAATATCAAGCAATAAAATTGGATTTATATAATATCATCCCAAAATATGAACCCTCATTAAAAGCATAAATCAAGTCAGACTAATTTTCTACCTTTTTAAAAAGTTCCCAAATTGGTTGGACTTATCTCCTATGTCTATATTTATATATTTCATAATTGTAATTAATTCTCCAATAGTCGTGCTTAGAGCAAAGGGCTGGTTCCTCCACCTCGGCTGTTGAAGAGGGCTCATGGAAAAGTTTATGGAAAGTTCAGGTGCCGGGAAACGTGAGGCTGTTCCTTCGGCATCTATCCAAGCATTCTATACCAACAAATGATGTTGGGGCACACAGGCATATGGCGGACTCTAGCTCATGCGGTTTTTGTGGATCACCTGACTCATGGAGTCACCCCCTGTTGAATGTACGATCCCTAGATGCACGTGGGCGCTGGTCGATGACGAGCTGGCTCGGTGGAGGCGGCAACAATGGTGGCAGCGGAGGCGGCAACGATGACAGCTTCAACATCATGGAGTGGTGAAGGACCTTCCTGGCTACAACGACGGCGACCTAGGGACTGACCCCATGGGCGGTGGAATTTCTAGGGAGGACTGGCTCTCCCTCATAAAAGTCGAATAGTGCCTAATTTTTTTCGTTAGATTTAGATTTTAGCTTATGTTTAAGTTCAAGTTTTAGTATCGCTTTGAACTATGTTTCGACGGATGGTAATGTAAATTATGTATCAAATTTTGGTTTAGAAGTTTGTTTAGATCAAATCTATGTTCATCTTAACCAAATTTGATTTTTACTCCGCTAAATTTAGGGGATCGGCTAGAACCGACCAAAACTTAGTGGACTAAATTTACTCCATTAAGGTTTACTCGGCCAAATACTCATGTATCTTTTATGGGCTCGGCTAGAGTTGCTTTAAGAGATCATAGAAATGGGTGTGCGCAGCACGGGAGTGGATGAAGATGACGTCGCCAAGGCCAGCCGAGGGCTGATTTGGGAATATTAATGTGAGCTTGGGAAAGACAAGAACCGGACGCCTCATGAGAGGCAGGATATATCTTGAACCCACCATGATAGGGTAGAAGAACTCACCGGTGCCGGATATTGGCCAAGGGCGGCCTCCCTGGTCATCCATAGCCATAGGACTCTTTTTAAGCGAGAGATCGATGGACTTATTTCATTTTATTTTGCATGGGACATTGATGGACTTGAAGAGAGGAGACTTGCGACTTTGCGAGGACTGAGTACTATGGTCCAGTATGGCCCATCTGCAAATGTATTAACCTCTGTATTCTAAAACGTATATGTGACAAACACATATCCCAAGCTAAGCTGTACCACTCAGATTTCCGTAGCATCTGCGCTTGCGAGTCATTTCATCGCTCTCCCAACAATTGCTAGTAAATGTTCAAATGTGATTTGCCAAACCAAAATACTCAGCAACAACTGCTGCAGTATATTACTCGCATTGCATAACTGGTTTCCGCACATAGGCATTATTTTCAGGGGACAATCTTGTACATATAACCATTGTCTAGGCCGGAAAATTAAGGAGCAGATAAAGGAGGAGGAGGGGAGGTCGTCATGGCAACTAGCACGTCTTGTAAAGACGAGGATTTGTTACAATTGCTCTTGCAGTCATCCATAGTGGGGTAGTAGACGTCAGTTACCAAACAATGGAAGCAAAGACCATCGTGGTACATACAACCGCCAGGAGATATTTCAACGCATAGCCCGTTTGGTAGATCGATCTTCTTGCTGTCCATGTCAGCCATGATTCGGCCTGTATATTATGGAATAATAACAAACGAACAACCATCGTTATGCAATTATTTTAGAGTAGTATATATATGTATATAAACGATTGAACCGGTTACAAAGCAAAATAGAATGGCCTTCGATAGCTATACTTGGTACATACTTCCAGCCAGGACGAGTGAAGAAAAATTAAGCGTTGTGAAGATACAGAAATATTGGTGTGCTAGCTGCCTTACATTGAGCAACAGTAGCAGAGCATACGAGATGTAGACACACTAGGGCTCCTAGTGCAAGGATGCAAATCGTGTACTTGTCCATGCCCAACCAGATACAACACTAGCTACGCAGGCACTCAGATCACTTTGGTTGTCGATGAGAAATGTTTGGTCACCAATCAGCACATGAGTCGATCGTATATATTGAGAGAAGAGAGAACCGGTCATCCTTATCCCGTGTAAATATCAAGCAATAAAATTGGATTTATTTAATATCATCCCAAAATATGAACCCTCATTAAAAGCATAAATCAAGTCAGACTCGTTTTCTCCCTTTTTAAAAAGTTCCCAAATTTGGTTGGACTTATCTCCTATGTCTATATTTGTATATTTCATAATTGTAATTAATTCTCCAATATTCGTGCTTAGAGCAAAGGGATGGTTGCTCCACCTCGGCTGTTGAAGACGGCTCATGGAAAAGTTTATGGAAAGTTCAGGTGCCGGGAAACGTGAGGCTGTTCCTTTGGCATCTATCCAAACATTCTATACCAACAAATGATGTTGGGGCACACAGGCATATGGCGGACTCTAGCTCATGCGGTTTTTGTGGATCACCTGACTCATGGAGTCACCCCCTGTTGAATGTATGATCCCTAGATGCACGTGGGCGCTGGTCGATGTGAGCTGGCTCGGTGGAGGCGGCAACAATGGTGGCAGCGGAGGCGGCAACGATGACAGCTTCAACATCATGGAGTGGTGAAGGACCTTCCTGGCTACAACGACGGCGACCTAGGGACTGACCCCATGGGCGGTGGAATTTCTAGGGAGGACTGGCTCTCCCTCGCAAAGTCGAATAGTGCCTAATTTTTTTCGTTAGATTTAGATTTTAGCTTATGTTTAAGTTAAAGTTTTAATATCGCTTTGAACTATGTTTGGACGGATGGTAATGTAAATTATGTGTCAAATTTTGGTTTAGAAGTTTGTTTAGATCAAATCTATGTTCATCTTAACCAAATTTGATTTTTATTCCGCTAAATTTAGGGGATCGGCTAGAACCGACCAGAACTTAGTGGACTAAATTTACTCCATTAAGGTTTACTCGGCCAAATACTCATGTATCTTTTATGGGCTCGGCTAGAGTTGCTTTAAGAGATCAGAGAAATGGGTCTGTGCAGCACGGGAGTGGATGAAGATGACGTCGCCAAGGCCGGCCGAGGGCTGATTTCGGAATATTAATGTGAGCTTGGGAAAGACAAGAACCGGACGCCTCATGAGAGGCAGGATAGATGCGGAACCCACCATGATAGGGTAGAAGAACTCACCGGTGCCGGATATTGGCCAAGGCGGCCTCCCTGGTCATCCATAGCCATAGGACTCTTTTAAGCGAGGAGATCGATGGACTTATTTCATTTTATTTTGCATGGGACATTGATGGACTTGAAGAGAGGAGACTTGCGACTTTCGAGGACTGGAGTACTATGGTCCAAGATGGCCCATCTGCAAATGTATTCACCTCTGTATTCTAAAAGCGATATGTGACAAACAGTTAACTGACACATATCCCAAGCTAAGTTGTACCACTCAGATTTCCGAGCATCTAAACTTGCGAGTCATTTCATCGCTCTGCCAACAATTGCTAGTAAAGGTTCAAATGTGATTTGCCAAACCAAAATACTCAGCAACAACTGCTGCAGTATATTACTCGCATTGCATAACTGGTTTCCGCACATAGGCATTACTTTCAGGGGACAATCTTGTACATATAACCATTGTCTAGGCCGGAAAATTAAGGAGCAGATAAAGGAGGAGGAGGGGAGGTCGTCATGGCAACTAGCACGTCTTGTAAAGACGAGGATTTGTTACAATTGCTCTTGCAGTCATCCATAGTGGGGTAGTAGACGTCGATTACCAAACAATGGAAGCAAAGACCATCATGGTACATACAACCGTCAGGAGATATTTCAACGCATAGCCCGTTTGGTAGATCGATCTTCTTGCTGTCCATGTCAGCCATGATTCGGCCTGTATATTATGGAATAATAACAAACGAACAACCACCGTTATGCAATTATTTTAGAGTAGTATATATATGTATATAAATGATTGAACCGGTTACAAATCAAAATAGAATGGCCTTCGATAGCTATACTAGGTACATACTTCCAGCCAGGACAAGTGAAGAAAAATTAAGCGTTGTGAAGATACAGAAATATTGGTGTGCTTGCTGCCTTACATTGAGCAACAGTAGCAGAGCATACGAGATGTAGACACACTAGGGCTCCTAGTGCAAGGATGCGAATCGTGTACTTGTCCATGCCCAACCAGATACAACACTAGCTACGCAGGCACTCAGATCACTTTGGTTGTCGATGAGAAATTTTTGGTTACCAATCAGCACATGAGTCGATCGTATATATTGAGAGAAGAGAGAACCGGTCATCCTTATCCCGTGTAAATATCAAGCTATAAAATTGGATTTATTTAATATCATCCCAAAATATGAACCCTCATTAAAAGAATAAATCAAGTCAGACTAATTTTCTCCCTTTTTAGAAAAGTTCCCAAATTTGGTTGGACTTATCTCCTATGTCTATATTTGTATATTTCATAATTGTAATTAATTCTCCAATAGTCGTGCTTAGAGCAAAGGGATGGTTCCTCCACCTCGGCTGTTGAAGAGGGCTCATGGAAAAGTTTATGGAAAGTTCAGGTGCCGGGAAACGTGAGGCTGTTCCTTTGGCATCTATCCAAACATTCTATACCAACAAATGATGTTGGGGCACACAGGCATATGGCGGACTCTAGCTCATGCGGTTTTTGTGGATCACCTGACTCATGGAGTCACCCCTGTTGAATGTACGATCCCTAGATGCACGTGGGCGCTGGTCGATGATGAGCTGGCTCGGTGGAGGCGGCAACAATGGTGGCAGCGGAGGCGGCAACGATGACAGCTTCAATATCATGAGGTGGTGAAGGACCTTCCTGGCTACAACGACGACCTAGGGACTGACCCCATGGGCGGTGGAATTTCTAGGGAGGACTGGCTCTCCCTCATAAAGTCGAATAGTGCCTAATTTTTTCGTTAGATTTAGATTTTAGCTTATGTTTAAGTTCAAGTTTTAGTATCGCTTTGAACTATGTTTCGACGGATGGTAATGTAAATTATGTGTCAAATTTCGGTTTAGAAGTTTGTTTAGATCAAATCTATGTTCATCTTAACCAAATTTGCTTTTTACTGCTGAATTTAGGGGATCGGCTAGAACCGACCAAAACTTAGTGGACTAAATTTACTCCATTAAGGTTTACTCGGCCAAATACTCATGTATCTTTTATGGGCTCGGCTAGAGTTGCTTTAAGAGATCAGAGAAGTGGATGTGTGCAGGACGGGAGTGGATGAAGATGACGTCGCCAAGGCCGGCCGAGGGCTGATTTGGGAATATTAATGTGAGCTTGGGAAAGACAAGAACCGGACGCCTCATGAGAGGCAGGATAGATGCGGAACCCACCATGACAGGGTAGAAGAACTCACCGGTGCCGGATATTGGCCAAGGGCGGCCTCCCTGGTCATCCATAGCCATAGGACTCTTTTTAAGCGAGAGATCGATGGACTTATTTCATTTTATTTTGCATTGGACATCGATGGACTTGAAGAGAGGAGACTTGCGACTTTGCGAGGACTGAGTACTATTGTCCAGTATGGCCCATCTGCAAATGTATTCACCTCTGTATTCTAAAACGTATATGTGACAAACAGTTAACTGACACATATCCCAAGCTAAGCTGTACCACTCAGATTTCCGGAGCATCTGCGCTTGCGAGTCATTTCATCGCTCTCCCAACAATTGCTAGTAAAGGTTCAAATGTGATTTGCCAAACCAAAATACTCAGCAACAACTGCTGCAGTATATTACTCGCATTGCATAACTGGTTTCCGCACATAGGCATTATTTTCAGGGGACAATCTTGTACATGTAACCATTGTCTAGGCCGGAAAATTAAGGAGCAGATAAAGGAGGAGGAGGGGAGGTCGTCATGGCAACTAGCACGTCTTATAAAGACGAGGATTTGTTACAATTGCTCTTGCAGTCATCCATAATGGGGTAGTAGACGTCAGTTACCAAACAATGGAAGCAAAGACCATCGTGGTACATACAACCGTCAGGAGATATTTCAACGCATAGCCCGTCTGGTAGATCGACCTTCTTGCTGTCCATGTCAGCCATGATTTGGCGTGTATATTATGGAATAATAACAAACGAACAACCATCATTATGCAATTATTTTAGAGTAGTGTATATAAACAACGGAACCGGTTACAAAGCAAAATAGAAAGGCCTTCGATAGCTATACTACGTACATACTTCCAGCCAGGAGAAGTGAAGAAAAAATTAAGCGTTGTGAAGACACAGAAATATTGGTGTGCTAGCTGCCTTACATTGAGCAACAGTAGCAGAGCATACGAGATGTAGACACAATAGGGCTGCTACTGCAAGGGTGCAAATCGTGTACTTGTCCATGCCCAACCAGATACAACACTGGCTACGCAGGCACTCAGATCACTTTGGTTGTGGATGAGAAATGTTTGGTTACCAATCAGCACATGAGTCGATCGTATATATTGAGAGAAGAGAGAACCGGTCATCCTTATGCCATTAAACATCAAGCAATAAAATTGGATTTATTTAATATCATCCATAATATGAACCCTCATTAAAGCATAAATTAAGTCAGACTAATTTTCTCCTTTTTAGACCAGGTCCCAAATTTGGTCGGACTTATCTCCTATGTCTATATTTGTATATTTCAGTATTGTAATTAATTCTCCAATAGTCGCGGTTAGAGGAAAGGGATGGTTCCTCCACCTCGGCTGTTGAAGAGGGCTCATGGAAAAGTTTATGGAAAGTTCAGGTGCCGGGAAAGGTGAGGATGTTCCTTATGTATCTATCCAAACATTCTATACAAACAAATGATGTTGGGGCACACAGGCATATGGTGGACTCTAGCTCATGCGGTTTTTGCGGATCAACTTACTCATGGAGTCACCCCCTGTTGAATGTACGATCGCTAGATGCACGTGGGGCTGGTCGATGAAGAGCTAGCTCAATCCATAATTTGTACGACCGAACCAAATGCTGGTCATTGGCTATTCTCACCGATGAACTCATTATCACATGTGCATTTCGTAAAGCTTTCAGTCACACTATGGGCCATATGGGCTGCTCGATGGAAGGCGATTCACGATGGTATCTTTCAAAGTCCACAAGCTACTCATTTTTTCATTAACATATTTATTGACGAGCTTGAGATGATCAAGGACGTGCCGACATCAACAACGGAGGGTGGCCCTCCATTCCGATCGCTACAATAGCGCCCAAAGGTCCCGCCAATGGGCTATGCAAAGGTACACGTTGATGTTGGTGTTCGAAGGAGTAGGAGGAACGGGCAACAACGGTGTGTAGTGATAGAGATGTAACGGTCCTGGGAAGTACCGCACTTATCATTGGAGGAGTGGACGATCCAACAATGTTCGAGTCCATCGCATGCAATGAGGCATTAGCATTGGCTGCAGATCTTCACCTCCACCGGTTGGTCATCGCTTCTGACGATAAACAGGGGATTGGGGACATCCAGAAAGGTGGGAGAGGAAACAAAGGATCAATTATTAGCGAGATCAAGTTACACGCGTCGTCTTTTGACTGTATTTTTAATTTTGAAGGTCGTGCTGTCAATGTTGAAGCACATAGTCAAGTCAGGTTTTCACTTTTGTTAGGTCCGAGACATCACATTTGGCTTTACCAATCCCATGGCTAGAACTGTATCCCGCATCTGTGGTGTTTGGTGAATAAAACTTGGTTTAGCCGTCAAAAAAATTTCTCCAATATTTATTGCCTTGTATGGTCTAGTACTTTTGCAATAGAATTAATTAGGTCTATTAGGACCACAATAAATGCCCCAGCGTTTGCCGGTGGAGGGTGTCCACCAAGCGATTCTTCGATCCACGGGAGTGAACATTTTAGTTAAGCTAGGATAGGTAAGCCCGCACAAACATCCCTCGATACAGTACAACCCTCATTTTATCATTCGTCTTCACTTGGCCTCCAGCGGTCCAGCCCGACCGCCATTATCTTGATTTTATTACCATGATAAAAATCACCTATATGTTGAAAAGACTGTTTTGGCCATGTTGAAGATTCATGTAACTAAAACATTCATCTTAAGCAGACAAAACAAAAAGTTGCCATGTTCAAATAATTTGCATTGGTAATAGGAAAATCAATTTTCCATTGTTGGTTTCCAAATAATTTACTAAAAAAGGAATTTACGATGACATTATCAAAAAATGGAAATGGCGAGGTATGTACAAACATGAGTTTGCCATAGTACACGAAAATAATATACCATGTTACAAGAAATAAAATTGCCATGTAACTAAAATAATTTCGCCATCATGAAAAGTAAGAAAATAAAGAATTGCCATGGTCCAATAGTATAATTTTCCATGTTACCAAAAACAAAATTGCCATCATGGGAAAAGTAAGAGAAAAGAAGGAATTTGCCATGGTTGGAAAATAAAACTTGCCATACTAGAAAAAATAAAATTGCCATGGTAAAAAAATATAATTTGCCAACATGAAAAATCAAGAAAAGTTGTTTTTTCATGTGACAACAAATAAATTAGCCATTCTGATTGTATGTTTTATAAAAATCCTAAAAAATTACCATGTGGTTTTGCCAAAAAATAGCCATGATTTATCTGAAATCATTTTCTCTTTATTTTGCCATGTGCAAAGCAAAAAACAGTTAGGAATAACATGGCAAAAACATTGTGTGTAGAAAATAAAAAATATACTATGTGCACATGGTTTGCCATGATTGAAAATAAAACTGAAAATTTTATGAGTTTTTTTCTCTAAATGGCAATTTTTTTAATTTGTAATGGTTGTCGATGAGAAATGTTGGGTTACCAATCAGCACATGAGTCGATCGTATATATAGAAAGATTGAGAGAAGAGAGAACCGGTCATCCTTACGCTGTGTAAACATCTAGCAAGAAAATTGGATTTACTGTATTTAATATAATCCCATAATATGAACCCTCATTAAAAGCATAATCAAGTCAGACTATTTTTCTCCTTTTTTAGACAAGTTCGAATTTGGTGGCCAAATCGTTAGCGGGTTAGGATTGTCAGACTTATCTCCTATGTGTATATTTGTATGTTTCTGAATTGTATTTGATTCTCCAATATGTATTGCCTTGTATGGTGTAGTACTTTTAGCAACTTTTTCTTTAGAGAAAATGTTGCATTACTCTTAGCAATAACATTAGTTAGGTCTAGAATTTGAACAACAGATTTACAATAGGACCGCAAAATACGCATGAAGTTCGAATGATTTGTTCGATCCACCTGGGCGGCCAGACAGCGAACATTTTAGTTAAGCTAGGATAGGTCCGCCCATGCCAACACCCCACGGTACAAAGCCAGCCCTCGTTTTAGGGCGTCTCAAGTGTAAACCAAGTAATCATAAGTATTCCTCAAAATATATAATCATAAAAACATGAATTATTCCCGAAAATATATGATCAAATAAATACACAATGTTGCAATGTCACTCAAACTATGTTTTCAATGTGAGAACCATTCTGGATTTGTGGAAGCGTTGTTGGAAAATAAGGTATGAGGGTCTGGGAAAAAGCGGCTCATACGCCATGGAAACCGCGCCAAAACTAGCTACCAAAGTGCCAGAAATGCTGCCATGGCGACTAAAACCTATGTGATGGCAGAAAAACACTGCCACTGCAACATTTCAAAACAGTGTACCCCTCCATCACAAACTGAAGGGCACGGTTCCCATGGGTGGCTAAAACCCTCCGGTATTGTGGGAGGAGGGATCCTCCCGGTTGGGCGTACGGAAGTTAGTTGGTTTTCGTAGGAAAAACACCCGTCTTCAGTAGTCTAATTCCTTCCCAACGTTGCCTCGGATGTCCCGTCGTTATGCAATATTCTTGCATGTTGTAAGATAAGATCAAATCTACTAATCCTTCCATCACAAAATCTACTGATCTTGTACATGCATTTCCTTTCATGGAACCCTAGCATTCCACGATTGAATCATCAGCTACATCAAGAATTATATGGACATGAAAGTCCGTTAGCTACATAGAATGGCCTCCGTGAGCACAGATCTTCAAAACAAATTGCAAGCGCAACTGGGTCAAAACTGGCTAGCATGCGTAGGATCTTCACGATACAGTGCTTTTGTAGGATCTTCACCAAGTCCAATTCACAGCTAAACTTATGGTGCCACATATAGAAAACTTTTCTATCAAAGAAACGTTGTCAACACAGGCATATGGCGGACTCTAGCTCATGCGGTTTTTGTGGATCACCCCCTGTTGAATGTACGATCCCTAGATGCACGTGGGCGCTGGTCGATGATGAGCTGGCTCGGTGGAGGCGGCAACAATGGTGGCAGCGGAGGCGGCAACGATGACAGCTTCAATATCATGAGGTGGTGAAGGACCTTCCTGGCTACAACGACGGCGACCTAGGGACTGACCCCATGGGCGGTGGAATTTCTAGGGAGGACTGGCTCTCCCTCGCAAAGTCGAATAGTGCCTAATTTTTTTTCATTAGATTTAGATTTTAGCTTATGTTTAAGTTCAAGTTTTAGTATCGCTTTGAACTATGTTTCGACGGATGGTAATGTAAATTATGTGTCAAATTTCGGTTTAGAAGTTTGTTTAGATCAAATCTATGTTCATCTTAACCAAATTTGATTTTTACTCCGCTAAATTTAGGGGATCGGCTAGAACCGACCAAAACTTAGTGGACTAAATTTACTCCATTAAGGTTTACTCGGCCAAATACTCATGTATCTTTTATGGGCTCGGCTAGAGTTGCTTTAAGAGATCAGAGAAGTGGATGTGTGCAGCACGGGAGTGGATGAAGATGACGTCGCCAAGGCCGGCCGAGGGCTGATTTGGGAATATTAATGTGAGCTCGGGAAAGACAAGAACCGGACGCCTCATGAGAGGCAGGATAGATGCGGAACCCACCATGACAGGGTAGAAGAACTCACCGGTGCCGGATATTGGCCAAGGGCGGCCTCCCTGGTCATCCATAGCCATAGGACTCTTTTTAAGCGAGAGATCGATGGACTTATTTCATTTTATTTTGCATTGGACATCGATGGACTTGAAGAGAGGAGACTTGCGACTTTGTGAGGACTGAGTACTATTGTCCAGTATGGCCCATCTGCAAATGTATTCACCTCTGTATTCTAAAACGTATATGTGACAAACAGTTAACTGACACATATCCCAAGCTAAGCTGTACCACTCAGATTTCCGGAGCATCTGCGCTTGCGAGTCATTTCATCGCTCTCCCAACAATTGCTAGTAAAGGTTCAAATGTGATTTGCCGAACCAAAATACTCAGCAACAACTGCTGAAGTATATTACTCGCATTGCATAACTGGTTTCCGCTTTATAGGCATTATTTTCAGGGGACAATCTTGTACATGTAACCATTGTCTAGGCCGGAAAATTAAGGAGCAGATAAAGGAGGAGGAGGGGAGGTCGTCATGGCAACTAGCACGTCTTATAAAGACGAGGATTTGTTACAATTGCTCTTGCAGTCATCCATAGTGGGGTAGTAGACGTCAGTTACCAAACAATGGAAGCAAAGACCATCGTGGTACATACAACCGTCAGGAGATATTTCAACGCATAGCCCGTCTAGTAGATCGACCTTCTTGCTGTCCATGTCAGCCATGATTTGGCCTGTATATTATGGAATAATAACAAACGAACAACCATCATTATGCAATTATTTTAGAGTAGTATATATATGTATATAAACGATTGAACCGGTTACAAAGCAATATAGAATGGCCTTCGATAGCTATACTAGGTACATACTTCCAGCCAGGACAAGTGAAGAAAAATTAAGCGTTGTGAAGATACAGAAATATTGGTGTGCTAGCTGCCTTACATTGAGCAACAGTAGCAGAGCATACGAGATGTAGACACACTAGGGCTCCTAGTGCAAGGATGTGAATCGTGTACTTGTCCATGCCCAACCAGATACAACACTAGCTACGCAGGCACTCAGATCACTTTGGTTGTCGATGAGAAATGTTTGGTTACCAATCAGCACATGAGTCGATCGTATATATTGAGAGAAGAGAGAAGCGGTCATCCTTGTCCCGTGTAAACATCAAGCAATAAAATTGGATTTATTTAATATCATCCCAAAATATGAACCCTCATTAAAAGCATAAATCAAGTCAGACTAATTTTCTCCCTTTTTAGAAAAGTTCCCAAATTTGGTTGGACTTATCTCCTTTGTCTATATTTGCATATTTCATAATTGTAATTAATTCTCCAATAGTCGTGCTTAGAGCAAAGGGGTGGTTCCTCCACCTCGGCTGTTGAAGAGGGCTCAGGGGAAAGTTTATGGGAAGTTCAGGTGCCCGGGAACGTGAGGCTGTTCCTTTGGCATCTATCCAAACATTCTATACCAACAAATGATGTTGGGGCACACAGGCATATGGCGGACTCTAGCTCATGCGGTTTTTGTGGATCACCTGACTCATGGAGTCACCCCCTGAATGTCACGATCCCTAGATGCACGTGGGCGCTGGTGGATGTGAGCTGGCTCGGTGGAGGCGGCAACAATGGTGGCAGCGGAGCCGGCAACGATGACAGCTTCAACATCATGGAGTGGTAAAGGACCTTCCTGGCTACAGCAGCCGACCTAGGGACTGACCCCATGGGCGGTGGAATTTCTAGGGAGGACTGGCTCTCCCTCGCAAAGTCGAATAGTGCCTAATTTTTTCGTTAGATTTAGATTTTAGCTTATGTTTAAGTTCAAGTTTTAGTATCGCTTTGAACTATGTTTCGACGGATGGTAATGTAAATTATGTGTCAAATTTTGGTTTAGAAGTTTGTTTGGATCAAATCTATGTTCATCTTAACCAAATTTGATTTTTACTCCGCTAAATTTAGGGGATCGGCTAGAACCGACCAAAACTTAGTGGACTAAATTTACCCCATTAAGGTTTACTCGGCCAAATACTCATGTATCTTTTATGGGCTCGTCTAGAGTTGCTTTAAGAGATCAGAGAAATGGGTATGTGCAGCACGGGAGTGGATGAAGATGACGTCGCCAAGGCCGGCCGAGGGCTGATTTGGGAATATTAATGTGAGGTTGGGAAAGACAAGAACCGGACGCCTCATGAGAGGCAGGATATATGCGGAACCCACCATGACAGGGTAGAAGAACTCACGGTGCGGATATTGGCCAAGGGCAGCCTCCCTGGTCATCCATAGCCATAGGACTCTTTTTAAGCGAGAGATCGATGGACTTATTTCATTTTATTTTGCATGGAACATCGATGGACTTGAAGAGAGGAGACTTGCGACTTTGCGAGGACTGAGTACTATGGTCCGGTATGGCCCATCTGCAAATGTATTCACCTCTGTATTCTAAAACGTATATGTGACAAACACATATCCCAAGCTAAGCTGTACCACTCAGATTTCCGTAGCATCTGCGCTTGCGAGTCATTTCATCGCTCTCCCAACAATTGCTAGTAAAGGTTCAAATGTGATTTGCCAAACCAAAATACTCAGCAACAACTGCTGCAGTATATTACTCGGATTGCATAACTGGTTTCCACACATAGGCATTATTTTCAGGGGACAATCTTGTACATATAACCATTGTCTAGGCCGGAAAATTAAGGAGCAGATAAAGGAGGAGGAGGGGAGGTCGTAATGGCAACTAGCACGTCTTGTAAAGGCGAGGATTTATTACAATTGCTCTTGCAGTCATCCATAGTGGGGTAGTAGGCGTGAGTTACCAAACAATGGAAGCAAAGACCATCGTGGTACATACAACCGTCAGGAGATATTTCAACGCATAGCCCGTTTGGTAGATCGATCTTCTTGCTGTCCATGTCAGCCATGATTCGGCCTGTATATTATGGAATAATAACAAACGAACAACCATCATTATGCAATTATTTTAGAGTAGTGTATATAAACAACGGAATCGGTTACAAAGCAAAATAGAAAGGCCTTCGATAGCTATACTACGTACATACTTCCAGCCAGGAGAAGTGAAGAAAAAATTAAGCGTTGTGAAGACACAGAAATATTGGTGTGCTAGTTGCCTTACATTGAGCAACAGTAGCAGAGCATACGAGATGTAGACACAATAGGGCTGCTACTGCAAGGGTGCAAATCGTGTACTTGTCCATGCCCAACCAGATACAACACTGGCTACGCAGGCACTCAGATCACTTTGGTTGTGGATGAGAAATGATAGGTTACCAATCAGCACATGAGTCGATCGTATATATTGAGAGAAGAGAGAACCGGTCATCCTTATGCCATTAAACATCAAGCAATAAAATTGGATTTATTTAATATCATCCATAATATGAACCCTCATTAAAAGCATAAATTAAGTCAGACTAATTTTCTCCCTTTTTAGACAAGTTCCCAAATTTGGTCGGACTTATCTCCTATGTCTATATTTGTATATTTCAGTATTGTAATTAATTCTCCAATAGTCGCGGTTAGAGGAAAGGGATGGTTCCTCCACCTCGGCTGTTGAAGAGGGCTCATGGAAAAGTTTATGGAAAGTTCAGGTGCGGGAAAGGTGAGGATGTTCCTTATGTATCTATCCAAACATTCTATACAAACAAATGATGTTGGGGCACACAGGCATATGGTGGACTCTAGCTCATGCGGTTTTTGCGGATCAACTTACTCATGGAGTCACCCCCTGTTGAATGTACGATCGCTAGATGCACGTGGGGCTGGTCGTTGAAGAGCTAGCTCAATCCATAATTTGTACGACCGAACCAAATGCTGGTCATTGGCTATTCTCACCGATGAACTCATTATCACATGTGCATTTAAGTAAAGCTTTCGGTCACACTATGGGCCATATGGGCTGCTCGATGGAAGGCGATTCACGATGGTATCTTTCAAAGTCCACAAGCTACTCATTTTTTCATTAACATATTTATTGACGAGCTTGAGATGATCAAGGAAGTGCCGACATCAACAACGGAGGGGTGGCCCTCCATTCCAGTCGCTACAGCCCAACGCCCAAAGGTCCCGCCAATGGGCTATGCAAAGGTACACGTTGATGTTGGTGTTCGAAAGGGAGTAGGAGGAATGGGGCAACAACAGTGTGTAGTGATAGAGATGTAACGGTCCTGGGAAGTACCGCACTTATCATTGGAGGAGTGGACGATCCAACAATGTTCGAGTCCATCGCATGCAATGAGGCATTAGCATTGGCTGCAGATCTTCACCTCCACCGGTTGGTCATCGCTTCTGACGATAAACAGGGGATTGGGGACATCCAGAAAGGTGGGAGAGGAAACAAAGGATCAATTATTAGCGAGATCAAGTTACACGCGTCGTCTTTTGACTGTATTTTTAATTTTGAAGGTCGTGCTGTCAATGTTGAAGCACATAGTCAAGTCAGGTTTTCACTTTTGTTAGGTCCGAGACATCACATTTGGCTTTACCAATCCCATGGCTAGAACTGTATCCCGCATCTTGGTGTTTGGTGAATAAAACTTGGTTTAGCCGTCAAAAAAATTTCTCCAATATTTATTGCCTTGTATGGTCTAGTACTTTTTGCAATAGAATTAATTAGGTCTATTAGGACCACAATAAATGCCTGGCGTTTGCCAGTGGAGGGTGTCCGACCAAGCGATTCTTCGATCCACCTGGGGGGGGGGGGGGGAGTGAACATTTTAGTTCGCTAGGATAGGTAAGCCCGCACAAACATCCCTCGATACAGTACAACCCTCATTTTATCATTCGTCTTCACTTGGCCTCCAGCGGTCCAGCCCGACCGCCATTATCTTGATTTTATTACCATGATAAAAAATCACCTATATGTTGAAAAGACTGTTTTGGCCATGTTGAAGATTCATGTAACTAAAAACATTCATCTTAAACAGACAAAACAAAAAGTTGCCATGTTCAAATAATTTGCATTGGTAATAGGAAAATCAATTTTCCATTGTTGGTTTCCAAATAATTTACTAAAAAAGGAATTTACGATGACATTATCAAAAAGTGGAAATGGCGAGGTATGTACAAACATGAGTTTGCCATAGTACCACGAAAATAATATACCATGTTACAAGAAATAAAATTGCCATGTAACTAAAATAATTTCGCCATCATGAAAAGTAAGAAAATAAAAGAATTGCCATGGTCCAATAGTATAATTTTCCATGTTACCAAAAATAAAATTTCCATCATGGGAAAAGTAAGAGAAAAGAAGGAATTTGCCATGGTTGGAAAATAAAACTTGCCATACTAGAAAAATAAAATTGCCATGGTAAAAAATATAATTTGCCAACATGAAAAATCAAGAAAAGTTGTTTTTTCATGTGACAACAAATAAATTAGCCATTCTGATTGTATGTTTTATAAAAATCCTAAAAAATTACCATGTGGTTTTGCCAAAAAACAGCCATGATTTATGTGAAATCATTTTCTCTTTATTTTGCCATGTGCAAAGCAAAAAACAGTTAGGAATAACATGGCAAAAACATTGTGTATAGAAAATAAAAAATATACTATGTGCACATGGTTTGCCATGATTGAAAATAAAACTGAAAATTTTATGAGTTTTTTTCTCTAAATGGCAATTTATTTTAATTTGTAATGGTTGTCGATGAGAAATGTTGGGTTACCAATCAGCACATGAGTCGATCGTATATATAGAAAGATTGAGAGAAGAGAGAACCGGTCATCCTTACGCTGTGTAAACATCTAGCAAGAAAATTGGATTTACTGTATTTAATATAATCCCATAATATGAACCCTCATTAAAAGCATAATCAAGTCAGACTATTTTTCTCCTTTTTTAGACAAGTTCCCGAATTTGGTGGCCAAATACGTTAGCGGGTTAGGATTGTCAGACTTATCTCCTATGTGTATATTTGTATGTTTCTGAATTGTATTTGATTCTCCAATATTTATTGCCTTGTATGGTGTAGTACTTTTAGCAACTTTTTCTTTAGAGAAAATGTTGCATTACTCTTAACAATAACATTAGTTAGGTCTAGAATTTGAACAACAGATTTACAATAGGACATAAAATACGCATGAAGTTGAATGATTTGTTCGATCCACCTGGGCGAGGAGACAGCGAACATTTTAGTTCGCTAGGATAGGTCCGCCCACGCGAACACCCCACGGTACAGGCCAGCCCTCGTTTTAGGACGTCTCAAGTGTAAACCAAGTAATCATAAGTATTCCCTCAAAAATATATAATCATAAAAACATGAATTTTTCCCCGAAAATATATGATCAAATAAATACACAATGTTGCAATGTCACTCAAACTATGTTTTCAATGTGAGAACCATTCTGGATTTGTGGAAACGTTGTTGGAAAATAAGGTATGAGGGGTCCGGGAAAAACGGCTCATACGCCATGGAAACCGCGCCAAAACTAGCTACCAAAGTGCCAGAAATGCTGCCATGGCGACTAAAACCTATGTGATGGCAGAAAAACACTGCCACTGCAACATTTCAAAACAGTGTACCCCTCCATCACAAACTGAAGGGCACGGTTCCCATGGGTGGCTAAAACCCTCCGGTATTGTGGGAGGAGGGATCCTCCCGGTTGGGCGTACGGAAGTTAGTTGGTTTTTCGTAGGAAAAACACCCGTCTTCGCGTAGTCTAATTCCTTCCCAACGTTGCCTCGGATGTCCCGTCGTTATGCAATATTCTTACATGTTGTAAGATAAGATCAAATCTACTAATCCTTCCATCACAAAACCTACTGATCTTGCACATGCATTTCCTTTCATGGAACCCTAGCATTCCACGATTGAATCATCAGCTACATCAAGAATTATATGGACATGAAAGTCCGTTAGCTACATAGAATGGCCTCCGTGAGCACAGATCTTCAAAACAAATTGCAAGCGCAACTGGGTCCAAAACTGGCTAGCATGCGTAGGATCTTCACGATACAGTGCTTTTGTAGGATCTTCACCAAGTCCAATTCACAGTTAAACTTATGGTGCCACATATAGAAAACTTTTCTATCAAAGAAACGTTGTCAACAATGCGCACTCATATATTTTTGCGAATTTTCTCGGTAAGAAACTATTCAACGGAAGAAGATGTCAGTTGAACTGTAGTTGGTTTCATTTGGGGATACTTTGTTTAACAAAAATACAACCGCAAGAAAGTTTTAGAATATTTGATTTTTTTTGGTGGGTACAAGCGACATTTAATTTTTTTTAGTGCAATTCTAACAGGTAATACATTCTCAGCTTTCCAAAAAAGGAAAATGGAGCTTGGGAGCCGCACCGACCCTCAGTCTTATGTGGCCTTGTCAAGTGTTGTCACGGCCACCCGCAAAAAAGTGTTTAAACACAGTACATACGCAAGCGCTCATACATAAACGCATACATTCATTCCTATGAACGCACACGCGCATCCTATTCCTATGAGCACCTTCGATAGACTGAGCCGACATATCATCTTGAGATTTACGAAGTCACTGTAGATGCCCCGTCGTCGACGGGAACGTCTCCTCCCACTGAAAGCACGTCGCCGGAAATCCTGAAATAAACTCAGGAATAATACGAGCACTAGGACTTGAACCCTGGTGGGCTGGGGATACCTTGTCCCACAAAATAAAGTGTTGTCACGGCGTGTGTGTCTCACCAAATTAGGGGATGGATGGTCCTTCTCTTTTTCTTTTTTTGAATTGTTTGGATTGCTTATCCTTCTTTTCTTTATGATATGAAGAGAGAAAATGTGGCGTGACAGTGAATATGCTTACCCTTGAATTGTTTGATTGTATCTTTTTTTTTGCGGGGGCATGTTGATTGTATCTGCCTGTCCATGTCTCCTGTAGGACTTTTGTGAACCCTATTTACATCCTTCTGTCATGTTCATGTGGGGCCGTCTATTTAAGGTCAATCATCGTTTGAAAGAGAAATGTGGGGCCCATCACAGCGATTATGTTATCATGCACGATTTGTTTTTCTTGATACCAGCACGTGCTAGTTTGGGGGCAAGTACAGAAACTTGTCAGGGAATCGCGGTCAACACCTGTTCATATAATGAACAAAATCTTGTTGGTGCGTTTTTTTTGTTGGTATATATGAAACTAGAATGGACACTTTTGTGGGTACGCAGACATTTTGTACCCCTTTTTTATTTGGTGAAATAGAAATAAAATGCCTGGTCAAAATGGGGCACCTAGCTAGGGCTGGACCAAAATCTCGTAGCTCGCGAGCCTAATGAGCACTCGATAGTTCGGCTCGTTAAGCTCGTAGCTCGCTTCTTAATGAACAGAGCCAATCATTGATTTTAGCTCGTTAAGCTTAACGAGCTTAACGAGTGAGCTAACGAGTTTCACGAGTAGCTCGTTAAGCTCGTTAGTAACAACACAACATATATTTACATATTACGTGACAAACTTTTTGTAACACCTCAGCCCATCTATTTAATCTAATCGACATATGAGGCAACATACTACTTCATTTCTTTTCTTAGTCATAATATGTTATCTTGAAAACCATACCTACACATTCATCATGTATATCGTAACACATTATAATCTGTTAACGGCGCCATGACGCTCACGAGCTTAACGAGCTTCAAACGAGCCGAGTCGAGCAGGGTTTTCTGCTCGTTAATCTTAACGAGCTTAACGAGCCGAGCCTTAACGAGCACGAGCTTAAGGAGTACGAGCTTAACGAGCCGAGCTGCTCGTTAGTCCAACCCTACACCTAGCCGAGACAGGTGCGTGACTATAGCAGAAAGTCGAACCAACGCGAGCGCTCGCATTACGTGAGCGTGTCAAAATGGGGCACCTAGTCGGTTCCATGTAGACCTTCCCCCCAAAGACAGGAAAAGCGATATTGCTTTCTGCCTCTAGGGAATCGCCTCCACCGCCGGTCTCTGGCGGCTCCCCTCCACCGACCACCTCGATCGTCGGTGGTGAAAGAGGGCTGGATCCACGATATGTGGATAGGTTTAGATCAAAAGTAGCTTAGTTTTCTAGGCTATTCATCATCTTGTCGGCGCTGAATAAAATTTCTTCAGATCCTACTCTGATGAGGCGATTGGTCCTATGGCTAGGGATGGAATTGTAATCCAGTATGTTCAAGAATTGTGTGGCGGCATCCTCGTGGTGGACATGTGTCCTCAGGCTCCGTCATTGCGACAGCATTTGCTCCAGCACCGGCACAGAGTTGGGAGCTAGTCTAGGAGCGGATGCAGATTGTGCTCTGCATGTACGACATCGAGAAGATGGTGGATCGTGTGCTGGGCTTGTGGTATGTGGATGGAAGGCATGGTTTCCTCCTATGACGTCTTAGTCATATGGGGGTACCAGATCTGGAGTTTGATGGCGTGTCTGGGGTGTTAGCCCGGTCGGATTAATTCAACGGTAATGGTTTCGCATTTGGCGAGCCACCTTAAAGGTCCGCAAAGCTGCATATCAGTGATGGAGCCATGTCGAGCACGGGTGTGGAGATGATCCGTCATTTTTCCTTTGGTGGTTGTTGTGGTGGTGCCAGAGGCGGGGCCGGGCATTAGTGTCACGCTCAAAAGTTTTTTCGGTCTTCTTTGTATTTTTACTTCTTGGCTGGTGTTCCTTTGTGCAAAGGCTAGCGTTATATTATTTGTTCAGTTCTGCCGGTCAGAATGTACGTGACTTGTACTATGATCCTTATGATATTAATGAGACACATATTATCATGAGAAAACTATCGTTCCATGTTTTGCATCGCTTTCTACCAGTTTTTTACAAGGAAGGCGCAAGAAGCCCCTCGTTTTAAACTTGGATCTGATTTGGGTATGGGAGCTTGGGGAAGACAAGAACACGACGCCTCACGAGAGGCAGGGTAGATGCGAACCCTCCATGACCGGGTAGAAGAACTCGCTGCCGCCGGATCTTGGCTAGGGGCAGCCTCCCTTGGCCATCCATAGCCACAGGACAGGTAGATCGATGGACTACTTAAGGAGAAGAGACGCGCGGGGAAGGAGTACTTCGGTACAGTATGGCCCACCTGCTGACGTATTCACTTCTGTTTTCTAAAACATATATGTGACAAAAAGTTTTAAAAAAACTGGCACAAATCCAAGCTACGCTCGGGGGTCATTTCGCCGCTCTCCAAAGTTCAGATGCTATTTGCCGAACCAAAATACTCAGCAACAACTGCTAGAGCATTATTCTTATTGCATAGTTGGATTTCCGCACATGAGGCGTTATTTCTTGAGACAATCTTGTAATAAATATGTAAGCCAATTTGACTAACTAGGCTGGAAAATTAAGGAGGGGGAGGGGACATCTTGTGAAGACGAGGATGTGCTACGTACACTCCCTCTTGCAATCATCCAAAGAGGGGAAGAGGATGTCATTTGTCAAACAATGGAAGCACCCATTATTGCCCCCGCATAGTTTGGTATCTACTACATGAATGCATAGCCCATTTGGTAGATTGATCTTCTTGCTATCCATGCCAGTCATGGTTCGACCTGTATACCATGAAATAATACGTAAATTAACCAGTGAACAAAGATTAAGCATTGTGCAGATACAAAAATATTTGTGTGTTGGCTGCCTTACCTTGAGCAACAGTGGCAGAGCATACGAGATGTAGGGACACTAGGGCTGCAAGTGCAAGGATGCGAATCGTTTGCTTGCCCATACCCCCACTAGATACAACTCTAGCTAGGCAAGCACTCAATCACTTGGTTGTCGATGAGAAATACTTTTCTACCAATCGACTCATGACTCAATCGTATATATAGAGAGAGACTGAGAGAATGGAGAGCCAGTCATCCCTATCCCGAGCAGTTAACATCAACCAATAAAATTGGAACTATTTAATATCTTCGCATAGTATGAACCCTCATTAAAAGCATAGATTAAGGAACATTAATTTTCTTCCCTTTGTACAAGTTTCAAAATTTTAGTGGCAAAATACGCATGTGAGTTAGGAGTTATCTACTATTTTTATATTTGCAAATGCTATACATCTGACGTCAATTTTTTGTGTCTTCCGTGCGAGCGACCTAAGGAGCATTGGACTTGACGCACGAATCTTAGGGCACATCCCCCTGTCACCTCAGCATGGAGAATCGTTCGATCTGGTCGTTCATACCATGAACGAGGCCCCCCTCACTTATTTGTCCTGTCTTGAACGCGTCCATGCACCCCCAAATTCCCCTCCCCCACTTTCTCTTCCATCTACTCCCTCCGTTCCTAAATATTTGTCTTTCTAGATTTCAACAAGTAACTACATACAGAGCAAAATGAGTGTATCTACACTCTAAAATATGTCTATATACATCTATATGTGGTAGTCCATTTGAAATCTCTAAAAAAAGTCAAATATTTAGGAACGGAGGGAGTATAATATATAATAAGTTGTATGGATCTTAGTTTCAATTCTCATAGTTAATCCAGCTATTAATGTTTTATACAATCAAATCCAACGCAAAATAATAGTAACCAATTCACACCACAACACTATGGTCTCGACTAACGTATATCTTTCAGCATGCGAATATTGTTGGAAATATGTCATAGAGGCAATCATGTGATGATTATATTTTGAGTCAATTACACCACAATTGCTTGAACTTGGCAACAAAAGTCTGTTTGGTGCTAAGCGTCTGGCATACATTGAACCGGTGACAAAACTAGGCCTGGGCGTGTATCTACGGTGCTAATCACATTTGTATACACACAGGGTGCTGACAGGGCGTGTGGCGGGGACCCACTATCACTGGCTGGATGGCACGAATGGTATGACCGCTGCATTTGTATGACACATATCTTTAAATAAACACAGAACATCAGGATACATTTGTATGACCGCTGCGGTTCGAACATTACAAACATTACAAACTTGTGTCGCTGCGGTTCGAACCCACGAACTCATGCGACAGGTCCAGTACTTTATTTGTATATATATTAATTTTAATTTATATATATTGAAATAATACGTGAATATATTTAAATGATTTAATCTATTTGTATGTATATGTTTTATTATTTTAAATAAATTATGTGTATAGTTATAATTTAGATGAACATATTTTTTAGAATTATGTAAAAGTCGTTTTTACAGAATTCGCAGAAAGATAAAAAAATAAACATGTGAAAAATAGGCTGCAGTAGCAGAAAGATAAAAAAATAAACATGTGAAAAATAGGCTGCAGTGACTGCAGCCTATTAAAAACTACCTATTATTAGTTACATGAACATATTTTTAGAATTACATACAAGTTTTTTACAGAATTCAAAGAATGGTAAAAATAAAAATGTTCATGTAAATTCTGTAAAAACAGCTTTTATGTAATTCTAAAAAATATGTTCATGTAAATTATTAATATACATATAATTTATTACAAAATAAATATATTAAAATAATAAATCATAAATCATATACATACAAATAAATTAAATCATTTAAGTATTTTCACGTACTATTTCGGTATATGTAAATTAAGATTAATATATATACAAATAAATTATTTCTGTTTAAAAAATGTACATGTAATTCTAAATAATATTCACATGTTATTTGGCAATGTTTACAGAAATAAGATAGTATTAATGAATATAAAATATTATTATATATCCATAAAAATATTCATGCATTAATGTATTTTAGTTAGATTCATGCATTAAAAAAAACTATTCAATTTATGAGAAATATTATTATTTAAAATAATATTCAAGTAATTCTTGAAAATATTAATTTATTATTTGGAAAAGAATATTAACATAGCTAAAATAAAAATTATGAATTATAACTAGTCGTCAACCCATGTGCGTGCACGGCATAGGTACTACCGGGATAAATAGTTATTAACGAAAGTCTATTATCATGTAAAATGTAGGAGGTTAAACTACAGATATCATACAGTTGAACAAATGCTAAATTACTCAAACAATCAAAAAAGTACATATATTATGAGCTTTATTTTTGGATGGAGTGTGTCTATTTTCCCTGATATGCAAGCTGCTATCATTGGTGTGAATGAACCTTTCCTATAATTATCAAAAAATACAACTCTTCCCGAATTATATGTTATCATTCGATCAATATGGCAATGTACATACACTACTAGGGAAAAGGTTATAGATAGAATATTAGCAGTAGCACGGGTTTGTATGCCTGTGCTACTGCTACTTAATGTTAGCGCGTGGAAGATACACTACTGCTACATAGAACCATATGTCTTCCTAAAATACAAAATTAAACATATAGATCCACATTGTAGCATATATCAGATCTTTGTAAAAGTTTCGAGAAAGATACACTACATAGAACCAGCACTCAACAATACTTGAATTGAGAGGCATGAACTATGGGCAAGTTTTTTATAAAATGAGGTATATATCAAAAGAGTTGGATTTTTTTATTAGAAGTGGTATTGAGTGTTTTCTAAAGATAATACTTGTGATAGATATGTGTTCCATTCAGTGATGGATTTTTTCACTATCTATGCGCCGCGGTCCGTATATATATGTACCGCAATAATAATTCTACTCTTATCATTTAAATATGGTTCTTCCTAATGCATTGGACAGTGCTCCTGCCTCAACTTCCAATATTTTATTTTGAATTACTTGAGAATGTGTCTAGATATAATCAAATTAGTTAGTACAATTGTGAAATATCCTTATGTGAAAAACTGAGGGCTTGCCTCATGACCCCTATCAAAAAAGCAATGATTTTTATAAGGTGAGAAGTGGTATGTGGGCTCTTCCTTTTAACATGAGAAGATGTTTTTATGCGCATCCTTTTTCCTTTTATTTATTCAAAAAGGCAGAAGCCGCGTCTTATTTTTGGAAGTTGGGACGTGTTTTTTAATTAGTAATACAATTTTTTTTTACGTGATGTCTTTCTGTAATAATAAGTTGCGTGTCTCCTTTTTTTACGTGATGTATTTCTGTAATAATAAGTTGTGCCTCCTTTTTGTATCCATGTGTTTAATTCTTTACGTAGAATGTCTTTTTTTATATGGCATAGCCTTCTAATAAATCTTAACCATAAATTTTAAATCTAATGGCTGAATTAATCTCATTCTTTTGACGCGAGGATATGTTATTTTATTTCTACGTATTCTTTTTCATTTTAATCAAAAGGGAGAAGGCACCTGATTTTTTGGAACTTGGACGTCGTGGATGTTTTTTTCTCTTTTCTATATCATGATGACTCCTTTTGTATAACATTAGGGCTCTTTTCATATATATATATATATATATATATATATATATATATATATATATATATATATATATATATATATATATATATATATATATATATATATATATATATATATATATATGAGGGAAAGATTTATGTACATTAGTGTATTCTTACAGAGCCTTCTTTTTGTACGTGGGGATTGAGATCCCTTTTCAATCAGGCATAGGCTTTCTTATTAACGTGAGGCTTGTGGGTTGTTTATCTGTACGTGTCCTTTTACTTCCTTCAAGCGGACATGCACGTGATTTTTTAGTCAAGCACATGGGCTTAAATGGGCTAAAGCCACCGCACATCACGAAGTCAAGCTATGTATAATGGCCTATAGGCGAACACACACATGGGGCTTAAATGGGCTAAAGCCCGCGACCAATTTTTGGCATGATAGTTTGTTAAATTTGTACCGCCTATATGTGAAATAACCTAATCTGTAATATGGTTATTTCACAGATTAGGTTATTTAACATATTAAATATGTGAAATAACCTAATCTGTATACAACAAATGAAAATAACCTAATCTGTGAAATAACCTAATCTATAATGGGTCATCTCTTAGCCTTATCTTCAACAACTACCTATTCCTAAAAATGTGGTGAGATATATTGTGCTAAGAGATCATCTCTTGTCTTCTTTTAAACAAGAGAAGACAAGCCTTTTCTTATGATTTCTCTTTCCTCCACCTCATTATTTATCCTACATGGCATCACTAAGATTGAACCATTGTACATGCCCTTAAGCCCCATGTGCGTGTTCGCCTATAGACCCGTCAAAAAACATAGCTTGACTTCGTGGGGGTGGCTAGCGTTGTTGTCTTGTAACCAGCAGTCGTTGGTTCGAACTACCGCAGCAGACATTCTTTTTTGCTGCATAGTAGATTTCTGCTTGTAGTGTTTCTTGACGGGTGGGGCCCAACGGTCATAGAGACCAAGCTTAGGGATTTCTTTAAGAAAGGAAATAAAACGCTTGGTCAAAATGGTGCACCTAGCCGAGACAGGTGCATGACCATAACAAGAAGTCGAACCAACCCGAGCGCTCGCATTGTGTGAGCTCGTGCAACGGCAAAAACGGGCCCTAGGTTGTCCGAGCGCTGGCCTGGGTCATGAGGCGAGTTCCTTTGTGCACGGTATTTTTTTTTTGTGCTGTTCAATACAGTAGCTAGTACTACTACCTTCGTTTCAGTTTACAAGTCCTACGTGTATATCTAGGTTGTTAATTTTATCACCCTAATATAAACTATATAACACAAAAATTATACCTTTTGAAAGGATAAACTCCGAATTTTATGTTGGTATATTTTTTGTAATATATGACTTGTATTAGGTAGGTCAAATTGACGATCTAGGGTCTGCATGCCCTGTAAACTGAGAGAGAGGTAGTATTTGGCTCGGGGCTTGGCTGGGGCGTGGCCCGGTCCTTGCGCCGCAACCGAGCACATTTTTTTGAGGCAACCGAGTGCATGCACATGTCGTTTATTGGCTTATCACATTTTGTCTATTTTTTTCTTTTGAATTCGTCTAAAGAGCCCATTGGGCATAGCAGTCGTCTCATTGTTTTTTTTACGAGGAAGGCACAAGAAGCCCCTCGTTTTACCTTAAACCCTGATTTGGGTATGGGAGCTTGGGGAAGACAAGAACACGATGCCTCGCGAGAGGCGGGGTAGATGCTGAACCCTCCATGACCGGGTGAGAAGAAGAACTCAATGCCGCCGGATCTTGGCCATCCATAGCCATAGCCATAGGAGATAGAGATAGATGGACTTTTGTTTTTTACGCAAGAGATCGATGGATGGATGTTTTTTATGCAAGAGAGGAGACGTGCGGGGACTGAGTACTTCCGTACAGCATGGCCCAGACCTGCAGGTGTATTGACCTCTGTATTCTAAAACGTATATCTGGCACAAAAGTTAACTGGCAGATCCCAAGGTAAGCTGTACCACTCAGATTTCCGGAGCATGTGCGCTCGGGAGCCATTTCGTAGCTCTCCCAACAACTGCTAGTAAAAGTTCAAATGCAATTTGCCAAACCAAACTACTCAGCTCTTATTGCATAACTGCCTTTCCGCACATCAGACATTATTTCTTGGAACAATCTTGTAAATATGTAAGCCAATTTGACTAGCTAGGCTGCAAAATTAAGGAGTAGGTAAAGGACGAGGAGGGGACGTCTTCATGGCCACTAGCATGTCTTGTAAAGATGAGGATGTCTTACACGCTCTCATGCACCTATCCATAGTGGGGTAGAGGACGTCATTTGTCAAACAATGGAAGCACCCATTGCTCCCGCATAGTTTGGTATCTGCTACATGAACGCATAGCCCGTATGGTATATTGATCTTCTTGCTATCCATGCCATTCATGGTTCGACCTGTATATCACGGAATTATAAGAAACGGACAATCATTGTCATGCAACTCTTTTAGAGTAGTATAAATAAACGACGCAGTAGATTAGACAAGAAGCAAAAGAGAAAGGCCTTACTAACTATACTGAGTACATTAACCAGTGAACAAAGACTAAGCATTGTTACAGAAATATTGATGTGTTGGATGCCTTACATTGAGCAACATTGTCAGAGCATACGAGATGTAGAGACACTAGGGCTGCTAGTGCAAGCATGCGAATCATGTGCTTGCCCATATCCCCACTCGATACAACTGTAGCTAGGCAAGCACTCAATCACTTGGTTGTCGATGAGAAATATTTTTCTACCAATCAACTCATGACTCGATCGTATATATAGAGAGAGATTTGAGAGAATAGAGAGCCAGTCATCCCTATCCCTTGCAGTTAACATCAAGTAATAAATTGGAACTATTTAATATCTTCCCATAGTATGAACCCTCATTAAAAGCATATATTAAGGAAAATTAATTTTCTTCCCTTTTATACAAGTTACAAAATTTTAGTGGCAAAATGCGCATGCGAGTTAGGAATGTTGGATTTACCTACTATGTTTATATTCCCAAATGCTACATATCTGACGTTAATATTTTGCGTCTTTCGTGCGAGCGACCTGAGGAGCATTGGATATGGCCTTACGAATCTTAGGGCACATCCCCCTGCCACCTCAGCATGGAGAATCGTTTGATCTGGTCGTTCATTGTGTGAGCGCGTGCAACGCTTTAAAGACGGGCCTAGGTTGTCCCAGCGGTGGCCTGGGTCATGGGGCGAGTTCCTTTGTGCACCGAAGGAATTTTTTCCACTTGCGGGCTAGCCGATGTAGTAGGAAAAACCAGATAAAAGCTTTGCAGAGGCCACATGGCTCATTAAGTGAGCACAATACGGAGCTGGAGGAGTTAGCCACACAGTTTTATAGTAATCTTTACACAACCGAGGGGGTGCAAGACATGGATCAGGTACCGAATTGCAGTCGAGTTAAAGTGACACTGACCATGAATGAATTGGTGAATGTGAGACATGGCTACTACCTCAGTGGAAACACTATGTGTAATTAGGTACTAAAAGGGAAGCCATGGAGAAGCTATGAGCTATGGACAAGACGGCGAGAAGCGGAGCGCGAGAAGCAAGAGGAGGAGCTGCTGGCAAGCTACAGGCTCCGGACGTCTGAAGGCACAACTGAGCGTCCTACACAAAGGAGAACCTCCAGCCAGAAAGACCGCAGCCAGGGGAACACTACAGCCGGACGGACGGCCGACAGGATGGCGGACATCCGACACACTCCAGCGCCTGAATGACCGGCCATCTCTGGAAACCCGACCCACGGAGTCCAGAAGCAAAACATCGGAATATGGACAACCATCGGACGTCTGGTCCTCCCGAGCCCCGGACGACCGTCAGCCTCCGAAAATCCGATGTAAATGCATCCGAGCCAACTCGTCGGAAGTCCGACACCCTCCGATTCGACCAACACTCGTCGGACGTCCGACACTGCCCGTTCATAGCCACTCAGGTTTTGACCCATGTATCCCACTCTCTACCCCTAGAATATAAATACCCCTTCAGTTGGACAAACTAGGTTTAGCAAAGCATATTATGAGATATTGAGAGCTTTTCTCCTATCTACCGATCAAGACCTCCATGTGAGAAGATCCCTTAGGGATTCAAGGCCCCTCTAAGGGGAGATTCATCTTGGATAGAAGGCCCCTCTCTCTTTGAGATTAGGATGAACTACCTAGTTATTTGTCCTACATTTGTTGGATTTGGATCTTGTATCTTCATATGTGTATGTGGATTTAGTGGAAATGTGATTGAATCTTTATCTTGGGTGTCTCCTTTGTGTTTTTCCCCTTGATTTCTCCTTTCCCCTCCTCCAAGAGTGAAAAGATCACTGGCAAGGGCTTGACCCTATAACACTTATACAAATAAGTTTTCCACGTGCCACTTGGACCATTAACAAATAAAATTTGGCTCCTATTGTTGACCATGTGATCCTATATTTCATCAAATTCAGCCCGTTGCTCGATGTTCAAAGATGTAAATATATCAAGAGGCTCGTAGTCAACACCGAATGACAGCTCCTCCCATACCTCTCTCAAGGGGTCGCTGGAACAATCACCATCAATTTCAACCACCTCCGGAAGGCCATAATTTTTTATATCCTTCCCCATCTAGTGAGCAATATATCAGATGCATCTAAGCACCATCAGTTCCCCAATGCGGTCTGGTTGGGATGGCTACGACATTAATCCTCGAACATTGACTCTGCACATTTCTCCCATAATTCTCGGATGTTAGTCACCTCACAGAACACTAGAATAGTCGCAAAAAGCCTTCTTAGAGAACAAGGCATCTGGAAAGTAGCAACCTCAGTCACGCAATCATCAAGGGAATTGTCTAAAGGTCAAGGAGAGCTTTCCATGTATAGTACAATTTTCAAATCGTCGTATTAAGTCACACCTCTAACATGACTAGGAGGACTCTCAGGAAGTATCTCTCACCTTCAGCTAGGTTCGCATACACCAATTCTACCAACTTGTCCCCTTTGTTTTCTTCTTTGACACCTTTTCTTATTCTTAATCCACCGGAAGAATTCTAGGAACTCTTTGTACAAGAATTTCTTCACGTAAGGATCCTTCTGGTTCATCCAAAAGTATTCTGTGAGCGAGATATTTGGATTTTTGCCACTTTGTTCGTGAGGCTTCTCTGATTTGCCATTATGGAGATTTGATTAGAAAATTTGCCATTTTAGTCGTTGTATCCTTGATTAGTACCAGTACCAGGCGTTGGCTTTGCCTGTGAGTTCGCCGCGGCCACTTCTTTCGACGTCGCCGCCCGCTCGCCGCCGCCTCTTGCACCAGCCGTGCATTCGCTAGTCTCCGGTTGCCCCTCCCGCTCCCTGCCCCGCACCGCTAGCTGGTCGCGGTGCTCGCCTACTCGCCGCTAGTGCTGACAACCAATATTTTAAATAACGCGCTACAAAATATAGCGAGGCCCTTCTCTAAATGCTACACAAGTTATAAGCGGCGCTAATAGCGTGCTATATTTCAAAATAAGCGTTTGCAAAAATCAAATATATCTAGAAATAAAGTATGTAAGCAACTAAATTTTTTCATAGGAGCAAGCAATATATGCATAAAGGGCCAAATCCAGCACATAAAAAGGAGTGAGAAAGGGATGAGAAGTGAGAACTAGGATTAGCCGGTTGGAGTCTCGTGGGAGAATCTGATAAAAGGAGTGAGAAAGCTAGTGGTGGAAGTGGGTTGGTTTTGGCCTGCTGGGCCTCTTTAATTGTGCTTATTTCAGTTTTGCATGGTCTGCATGTTGTAGCGTTACAAGCGTTACAGCGTTATAAGCGATGTGTGGTAGCGCTAATTACGCGATTAAGCGTCGTGGCGTCGATTTTGCCAAGTCGTAGCGTCTCTCTTCCAAATATGCTATAACGCGTTATGCGAAATAGCGTCTTATTTAAAATATTGCTGACAACTCGAAAGGTCATGCGTCCCCGCTAACCACTACTTGATCTCCGCCCGCTCTTAAATACGCCTCTAGCGCCACCCGTGCGCTCGCTGGTCGCTGGCTGTGCCTCCCGCTCCATGCGCATGGACTGGCCGAACAAGACGTGCCTGAAGCTAATGGCAAAGTGCAGTTATGCAGGAGATCCATTTCACAGTACCTAGTTATTCAGAACTTTCACTGGGCATTTGTTCTTTTAGCAAGTTTTGTGCTACAATCCCAAGTTATGGACATGCTTTATTGGTACGACGAAAGCAGGATAGATGTATGCCAGTGAGAACTTGCTGTACTTTTTGTACAAATGAATGAAATTATGTGATTTGGAAGCTTTTTTTCAGTCATTTGGTACAAGCTATGACATTCTTTCCTGAACTCTTGTCGGCAGATTAATAATTCAACAAGGGCAAGCTCAACATACAGTGTCAAATGACCATAGTTGCTCACAGATTGGTCAAACCAAAACTTGATATCAACCATGCCATAGCAGATCATTACCTATAAAGCTATAAGAATGAGTGTTGCTGAACTACACATGCTGCTGGATGAACTGAGAAGCGGCTCCACAATTTTCAAAAAATCAAATCCATGTGAATACAACGAGTACACCACCAAATAATACCTCACTGGATTTGAACTGGAAATCAAACGAAAAAAACAAGGAAAAGGAAAATCATATTACCCTCCAAGCCAGTCAGGTTCCATGCCGCCCGATAGCGAATGATCCGCGGCGCACGGCGTGCAGGCAATCAGCGGTGCAAGACGTCTACCCAGCGGCGCGCGTTGTACAGGCGATCGGCGGCCCAAAATGTTGAGCACGACGTCCAGGCAGTCGGTGGTATGGCAGTTAGATATACTAGCAAAAAAGCCCGTGTGTTGCAACGGGAGAAAAAACACCACACGTTCTTAATTTACAAAAGAATGTTCTATAATCTGAGAATTTGTAGCTATTTCTTAAATACATAAAGAGTTAAAAAAAGTGGTTAAAAAGATACAGGATTTTTAATCATTAAAATAGTTTTTTTTTTGTCTGGAAAAGAACATTTTTTTTATGGTCTCATGTTGACGCAGGTACTTGCGCCCCTATTTCATCACTATTTTTTGCCATACATGTCATAGTTATTGGTCCCTTTCATCACTATTTATTTCTGATCAAACTTGTCTTTTATTTTATTTTTTGTCATGCATGTCTCCTTTTTACTTTTTTCATGCATGTCCTCTCTTTTCTTCTTCTTGTATATAGGAGAATAGCGCAACATCTCATATTTATCGGATCTCCTCTGCATTTTCTCTTTTATTTATTTTATAAGCGGACATCCAATCTTTGTTTGGTCCTTTTATTACTTGTCATGCATGTCCTTATTTATTGGTGTCTCTAACAAACTTATCTTCAATTTGATGTCCAATCCTGATTTTGCTGAGGTGTTTATCCCAAATCTGAATCAGTGCCGGTATGAGAAAAAGACGGATAATGCATTGTTGATTAACATTGCAGCCTGGATAATATATTTTTAATTGTTAACAGGTAAAATAACATCATATTTAGATTCTACATATTTTTCTAATCAAATTTCATATATGATATGTTAAATTTGAAGTTACGATTTAAAAGATATGAGTATTTTAAAAAACATTTGATATGTACTGCGGGTTTAATATCAGAAACATCAAGAGTTTTTCTACAAAATAGCATGACGGACTAAAAATATCTATTTCTTTTATTAGTAGGTATAGATTATCGGCAGACAGCACGCGCTCTGCGGTTCAAGTGTTGTTTCGTTGCCGGATACCATGTACGTGTAGATAGCCACAGGGGTAAGCTAGCCTTTTCACTAGCCTGTTAATGTGAAAAAGATTAAAACGGGGCTATGTTAAATGATAGGCTTGTTTTAGGTTGTAACGTGACACGTATGTCATTGTGTATTACATGTGTATTGTGTTGTATTTAGGTAGGTTGTTAGACTCTTGTATAGCCTTGGGTATGGATCAAGTCTACTAACAACCTAGCCGCACTTTCATATAATATGTTTGCCTATTTAACGCATGAGGCGTACCTGCTGTAATGCATATCACGCTTCCACATCTTAGTTCTTTCATGGTATCAGAGCCATCCTCGAGCGCATCCATGGAAGCGTCTTCAATCTCCTTCCCATCCTCGCCATTTGTGCACGCAGCCACCGAGAAGCTCACGAAGGGCAACCAATTAGCTCTGTGGCGGGCGACGGTGCTCTCGGCCATCCGGGGAGCACAGATGGCCAAATACCTCGATGTCGAGTAGCCACCACCTCCCATGCAGATCGATGTGACCTCGTCTGATGGCAAGGCGATGGCAAAAGCGTCGAATCCTGATTTCCAAACCTGGTATGCACAAGATCAACAAGTCTTCTCCTATCTCCTGACGACCCTTCCTCGTGAGATAGCCATCCAGGTCGCTTCGTGTCACACCTCTGCTGAGCTCTGGAACACGGTGGAAGGGATGCTTGCATCTCACACCCGTTCCTAGACCACCAACGTCCAGATCGCCCTCACCAACTTGCAGAAGGGCAACTCTTCCATCACCGACTACGTCGGGAAGATCAAGTCCCTCTGCGACGAACTGATCACCGCAGGGAAGAGGATGGACGACGATGACATCGTCTCTCACATCTTGGCGGGCTAGATGAAGACTTGACCGGTGGTGTCGCCATGTGTTCACTGGGTGGAGCGGTGACCGTGGTCGAGCTGTTTTCCACAGCTGCTAAGCTTGAAAGCGAGGCTCAATCTTCACGACGGAGGATCGCAGTCCTCTGCCAGCGCCGCTACTTGAGGCCGTGAAAGCGGCGGGCGGAGGTGGTGATCGCGACGCGGAACAAAGGCGGCAATTGTGGTGACCGCGGAGGGCACGGCGGCTACTCCAAACCTGGAGGTCACGGCGGCGAGACACGGCGGCAACAACGGCAGTGGAGGAGGCAACTACAACAACAATCATGCCTCATCCCTAGGGTCCGGTGCCATATTTGTGGCAAGATGGGCCATCCAGCACTGGAAGTGCTGGAAGCGCTTCTGACGAACCCTACCAAGGTGTGGAGGAGAAGTCGGCCAACCTTGTTGCACCGCAGTATGGGTGGACAATTGAACTGGTACCTGGACAGTGGTGCCACCGATCACATCACATGAGATTTGGAAAAGCTGACCGTGCGTGATCGCTACGCTGGAAACGAGCAGATTCATACTGCCAGTGGATCAGGTATGGTTATCAAACATATTGGTCATTCAGCTATTCATACTCGTGATCGAGATCTCCTCCTAAATAATATTCTTCATGTACCTCAAGCCAACAAAAGTCTAATCTCTGCTAGCCGCCTAGTTGTTCTAGCAATTCCTTTGTTGAAATTCATCCCTATTCTTTTCTTTTCAAGGCAGGGAATGAAGAAGGTGCTCCTTGAGGCAGGGGTAGAAGAGGACTCTACCCGATTAGGCTGCAGGATCCAACGCCAAGAAGCACATGCTCAGTGCCACCAAGCTATCTCCGGATAGGTGGCACCGACGTTTAGGCCACCCATCTCCTCTTATTGTTAGCAAAATCATTAGCAAGAATAATCTCCCGTGTGCAAATTCTTTCAATGAAGATTACATGTAGGTGGCGCTTTGTCAAAAAGGCAAAAGTCACCAGCTACCTTATCCTAAGTCAATAAGTGAATCAAAATTTCCTTTAGACCTTCTGTTTTTTGATGTTTGGGGTCCTGCTGTTGAAAAAGTAGGAAGGAAGAAATATTATGTGAGTTTCATTGACGATTTCAGTAAATTCACATGGATATATTTGATCAAACATAAGTCTGAAGTCTTTCAAAAGTTTCATGACTTTCAACACCTAGTATAACATCAATTTGATCGCAAGATCCTTGCTCTACAAACGGACTGGGGAGGGGAGTATGAAAAGTTGAACTCCTTCTTCACCAAGATAGGCATATCTCACCACGTCTCGTGCCCTCATTCTCACCAACAGAACGGGTCAGCTGAGAGAAAACATCGACATATTGTCGAAGTGGGTCTGTCTCTTCTTGCTCAAGCCTCTATGCCCTTAAAATTTTGGGATGAGGCCTTCATTGCCGCAACCTATTTGATAAACCGAATTCCTAGCAAAGTCATCAAGTTTGAGACACCCTTTGAAGAACTATTCCATGAAAAACCCACCTATTCCATTCTTCGAGTCTTTGGATGTGCCTGCCGGCCAAATCTCTGACCCTACAATAGTCACAAGCTTCAATTCCGCTCTAAGCAATGTGCTTTCCTTGGGTATTGAAATCTCCACAAAGGGTTTAAATGTCTTGACATATCCATGGGCGTGTTTATATCTCCAGAGATGTTATTTTTGATGAAAATATTTTTCCCTTTGCTAGTCTCCACCCAAAGCCTTGACGCTCGTCTTCATGCTAAAATTCTATTACTTTCTCCGGAGTTATTAAATCCTTGATCATGGGGGTGAATGTTACTGTTGATGATCATGTGTTTAATAATCCTCATTACGCCACTAATGGAGACCGTGCTTTGAGGAAAACAGTGAAAAATAGCACTCCAAATCGTGATTTTATGCAGCATATGATTCCAAACTGGACCAACACGAGACCCGAGGCGGATCATACATTGCGCCTGATCCCGAGAGATTCGGCGGCGCAGAACTGGCGCAGAAACTAACACAGGCGCGTCCCCGACATCGCCAGGCGCTGGGTCAGCGGGCAACCAGCCTGCGCGTGACACGTGGCGCGAATCGCCCGTCTTGAGGCAGCCATATGTCGTCTGGTAGCCCTCCTCCGACGGTGGCGGCGATCGACTAGGCACTGGAGTGGCCATCCACTGCGAGCAATGATGGTGCGCGCCTGTCGCTGCACCAGATTCGGTGGTCCCGGCTCCGGTGCTCGGTAGCGTGATCCCTCGCCCGACAGAAAGCGACAGCCAAGGAAGATTTTCTGGTGATGCGAGGTGGCGGATCTTACGTGGCAGCTGCGGATCTCCTGCGACTACAAATTCGGCGCCCCAATACACATGCTAAACAAGGTATATTTAAGCCCAAGGTTCCTAATGATGGAACTGTCAGGTATGACAAGAATTTTGAAGTTGTAAACTTTGCTGCCACTCAAGAACCTCGTGATCCAGTAGAAGCTTTGCAAGATAAAAACTAGAAAAATGCTATGAAAGTAGAGTATGATGCACTCATGAAAAATAAAACATGGCATCTAGTTCCACCTAGACTAGGTAGAAATATTATAGATTGTAAATGGGTGTATAAAGTCAAAAGAAAATCTCATGGCACTATAGATAGGTACAAGGCTAGATTAGTGGCAAAAGGCTTTAAGCAACATTATGGTATTGACTATGAGGATACGTTTAGTCTAGTTGTTAAAGCTGCCACTATCAGGCTGGTTATGTCTATTGATGTGTCCAGGGGATGGAGTCTTCGCCAATTGGATATACAGAATGTGTTTTTACATGGCGTTCTCAAGGAAGAGGTTTATATGCGACAACCACCTGGTTTGTGGATAATACTGAACCACAACATGTGTGTAGGTTGGACAAAGCTTTATATGGGTTAAAACAGGCACCCAGGCGTGGTATTCAAGATTGAATTCAAAGCTACAACAACTTGGCTTTCGGCCTCCAAGGGAGACACCTCCTTGTTCTATTTCAGGAAAGGGAAGGTGGTCATCTTTATCCTCATTTATGTAAATGACATAATTGTTGCTAGTTCCTCTCAAGAGGCTACCTCAGCTTTGCTTAAGAATTTGAAAAGTGAATTTGCCTTAAAGGATTTGGAGAGTTGCATTATTTCCTAGGCATTGAAGTAGAAAAGATACATGATGGTATTCTACTAACCCAAGAAAAATATGCAATAGAGATACTTAAACGGGTAGGGATGAAGGATTGTAAACCCTCTAGTACACCTCTGTCTACTACTGAACAGTTGTCATTGCATGAAGGAGAATTGCTAAGTCCAGAGGAAGGGACAAAATACATAAGTGTAGTTGGGGCACTACAATACTTAACCTTGACAAGACCTGATATAGCTTTCTCTGTTAATAAGGAAGTACTGGAACTGGCCTGAAAATATGTAAGTCGCCATCAACAACAGTAAGTGCCTTCTCTGATGCAGATTGGGCAGGATGTCCTGATGACAGACGGTCTACTTGTGGGTTTGTTGTTTTCTTTGGTTCTAACCTTGTGTCTTGGAATGCAAAGAAGCAAGCTACAGTCTCACGTTCTAGCACTGAAGCAGAATATAAATCTTTGGCAAATGCAACAGCTGAGGTAATGTGGGTGGAAACCCTACTCGGTGAATTGGGAATTGCAAGACCACGTGTCTCTTGCTTGTGGTGTGATAATTTGGGGGCAACTTATGTCTCTGCAGATCCTATGTTTCATGCAAGAACAAAGCATATAGAAATTGATTTTCACTTTGTTCGTGAGCGAGTTGCAAAGAAGCTCCTGGACATTAGATTTATTCCAACAGGAGATCAAGTTGCTGATGGCTTCACGAAGCCTCTACAAGCTCGACAACTTCAAGCCTTCAAGAACAATCTCAACCTTGAAATGTTTAGATTGAGGGAGGATGTTAAATGATAGGCTTGTTTTAGGTTGTAACGTGACACGTATGTCATTGTGTATTGCGTGCGTATTGTGTTGTATTTAGGCAGGTTGTTAGACTAGATAGATCCTCTCTTGTATAACCTTGGAGTATGGATCAAGTCTATTAACAACCCAGTCGCACCATGTAATCTGTTTGCCTATTTAGCACGCACGCGTCCCTGCGGTAATGCATACGCTTCCACATCTTAATTCTTTCAGGCTAATGGCATACTAATCAAGGATGCAACGACTGAAGTGGCAATTGTGCAAACCAAATCTCCAGAGTGGCAAATCTGCGAAGCCCCACGAACAAAGTGGCAAAAATCCAAATATCTCTTGGTGAGCATTGTTCAGGAAGAAGATGGCTTTTTGACGACATCCTATAGATTATCAGTCGCTCAAGTAGATAACGGCTAAGAGAATCGGTGCTCTGGCAGGGGTCATCAGAGACATGCTCTGGCGGGGGTTATCGGAGAACATGGGCGTGTGCAGCACCGGAGTGGATGAAGGCGACGTCGCCAAGGCCGGGCCGAGGGCTGATTTGGGAATGGGAGCTTGGGGAAGACAAGAATAGGATGCCTCATGAGAGCCCGGGTAGATGCGAACCCTCCATGACAGGGTAGAAGAACTCACCGTCACCGAATCTTGGCCAGGGGCGGCCTCCCCTGGTCATCCATAGCCATAGGACAGAGAGATCGATGGACTGTTTTGTACGCGAGAGATTGATGGACTTGAAGAGAGGAGACGTGCGGGGACTTTGTACATCAGCACATTATATGGACCACCTGTAGACGTATTCACCTCTATATTCTAAAACGTATGTGTGGCAAAAAAGTTAACTGACACAGATCCCAAGCTAAGTTGTACTACTCAGATTTCTAGAGCATCTGCGCTTGGGAGTCATTTCTTGGGGCAATCTACAAGGAGACTGCTAACCAAAAACGAAGGAGTGGAGTCCAGACAACTGTTGGTCACCGCGAGTGTGCAAGCACGTTTCGCACACAAATGGGACGGTAGATTGGCAGATGTTATTACATGTTGAACTACAAAAATATCAAAAACTAAAGAAAGCTCTCCAATTTCATCTAGGATCGGAGCTACAAACAGAGCGATCTGTATGGCGAGAATTCCAAAGATTCACTAACGCCAAGCAGTTTGTTTCCATCGTCACCTGTGTAAGACCTCGTAGATTGGCGAAGATGACACCTTCTCAGAGAGCCAGCGTCTCCATAATCAACGGATCGGTCACCCCCTCATGTGCTTTGCACCACGAACAAATAAGCCGAGTGGCCGATCATGCTACACCTCCTGCTCCACCTTTGCCTGATACGAGAGATCGATGGACTTGAAGAGAGGAGACGTGCGGGGACTTTGTACATCGGTACATTATGGACCACCTGTAGACGTATTCACCTCTGTATTCTAAACTGTATATGTGGCAAAAAAAAGTTAACTGACACAGATCCCAAGCTAAGTTGTACTACTCAGATTTCCGGAGCATCTGCGATTGGGAGTCATTTCGTCACTCTCCCAACAATTGCTAGTAAAAGTTCAAATGCAATTTGCCAAACCAAAATACTAAGCAACAATTATCTGCCGGAGTACATATTACTCTTATGGCAGAACTGTATTTTCACACATCGACATTATTTCTTGGGACAATCTTTTACATATGTAAGCCAATTTGGCTAGCTAGGCTGGAAATTTAAGGCGCGGGTAAAGAAGTAGGAGGGGAACGTAGACGAGGATGTGTTACACTTGCTCTTGCACTCATCCATAGTGCGGTAGAAGACACTATTTACCAAACAATGGAAGCAACCACCGTCCCCACAATCGTTAGGGCCTGCATCAACACACAGCCCGTGCGGTAAAATGATCTTCTTGCTATCCGTGTCAGCCATGATTCGGCCTGTACATTATGGAATAATAACGAACGAACAATCGTCGTTATGCAATTATTTTAGACAAATATAAATAAAGGACGCAACAGATTAGACAAGAAGCAAAATAGAAAGGCCTTCACTAGCTATACCACGTACATACTTCCTACCAGGAGAAGTGAAGAAAAATTAAGCGTTGTGTAGATACAGAAGTATTAGTGTGCTAGCTGCCTTACATTGAGCAACAGTGGCAGAGCATACGAGATGTAGACACACTAGGGCTGCTAGTGCAAGGATGCGAATCGTGTACTTGTCCATGCCCCAGCAGATACAACACTAGCTAGGCAGGCACTCAGATCACTTTTGTTGACGATGAGAAATGTATGGCTACCAATATATAGAGAGGGATTGAGAGAAGAGAGGACTGGCCATCCATATCCCGTGTAAACATCAATTAATAAAATTGGAATTATTTAATATCATCCCGTAATATGAACCCTCATTAAATTCATAAATCAGGTAAGATTAATTTTCTCCTTTTTTAGACAAGTTCCCAAAATTTTGGTGGCAGAATAGGTACGCGGGTTAGGAGTCTCGGATTTATCTCCTGTGTCTATATTTGTATGTTTTTGAAATGTAATTAATTCTCCAATATTTGTTGCCTTGTACTCCCTAGCAGCGCACCTTCCTTTGACTGTTCCAAAACTGAAACTAATTAATGCTGATTACCTGTGATTCCGCCGCTGGATTTTATTAGCAAGTTGATTACTAGTCCTTTCAACGCAGGAGTAGGTCTCTTTAGTACTATCTTGCTTCCATATAAATCGTTGCTTCCTACACACAACAGCTTCCTATAATCACGCCTATTAAATATAAATTCCCTTTAATTTACACTCCTTTTTATACCATCTTATTTTCCAGGAACTTCCACCTAACAAAAAAATGTTTCTGGTGCTACTAAGATTTGCTTCTAATGCTAGTGCTTTTGTCCAACAGAAAAAAAATCTAACATAGTAACAAATTCGCTATGTTTCCATTGTGCCGAAAAAATTCTTCCATTGTTTGGAAAATTTGCTTCCAATGCAAGTGATATTTGCCTCAATGTAAGAATTATTTTTCGACGTCCGCAATATCTGCTTCCCTTGGGAGAAAACTTATTTCTAGGCTGTCATAGCACGTTAACTAGTTATGGTACCTGTGGGGAGGAGAAGAGATGAGTTAGCCTGTTTGCTGTTCTTGTGGTCTGTGTACTCGGCTGTTTCAAAGAATCAGACGATTGCAAAGTTCACACCCCGGCGTGCGTCTGGCATAGCTGGTGTCCAATCCCGGCACAGCACCATTGTTCTGCAAAGTGTTGTGATCGGTTTTTTGTCCCTCCATATCGTTTTGACTACGGTAGGCTTCTTGATTAAGATTCGTCTGCTCAATCGACTTGTTCGTTTCGTTCGGACTGATCACAATGAAAATTCTGGTTTGGCATTGTCGCGGGATGCGGAAACCCTTGCCAGTTCGAAAGCGCTATTGGGGATCCAAGGGCGGGTTCGCCCTGATGTGCTTCCTGTCTGAAGCCCATCTGGACAAAGCTAAGGCAGAAAAACTAAGAAGAAGGCTCGGTTTCGACGCAATGGCTGTGTCGGAAGTGATGGTAGAAGTGGAGGTTTAGTAATGCTATGGTTTTACAATCTTGGCGTTACGTCAACGGAAGTACAGCCCGACTATATTGATATCCAGATAAATGAGTCAAGTAGTGGGGGTTGGCGATTTACAGGGTTCTATGGTGAACCAAGTGGTGAGAGGAAACACTTATCCTAGGATTATTTGAGACAACTACATGCTATGATAAACTTACCATGGCTGGTGGCGGGCGATTATGAGATCCTTCATACACATGAGAAGGAGGGAGGTATTGCAAGATCGCAGCGATGCATGCAGGCTTTTAGCGATGCTCTAAGCGACTGTGCACTGGATGATTTAATTTGGGTTACACAGGAGACAAATTTTCTTGGCGCCGAGGACATATTCGCGAACGCTTAGATCGAGCTGTTAGTAACATGCAGTGGGCTGATTTGTTCCCTAGTTTTGGAGTATCCAATGAAGAGTTTAACAAATCAGACCATAGGCCGGTCCTGATTGATACCAATTTTCAGATCGGCATACTGCCGCGAGGTGCACCTGGACCGTGCAGGTTTGAGGCACGTTGGTTACCAAAGGAGGACGTCGAGACTATCGTTCAGACATCCTGGGAGGCACGCATAAGCTCTGGGGTAGCACCCTTTGCTGAACTCACGGCTGGTGTACACCAAGCGCTGCATAGTTGGGACAAGGGGTACTCAAAGGACCTCGTACAAAGCTTAGGGAGCTCCAAAAGAAACTGAATGAAGTGCTATCTGGGCCTTTAACTGATGACGCGGTTGTAAGACAACATGAACTACACATGCAAATTGAGAAACTACTAGAGCAGGAGGAGCTCTACTGGATGCAGCGAGGACGAGCTGATTGGCTTACTCGTGGTGATAAAAACTATGATTTCTTTCATAGGGCAGCAAATGGTCGACGTAAGAGAAACTTTATCAAGCGTTCACAAAGAGAAAATGGCACATGGATTCAATACTGTGGGAGATACAGTCCCATGCGACGTGTATTTTACCTCACTGTTTTCTTCTGAGGTGCAGGTGCGAATATGAATGTATTGACAAGGTAAAAGCCTCGTATGTCTGATGCAATGAACCAGGAGCTGAATAAACCAAACACACGAGAGGAAGTTAAGAATGCTATGTTCAACATCGGTGACCTCAAGGCCCCAGCTCGGCGGCCTTCATGCTGTGTTTTACAAGAGATTTTGGCACATAATTGGAGAGGACTTGATTGATGAAGTGTTACTTGCTATCAATTCTCGTAAGATCCTTGATGGGTGGAACAACACAACTATTGTGCTCATCCCGAAGATAGACAACCCAGAAGTTATAACCCAATTCCGGCCGATTAGCCTATGTAATGTGGTCTATAAAGTGATTTCAAAACTCCTTGCAAACCGACTGAAACATTTTCTTTCTGAGATCATCTCCCCAAATCAAAGTGCCTTCGTCCCGGGACGGCTTATCACTGATAACTTTCTGGTAGCTTTTGAGTCATTTCATGCGATCAAGAGGAAAACAACCGGTAAATATGGCACTTGTGCGGTGAAACTCGATATGCACAAGGCATATGACCGGGTGGAGTGGACTTTCTTGGAGGCGATTCTATTATGGTTGGGATTTATGGAACATTGGGTGGCCCTCATCATGGAGTGTGTTAAATCGGTAAAATACCAGGTACGGGTGAATAATGAGTTAACTAACTTTTTTGTTCCTTCTAGGGGCCTAAGGCAGGGCGATCCTCTTTCACCGTACTTGTTCTTGCTATGTGTTGAGGGTTTATCAAGTCTAATTATGCATGAGGAGGAGGTTGGAAATTTATTGGGAGTCAAAGTGTGTCGTGACGCCCCCTCGGTCTCTCACCTTCTTTTTGCGGATGACTCACTAATCCTCATGCGAGCCAATGCCACCAATGCAACCAGCATCCGAAGGCGCTTGACGATTCTTCTTCAGCGCTTCTGGCCAGATGGTGAGTGAAGTCAAATCTAGTATTTTTTTCAGTCCATGCACTCCTGTTGATACAAGAGTGGAAGTGTGCACCTCACTTAATATAATGGCAGAAGCGCTCACGGATAAATATTTGGGGTTGCCCCCAATTGTGGGAGTGGACAGATCAGATTGCTTTCAACATCTCATAGATAGAGTTTTAAGCAGAATTAGAGAGTGGAAGGAGAAACTACTATCTCTTGGTGGGAGAGAGGTCTTACTAAAGGCTGTAGTACAAGCTATTCCCTCATACGCCATGTCAGTTTTCAAACTTCCAAAACAAGTGTGCAACAGTATAACCACCGCCATGTCGAAATATTGGTGGGGAGATGAGGATTTGAAAAAACATATGCATTGGTTTGCCTGGTGGAAGATGTGCGTCCCGAAGGAGAAGGGTGGTATGGGCTTCCCGGACTTGCATTGCTTTAATTTGGCTCTTTTGGCAAAACAGTGTTGGAGGCTTTTGTGTGAACCGGAATCATTATGTGCCAGAGTATTGAAAGCAAAGTATTTCCCCGATGGTGACCTTCTGAATTGTACGTTGAAGAAGGGTAGTTCATATATGTGGCAGAGTCTCTGGAGTGGAATTCAGTCCTTTAAGATAGGACAAATTTGGAGAGTAGGAGATGGATCACAGATTAATATCTGGGAGGACCCTTGGATTCCGACAGCCCGACCCACGTAGTTTTTACACCAAGGGAAATATAGTGATCACAACAGTTTCTGAACTCATTGATTCAGAAAATAGAGTGTGGGATGAACAATTGCTAAACGACCTTTTTTGGCCAATTGATGTGCAACGTATTATGAATATCCCTCTAGCTTTGGGAATGATGGAAGATTTGTATCATGGCACTTCAATAGAAGTGGAATTTTCTCGATGAATCGGCTTACCATGAAGAGTGGGAGCACCAGCATGGACAAAAGTTGAGGATGACAAACTCATTACAAGCCTCAAGTACTAGTCCAGTCTGGCGTACCATTTGGAAATTACGTGTGCCATCAAAAATCAAAATCCATGTTTGGAGGACTTTGCTTGGAGCTATTCCTTGCCGTGGTGTTTTAGCTAACAGACATATGATTACAAGTTCCTAGTGTCCCACTAGTGCAGAACCGGGCAATAGCACCGGTTCGTAAGGCCCTTTAGTGCCGGTTCCACAACCGGCACTAAAGTGTGGTCACTAAAGCCCCCCCCCCCGTTTGTAACGGGTCAGCCCGCACCGGTGCTAAAAGCCAACCACGTACACGAGGCAGCTCGGGGCAGAGTTTTAGTACCGGTTGGTAACACCAACCGTACTAAATTTTTGTGGGTTTTTGTTTTATTTTTATTTTTCAATTAAATTTGTGTTATCAATTTAATTCTTTTTCGCTTGCTGGTATTTTACGATAGTACACATTGTACACGTTATGCATATATATATATATATATATATATATATATATATATATATATATATATATATATATAGAATTTCTAGTAGAACCAATCATGCATATATATATATATCATCAATGTCTCACAAACCATCATATTAATTAATTCACACATACACACATGTATAGCTATATACAATTTCTCCTACATATGCATGTTGCCTTCGGAGCCAGTGGCATTAGCCTAATTGGTGCCTTGAGCACGATAGGGCGGTAGCGGGTAATAGTATTCTCCCTTGGATTTATGACCTGGTCGAGCAAAAATCCCGCTTATTTCCTCTTGAAGTGCTTCTCACGCTCCGCTTTCTAGGAGCTTCTCCGCACCTCTGTGAACTGTTAAGAAGGAGATCAATATGCATGTGTATTAGTTGTCTGACTAGATATCGATAATGGTGTAAAATTGTGAATAGTGTTTTGACAAGCGTACCCATTCCTGTCTTTGAGATCTGCTCCTTTCGGACGCCATCATGCGAATGTTCTCGCAAACGCAGAATGCACACAGATCAGTCCCTACGCTTGCTTGGAGCCTTTACGAGAATGGAATTTGATCAGATAATAATTAATCAAGCATGATAATTAAAGAGATGGCAGCTAGCTAGCTAGCTAGTACTACTTAATTACTTACCTTGGGTGAAACCATTTAAGCTTTTGTTTCCATTCTCCTAGGGTCACGCTGATGAACCTTGCCCAAGCCCTGCCAGCCGACAAAGAAAATGAATAAAGGGGTTATTAAATAGTTCATATCATGAAAATGACGAACTAAATAGGCGAGATATATAGTTAATAATGATTGAAATTACCTGTTGACTATCCCAAACACGATGTTATAGTAAGTTTTTCTTTGAGTAGTGAGTCCAGTATTTCAACTGTTCCAAGCGTCAACTTTAATGATACACAAGACCCAGTGAAATCTGCATGCACACACGTTTGCATGTCTTAATTAAGCGGGCATATGTAAAGCAAAAACATGTAGCTAGCTAGTAGGCAAAAACAGAGAATTTGTAGTACAAGACAGTGTCACTCACTGAAAGTTGTAAGGAAGTAGTATATCTTCATTGTATTTGAGGCGCTTCAAGAACTCTAGCATGTTGTCCTCTACGTCCTTTTGATAACGTGGATTTAGTTTCCATGTGTATTCATTAACGGTGTTTGGGTCAATGAACCCAATGCCAAAGCGTCCACCTTTTCTCATTTCATATATCTTCATCCTGCATATAATACCACGTAAAAGAATATAGTGAGGATAATTACAGGTAATGATTGATCAAAAGGATCGGTACAGCTAGCTTGAGACTTAAATTACAGAAAGAAATCACTTACGTACAATAGCAACTGACGATAGATTTGTCGAGTGCGTCTTGATTGTATAACTAAACAGTTCGTAATACTCAACGGACACAGCTTTCTCATGGAAGTAATGCTCCTCCTTGACATTCACCATGAGGGACAATCGATCGGAAATCTTGGTAATGTTCATGTACCATTGATGCAATTCATACATTCTCGTTGGGAGGTTCTTGACCTTGTCCTGGCTCGACCAAAGGTTGGCCCCGGACATATTTCCGTTTATTTCATCCTCTCTAAGCACAGGCATGGGCTCGATCTCGAGGAGTTGTCCAACAGTGATTTTGAGAACTTCAGCCTGCATTATATGGTCCTCCGTTATTACCACATTGCCCACCTCAGGAGCGTAAACTGTTTTCCCACAATAATATTGGACGCGCGTACTGTCACGTGTTGTTGGCACAACAAGCGAGGGGATCGATTATGCCGCTGTCCTCCCAGTGGGGAATGGTTTTCCCGCATTTTTTGACAGCTGCTTCTTGTTTGCTCGATCCCGAGCTTCGCCTCCTTACGTGGGCGTGCTCGATTTAACTTCCCGATGTGGCGCTCATAGTCTGTGTCAACAGGCTTGGGAGCTAGTGGTTGAGCCATACTGAATGAAGTGGTCAATCGTTTCTCGTGCACTTTCTCCCTTGGCGGCGGTGGCGGTTCCGGTGCAAAATGGGCTTCCACCTCGGACTTCGATATGGCTGCGATTTCCTCCTCGGACCTGTCATAAGACCTCTGCGGAAGAGGCGTGAGGCTTGGACCATATTTATATCGCTTGCCTCCGCCTGTACTTCCTGTACTACCTCGACTCGTGCCGCTCGCACCATAGCTGCGGGGTGTCTCTTCTGCGATTGCTTGAGGTGGCGGAGGCGCCCGGTGGCCGAGGCTGAGTTGGGCGGAGGAGTGGCCGCTGAAGCTGTGTCGGACTTGGAGGAGGAGTGGCCTGAGGTTGTGCGGACTTGGAGGAGGAGTGGGCGTCTGGCTGTGGCGGACTTGGAGGAGGAGGTGGCTGACACTTTGCGGACTTGGAGGAGGAGTGGCGACACTTTGCGGACTTGGTGGACTTGCAGGAGGCGGGAGACTGCTGACTCGGTGGCGGACTTGACGAGGAGTCGGATGACGCAGTGTCGATGGCCTTCAAAGATGATGCAATCCTCTTTCCATAGGATGATCTGATGGTTGGCGTCTCCGAAAGCGCTCGTCGTCACCTCCGAGAATGTCAAGCTCTAGCCCTGAATATGGGTGCACCACCTCGTCAACCATGACACGAGCATAGCCCTCTGGAATCGGGATGCAATGGTAGGTTGCTTTGGGGGTAACTGGAAAAGCAACGCCGTCCGCCACCTTCATGGATATGTTCTTCATTTTGACGTGTAGCTTCGCAGCTAGTGTTCTCCGTGATGTCATCCACGGGTATCTACCCAGCATTGCATCGTCTGGGCGGAACCCACGCTGCTTCTCGGCATGGATGGGGCGGTGCTATCCAATGTTGGATCATTCGCTAGCTGCTGCAGCTCTTTGAGACCCCCTTTGCCGGGTAAATGAGTCGATCTGCTCCTGCTGCCGCTGGAATTTGACTACCAATTCTGCTTGACTTGCTTCTAGGCCTTGAAGGCGTTCATAGTCCCGCTTCCTCTGCTCCTCCTCCATCTTCCTCTTCTTCTCCTCCGCAATCTTCTTTCTCGCCGCAGGTTACGTAGTCGGTGTTCCAGTCAAAACCCCTCATACCACGGAATAAGCGCCCTTGCCTCGTGTTCTTCCGGGTGTTCAGGATTTCCCGAGGCACGCGTAAGCTCGTCGTTCTCTCTGTTGGGCTGGAACACCCCGATCGTGCCTCTTCTATTGCAACAAGTATCGCATCGTCGGCTCCTTCAGACTTGCCCTCGTCGAAACATTGCACATCTTGGGTCCAACTCCCCCATGCGCATAGAACCAAGTCCACGACCACAGGGGCCAGCTCTTAGTAAAGGAATGGCTTTGCATCCTCCATCTCTTTCTCGAGACTTATCCCACTTAGGCATTGCCACCGCGCAGCCACCTGGCCCCGACTTATGGAACTTATCCTTTTTTGGCATTCTTCTTGTTTATTCTCGACCGTTCCTTAGCTAATTCCGAATCCTTGAATTTCACGAAATCGTCCCAATGAGCACGTTGGTTCTCTAGTGTTCCCTCGAATCGGAGTCTTCCTTCCTCCCTTGACGTGCTTGTCCCATTCACGATTCTTGTGGTTCTTGAATGCAACTGCCATCTTCCTAAGAGCAGCGTCCTTGGCTTTCTGCACATCTGCTACTGTGAAATGATCTGGTAGGGTGAAATGTTCCATGAGAGTATCCCAAAGCAGATCTTTTTGATTCTTGTCGACAAAAGTAACATCCTCTTTGCCTTTTTGTCCTTTGTCTTTTGCTGGCTCTCTCCATTCTTGAAGGGAGATCGGAGTTGGTCCTTCACAAGAACTCCGCCTTAGCAGCGAATGAACTTGTCCGCAATCTTCTTAGGCGCTAATGGTTCGCCATTAGGTCTCGACTGCCCTCGATATTGTACTTACGCCCTCCTTCAACTTTTTGTTCGGGCCTCATTTCGTCCTTTTGCACGAAGATTTGCTCGATCCGGATGGCTGAAAAGAACAAAGATCGATTCGTTAATATATCTTCAAGTCATTTAAAACATGTGATGATCACCAGATACCTGCTTATATAAATATATATACCTCGCCGGTCTTTGTTGTTTCAGGATCAACATGTTCTTCGTCATCATCATAATCGTAGTTCATGACTTCATCAATTCGTCGTCGCGATCGAATATCATATCACCCTCTCCGGTGTTGTTTAGAAATTCGAGCCGTCATAATCTTCTTCATTCTGATTATCATCGGCTCACAGCGTATAATATCGAACATGGTCTGTTCTCCCTCTCTGTCGGTATTGTATGCCATAGCTTTTATTTAACTAATTCAAAAGAAATATAAAACAATTTAGTATTCAAATTACATCGTCTCGAATAATAGATATAATCTCGAATACTTCGTCTAGAATAATAGATATAATCTCGAATACATCGTCTCGAATAATATATAATATTGAATAGTACATCACTGGCTAGCTAATTAAAGATCTAATACTACGAAGAATCTAGGACACTCGCGGTTCTACGTCATGGCGGTGGACACCCAAAGAGAAGGAACCCTCACGGGATCATAGCTGAAGTGAGATCCTCAAGATACTGCCGGTATTGGAGAACTCTGCCGCCCTCTAACGCAACCATGTAGCGATGGGCGTGCTCGTCCTCCTCCACGACACGGCGACGTACCTCCTCCGGCGGGGCCGGGTCCCTCCGCGACCGGCCTGCCTGGCCTTGAACGCCACCAAACGAGATCAGGGTCGACAACGGAACCCGGGCGGGTTCCTCATCAAGCGCGCCTCTCGAGCAGCACCTCCTGTGCCAGCCCGGCGGAGCCAGTCCGGACATGGGTTCGGCTGGACGTCGTCAGCAGACGGGTCGGCAGCGAGGATGCGGGCGGGCATCGTCGAGAACAAATACTAGCTATATGCCATAAAAAGTAATATTTTTTAATGATTGGATTTTGATAACTAAAATTTCTAACATTTCTACTATTTCAAAAATCTATATACTATTTCATACTAATTAAGCATCTAACACTAAAAACAGAAAAAACAATTTCTATACATCCATTAAAAACAGAAAAACAACATTATATAAAAAAATTCCATACTAATTAAACACTAATTATATCCATCTAACATGCATTCATACATATATACTAGTGAAAAACAATAATCTAGAAAATCTAAACTAATTAAACATACAAAATCGTATATACTAATATATACATGCATTCATACATATATACGTGTATGTGTGTGTGTGTTCATCATGCTTGTGTGTGTGTGTATGGGCTCGGGGAGGCGGCGCCCATGGTGGTGGCCGGGGCGAGGGAGAGGGGTTAGAGGGGAGAGCTCTGGCCAGGCGGCGGCGACAGCGAGGCAACGGCAGGGGCAGCGACGGGCAGGCGTGACGCTGCTGGGCGCGCGACGTTAGGGACGGGCGTGGATTTGCGACGGGCCCGAGGCGGCGACGGAGACGTAGGGCGGCGACGGGACGGGCGGGCGACGGCGATGTGACGGGCGTGCGATGGCGACGTGGGCGGCGACGTGGGATCGGGCGGCGACGCGACGGGTCGGTGGACGGCGACGATCGATTGGTCGGGCGGTTCAATGGAGAAACAGAGGAAGAAACAGAGGGAGAATGAAATTTTCGAAGTGTTGTATATATAGAAGGCACCTTTAGTACCGGTTGGAGCCACCACCCGGTACTAAAGGTCTGTTTTGGCCAGCCTAAGCGGCGGAAGCGACCCCCTTTAGTACCGGTGGTGGCACAAACCGGTACTAAAAAGGCCCCCCTTTAGTACCGGTTTGTGCCACGACCGGTACTAAAGGGGGGTGCTTGGGCGCAGTGCGGTCCCAGCAAGTTTAGTCCCACCTGCTAGCAGAGGGGCGACCGACCTGGTTTATAAACCCCGTGCGGTCGCTCTCTCGAGCTCCTCTCCAAAGCAGGCCCTCACTGGGCCTACGTGTTCTTGTTGCCTGTGGGCCCACTTGGCCTTTGCGGGCCTGCATCCTGGCCCAACAACAGGTTGGGTTTCTAGTCGTATGCAGGCCGCTCTGGCCTAGTAGGCGGGCTTTTTTTATTTTTTTTTTGCTTTATTTATTTTTGTGTTGTTTTTTTTGTGTATTTAGAGTTTCTTTGTGAATATTTTTGCTTTAGGTACAAAAAATTACAAACTTTCTATTAGTGCCCGTAGTTTTCAAATTTGAATAGTTTAAATTTTGAATTATTTGAAATTAGTGTGAATCACTAGTTTGTGAATAATTTAACTTTAAAAATCAGTAAAGGCATGAAAGAATTTGTTTGCACATAAAATTTCTTGGCGTTTCAAATGCCAAAACACATAACTACCCTAACTATTACAGAGATTCCCCTCTGGGTGTGAAACACGAGAAAAAAGTGATGATAGTGAAGCCGATCACATCCCAGATCTTTGGGTGTGAAACTTTTTCTTCAAGGTGTCCCTTTGCGCCGTAACCATGGAAAATCTTCATCATTTAACGGGATGCTCGGGTCAATATTCACTGTGAATGGAGAAATTTCATCAAACTTTTCATAATCTTCTGACTTGTCTGCCTTGTCATCCACTCCCACGATGTTTCTCTTCCCGTAAAGAACTATGTGCCGCTTTGGCTCATCGTGACGATGCATTCGCTTCCTTATCTTTTCTTTTTCTTGGCTTGGTAGACATGTCCTTCACATAGAAAACACATGCCACATCATTGGCTAGGACGAATGGTTCATCTGCATACATAAGATTGTTGAGATCCTTGTTGTCATTCCGCATCGCGGGTCTTCCGTTACCCCGCCTCGTGTCATATTGACCCATTTGCACCGAAACAAAGGGACCTTTAAACCACGTCGATAGTCAAGTTCCCATATGTCCTGTATATAACCATAATATGTTTCCTTTCTCGTCTTGGTTTCTGCATCAAAACGGACACCACTGTTTTGGTTGGTGCTCTTCTTATCTTGGGCGATCGTGTAAAATGTATTATCATTTATCTCGTACCCTTTGAAAGTCATTATATTCGAAGATGGTAACTGGGACAGCAAGTACAGGTCATCTTCAATAGAGGTGTCATGCATGGTGCGTGTACGCAACCAGGTGGCGAAACTCCTGGTTTGTTCACGTGTAATCCAGTCATCGAGACCGCTCCGGGTGTTTGGAGCGTAGCAAATTCTTGTGTTCATCCATATACGGAGCCACCAAGGCGGAATTCTGTAGAACTGTGTAGTGTGCTTCAAAGGAGATAATTTCCGTCCATACATATTATTTGTTCCCCTCCTAGCGTGCCTTTTCCATCCAGTCGCCCTTATGCATGATTCAGAACACCAATCGGCTTAAGGTCAGGAATAAAGTCAATACAAAACTCAATGACCTCCTCATTTTGATGGCCCTTGGAGATGCTTCCTTCTCGCCTAGCACGGTTATGAACATATTTCTTTAAGACTCCCATGAACCTCTCAAAGGGAACATATTGTGTAGAAATACAGGACCCAAAACGTTAATCTCTTCAAGATAGGTGAACTAGGACGTGCGTCATGATGTTGAAGAAGGATGGTGGGAACACCAACTCGGCCCGACAAGACATTGCACCAAATCATTCTGTAACCTTGGTATGATTTCTGGATCGACATTTTCCGAGAGATTGCATTGAGAAATGCACATAGCTTCACAATGGCTAATCGAGCGTTTTCGGTAGAAGCCCCTCAATGCAACCGGAAGCGATTGCGTCATAATCACGTGGCAGTCATGAGACTTTAGGTTCGAACTTTTTCTCTCGCCATGTTTATTATTCCCTTTATATTCGACGAGAAGCCGACGGTACCTTAATCTTGAGCAGGCATTCAAAGAAGATTTCCTTCTCTTCTTTGGTAAGAGCGTAGCTTGCATGACCACGATATATGCCGTCTTCTCCGTGCATACGTTGCTGGTCCTCCGTGCCTCGGTGTATCTTTTGTCTTCCCATACACGCCCAAGAAGCCAAGCAGGGTCACGCAAAGATTCTTCGTCACGTGCATCACGCCGATTGCGGAGCGGACCTCTAGGTCTTTCCAATATGGCAGGTCCCAAAATATAGATTTCTTCTTCCACATGGGTGCACGTCCGTCGGCGTCCTTTGGAACAGGTTGTCACCAGACCTTTCCAAATATCACCTTCAAATCCTTGACCATATCATGTACATCAGCGCGATGCGGTGGCGAGGCTTACGTCCGGTGATCCGCCTCACCTTTGAAATGCTTGCCTTTCTTTCTTACGGGATGCCTGCTCGGAAGAAATTGACGATGTCCCAGGTACACATTCTTCATACAACTATTCAAAGATATAATGTCGGTATCATCCAAACAGTGCGTGCATCCGCGGTATCCCTTGTTTGTCTGTCCTGAAAGGTTACTGAGAGCAGGCCAATCATTGATGGTCACGAACAGCAACGCCTTTAGGTCAAATTCTTCCCCATGTGCTCATCCCACGACGTACACCTGTTCCATTCCACAGTTGTAAGAGTTCTTCAACTAATGGCCTTAGGTACACATCAATGTCGTTGCCGGGTTGCTTAGGGCCTTGGATGAGCACTGGCATCATAATGAACTTCCGCTTCATGCACAACCAAGGAGGAAGGATATACAAACATAGAGTCACGAGCCGGTGCTATGGTTGCTGCTCTGCTCCCCAAAAGGATTAATGCCATTTGCGCTTAGACCAAAACATACGCTCCTTGCGCCATCTGCAAACTCCTTCCCGTACTTTCTTTCGATTTTTCTCCACTGCGACCCGTCACCGGTACTCTCAACTTTCCGTCTTTCTTACGGTCTTCTTCGTGCCATCGCATCGCCTTGGCATGCTCTTTGTTTTGGAACAACGTTTCAACCGTGGTATTATAGGAGAATACCACATCATCTTGGCAGGAATCTTCTTCTGGGCGCCGCCCTCGACATCACCATGCTCATCGCGGCTGATCTTATAGCGCAATGCACCACATACCGGCAAGCTGTTCAAATCCTCGTACTCACAGCGGTAGAGGATGCAATCATTAGGGCATGCATGTATCTTCTGCACCTCTAACCCTAGAGGGCGAGACAGCCTTCTTTGCTTCAGACGTACTCTCGGGCAATTCGTTTGTCCTTTGGAAGCATATCCTTTATCATTACCAGCAACTTTCCAAATCCCTTGTCGATACACCATTCTCTGCCTTCCATTGCAGCAATTCCGGTGTGGTGCCCGGCTTTTTCTTGTCACCCTCGCAATTTGGGTACAACAATTTTTTGTGATCCTCTAACATGCGCTGCAACTTCTTCTTCTCCAAATCACTTGCGCAATTTCTCTTTGCATCGGCAATGGCCCGACCTAGATCATCAACGGGCTCATCTGATGCCTCTTCTTCAGCTTCTTCCCGCATTGCCGCCCAGCTTCTTCCCGCATTACCGCTCAGCTTCTTCCCCATTGTTGTATCATCGTATTCAGGGAACCCATGGCCGGGATAGCTGTCGTCGTCCTCTTCTTCTTCATTGTCTTCCATCATAACCCCTCTTTCTCCGTGCTTGGTCCAAACATTATAGTGGGGCATGAAACCGGACTCAAACAGGTGGACGTGAATGGTTCTTGGCGTAGAGTAATTGCGACCATTCTTACAGCCAGCACATGGACAAGGCATAAAACCATCCGCCCGCTTGTTTGCCTCACCATAAGCGTAGAAAAGTATGCACGCCCTCAACGAACTGGGGAGAGCATCGGTCATCGTACATCCATTGCCGGCTCATCTTCATTACACAACACCGAATAGACAAAATTAATACAAGTTCATACATAAAGTTCATACAACACTTAAAATGCAACAAACAAATAACTCTCTAGCTAAAGCATTTAAATGCAACAACAAATGCGATCAAGATCGCAACTAAGGTAACAATTGATCCAACAGCATAATGATACCAAGCCTCACTATCGATGGCATATTTTCTAATCTTTCTAATCTTCAAGCGCATTTTCTCCATCTTGATCTTGTGATCATCGGCATTTACATCAACAACATGCAACTCCAATTCCATCTTCTCCCCTCAATTCTTTTCAATTTTTTTTCAAGTACTGCTTTCTCTTTCAACTAAATTTAACCTCTCTCGACAATAGGGTCGATTGGAATTTCCGGTTCACATACCTCCTAGATAAAAATATCTATGTCAACTTGATGGGCATAATTTGTCATAAACACGAAATGCAACAAATAGTTTTAAAATAGAATATACCACATCCGAATCATAACAAGGGCCGAGGGGCGACGGGGACGGATATCAAAACCATGGCACTATGTATAACAAACAAGAATGCAGGTAAGATAATTATTATCACGAGTAACTATATATCCAAATCACACAAACATCAATTTTTATATAAAATTTCATGGAACATGAGGCTCACCACAAGGTGGTGCCGTGACAGAGACGGTGCGGGCGATCGGCAGTGGTTCTGACCGAGATTTAGAAGGCACTAAGTAAACCACACCTACATATGCAAACTAAGTGTTATTTTGACCTCAAATTGCATATAAATCAAATACTACCACATATAATTCCTCCCAAATTACTAAAACCCACAATTAATCACTATATAAACCAATGCAAGAGCTAATCTAGCAATGAGAGATGAAAGGACAAAGTTGCTAACCTTGGTGATCATTTGAATGGATGAGGGCCTGCAAATCTTGACAAATTTGGGGCAAATTTTGTGATGAACTCGAGAGGAAGAAGGGAAGAACAGAGGAGAGGGAGAGGGAAGGGGAAGAACAGAGTGCGGGTGGACGAAGGATTTATATAGGGCGACATTTAGTACCGGTTCGTGCCACGAACCGGTACTAAAGGTGCTTTGGAAGGGCCCCATTCGACAACATCATGCCACCACTTTCATTAGTACCGGTTCGTGGCACGAACCGGTGCTAAAGGTTTGCCATGAACCGGTACTAAAGAGCTCCTCCCGGCTAGCCATTGGAACTGGCACTAATGGCCACATTAGTGCCGGTTCTCACCATAAACCGGGGACTAATGTGTCTCACATTTGACCCTTTTTCTACTAGTGTCCCCTTTGTAGTTCGGACTGTGAGAGCATTAGGCATGCCATGTTTCTGTGCCCGAGGGTGCAAGAAATTTGGCGAATTATTGGACTACAGGAGCTGGTGAATGAAATCTGCACAATAGAGAGAGATGGAGGTTGGCGCTAGCCCATCTCCTACTATCCAAAAGTACCATATGTCCATTGGTGGTCGGCGTCCATTGCAATGATCTAGTGGCCACAACAATCTGGTACGCATGGTGGGAACAGCGCAAATACACACACGGCGAGAACATCTATGAGTCGGTCAGTCGGCCCAAGCTATATCAACTTTAGCGCAGAACTTTCCACGAGCAAGGTTGAAGCAAACTAAAATTGAAAGGCATGGCTGGTCCAAGCCGCCTGAGAGCATCATCAAACTTAATGTTGATCGGGACCTTTGGTAGAGAAGTGCAGGGAGCAGTGCTACGTGATGAGGCCGGTTTCTTTGTCGCTGCTTCCTGCAGTGATATACCCTTTGTGGAAGACACAGCGACAGCAGAGGCTAGAGGACTACGAGATGGCCTCCTACTAGCGAACAAAGTTGGTTGCAACAAAATCTATGTCGAAGCAGACTGTCTGGAGGTAATCGAGATAATGCTGAGTGGCGGGAATTCACTAGGACCAGCAGCGGCAATATATGAAGAATGCACTTTTTTATCTAGCAATTTTATCTCTATAGTTTTTAGCCATTGCCCTCGGGAAGCCAATATGGCGGCGGATCTGCTAGCTAAGAACTCAGGGGTGTCTCGAACAATTGTTTGGAAATCGTAGCCCCCGGGTTTCTTAGTGGATGTTTTAACAAACGATGTATCTTTATTCTCACATGAAATATAAACCGCCATGATGGCATTTCCCTCAAAAAAAACTAGTTATGGTACCACAACCAATGCTTCATTTTTATTTCAATCATATGGAATTGATGCTTCCAACAATACAAATTACAAACTATGCTTTATAATCCATAGTAATTGTTTCTCCAAACATTGTCACGTGATGTGCTTCCTTTATTTTACATATGATTTCATATGTTATGCTTGTTCTTTTTTCGCTTACTAGCAATTTTCATAGTAGTTGTCGTTTCCATCCCCATCTCTCCTTGCTCTACTTCATCCACCGTGTCCGACCCTAGCCTTGAAGAGCTCCATTTCTCCCACAAGTCAAAAAGGTGACGGTGTTGTCGAGGCACGAGATTGGGTGGGGTGCAGCGACGATGGCACCATGGAGGGGGTGACACTCTTAACCCGTTGGTAGCCAAGGGCGCATCTTCCTAGTATGCTTCCAAGCTGATGACGAGAACACTAGCCACTGAGATTGTCGATCTCATTCCACGTGACGTTCCACCATCGACCACCAGTCATGCTCACATCTGCAAAACATTTTCTCCCGCTCCGGTCGGCCTTGCGAACTTCGTGAAGCATGAGTTGTTCGATTTGACTACAAATAGGAAGCACGTAAGCGAAGCAACCTAAAACACTATAGAAGCACAAGTGTTAAACATATGAAGCAATTTGTTGTAGAAACACAACTTGGGTGATTATGAAGAAAACTAATTAAGCGTATGAATCATGAAATTTTGGTTCCATCATATCGTGCAATCCAACATAGTATGCACAGTGGAAGCACAAAGATTTTCTAAAAGCAGGAATAACAAAGATTTCTAGCTACATGGTCATTCGGACTCACGACCATGAAGATATTCATCTTGTCCATAATACACGTGAAGTTTAGGAAGCACGAGGCGCAGTATGAAGCATGGAAGCAAAACTGAAAGCAAATCATATATCTCGGGAGAAAGCTGACAGGTTGTCGAGGTGGAGGCAATGCATGGGAGAATAGCCTAGCGGCACTATGGATCGTGACCTCGTGAGAAGTGGGGGTATGTGCGTCGATAAATCAGGAAGAACATAGCTTCCATAATAAAGCGGAGAGATTAGAGGAGACGTGGGCACATGAAAACGAAATGTTGGAACAGAATTTGATGGAATCTCGCTAAGCCGTCAGATGAAACAAAGAATCAGCAGTGCAGCATTAGTCCAATGATTTTCTTGTATCGAACCTTGAGATGCAAAGTGTTTCCCTTTTTTCTTTTGAGAAAATGGTGTACTCCTACTACTTTTAGCAATAGCATTAACTAGATGTAGTTTTTAAATGAGAGATTTATATTAGGACCGCAATATACACCTGACGTTCGAACGGTTCATTCAATCCACCTGGGGGGACAAGCAAACGTTTCTTTTTTAGAGAAAGCTTGCTGACACTTTTATTTATAACGTGGCAATGTTACATCAAGAAGTGCAAGATGTAATAAGAAATCAGGAGTAACATCCACCCAAACATAGCTAGTCTTAGAATCAAAACAAGTCCAGCGGTCCAGCACAACTGCCATTACCTTCATTTTTTTATCATGATAAAAAATCACCTATATTTTGAAAAACTATTTTGGCCATGTTCAAGATTCATGTATTAATAAAACATCATATTAAACACACTAAACACAAAGTTACCATGTTCACATAATTTGCATTGGTATTAGGAAAATAAAATTTACCATGGTTTATTTCAAAATAAATGACTAAGACAGAATTTGACATGATATTTTCAAAAAAATGAAAAATCATGAGGTATGTACAAAAATGAGATTGCCGTGGTACACAAAAAAATGCATGTTACAAGAAATAAAATTGACATGTAACTAAAACAAGGTTGCCATCATGAAATGTAAGGAAATAAAAAATTTACCATGGTCCAATAGTATAATTTTCCATGTTGCCAAAAAGAGATTGCCAAGGTTGTAAAAAAAATTGCCATCATGGGAAAAATAAGAGAAAAGTAGGAATTTTCCATGGTAGGAAAATATATTTTGCCACTACAAATTTTTTGCCATCGTCCAAAATATAATTTTGCCAACATGGAAAGTCAAGAAAAAAATTCCATGTGACAACAAATAATTTGACATTTGATTGATCAAAATAAATCCTCAAAATTTTCCATGTGGTTTTGCCAAAATTTGGCATGTGGCTTTAGCAAAATTTTCGTGTTCTGTATGAAAGCATTTTCTGTTTATTTTTCCATTGACAATGTAAAAAAAGGTTAGGGAAGTTGCCATGTTTTCTAGAATAACATGGCAAAACATCGTGCACAACAAAAAATAAATATACAAGAATTATATTCTTGTGGAGAAGATGGCAACGTAGGGATTTTGATCTGTGACAAAGATAGAAAATTTAGGGATTTGACAATAGGGTACATGAAAAAAATGAAGGACATTCTTGTATAAAAAAAACACATCGCAACTTTTGGAAAAACTGAAAATGGGTGCATCGCGAAAGATATGGATTGTGTCTTTGAGATCCATATTACCATATTCATGCTTTTTTTTAACAGCCGATAGGAGCACTGACTTTGCTTAAGGAGGAAATATGTACATGTTCACATGTTTTGAGGGGGACATGTCAAGAAATTCCAAGTAGGCCAAGACCACATTCGAACTACTCTTGGATTACAATAACTCTAGGCCTAAAGGCCTAATCAAGTTGTCCAATCCCCTTGAATGTGAGATGATCCCTAAATGGTCAAATCATATCCTAAATCATGCAAGCACTTCAACAACACCCAAAAAATGCAAGTAATCACTCCTACTACTAGCCTCACAAAGCCTTCTGTTTAGAGAGACTTTGATTTGGATAAACCGCCATTTGCTCCAGCTGATCAAAAAAGTATTTCAGGGTGCGCTAGTAAACATAAAAATCAAGATGGGATTCAGATTAAATCAAAAAAGGAAACTTTGAAATATGATCGGCTTTACATGTTTTGCTTAATGTACTTGTTAAAACCTTGTGAAATTTACATCCCAAGTTTGTTCAATCTTTGAAAACAATCCACGAAAAAAAATCATAACGCTGAAAAAAAGTGCAATAAAAAAATCATGAATTTGCAAAAGGTTCACAAAATTAAATAAAGTTTACAAAATTGACAAATGACATGAAAATTAGAAATATTCATGAATTTGAAAAGGTTCACAAAACTTAAAGAAAGATTGCAAAATTGAAAAATTCATTAATTATTACAAAGTTTATGATTTGAAGAAGTTCGTAATTTTGAATAAGGTCAGTAAAATGAAAAATGTTTATGAATTAATAAAAAGATCATGAATTTCTGAACTTTTTTAAGTTTGCGAATTCTTGAATTTCAAAAAAGTTCATGAATTTCAGAAAGTTCACAAATTTGATAGGAAAAAATTCACACATTTGAAAAAAAAGTTCATAAATGTGGATTTTGAGATAGGTTCGTGAGGGTTGGACTTCGAATCTCCTGCGGTGCACATATTTTGAAAATTTATAAAGAAAGAAAACAAGCACACCGGTTTGTGGATATGCTGCGCCAAATAGAGTTTGCGACACTGGGGTGTGGTGCGACACGTGTTGCAAAAATATGCCATGCACATTTTTTTTCCTGTCTTTTTTGTTTCTATTTTTGTGTTTTGCTTCTTTAAATAAATTTCGGAATTCAAAGAAATATTCCAGATTAAATTTAAAAAATCAAAATTCAAGAAATGTCTTGGATTTCAAAAATGATCTCGAGTTTGAAACATGTCCTGGATTTCAAAAAATGTTCCTCGATTGGATAAATGTTCAAAAAATTTCACAAAACTGAAAATGTTCAAGTATTTAAAAACCCACTGATTCAAAAAAATGTTTGCTAATTTCAAAAAAAAAATCGATCACAATAGGTTTGAGAAATTCAAATATTGTCCCCAGAATTTTGAAAAATATTCACGAACTTCATAAAATGTTCGCAAAACTAAAAAATGTTCAGGAATTTCAAAATACAAAACTATAGGTTCAAAAAAGTTCATGAATTTGAAAATATTTCTCCATATTTGAAAAGAAATGACTAACTCATAAAATGTGTCATAAATCCAAAAAATCATGATATGAGATGTGTTTGAAATTTTGAAAAATGTGACGTATTTGAAAAAACCAGGTTCTGTAAAATGTTCTTGATTTTCTAAATATTCGTGAATAAATTTTTTTATGATTTAAAAAAAATCGTCAGTTAGAGAAATGTTCACGAAATGAAAAGGTAAAAACAAAATATAAAAGATGACAAAAATTAAATTGAAAGAAAAACAAAAAGGATAAAATTAGAAGAACCGAAATAAAAATGGAGAAAAAAACTGGTTTTTCTCCAAGCCAGGTCACCAACCAAACTAGCTGTAAGTAGGGCCACATGCACCAAATAAGATTTGGGTAAACAAGGAGCCGAAACGATCACAAATATAGGATAGGGAAGCAAGAAAATAATCATAATCCCTATCGAGCACGCATAGGGCCAGGCCTATATCCGGCTGGACAACGCAGCAGGCGACTTCGCCATCAAACGACCAATGGCGGAAAATGGCCAAGGAATCTCGCGACGCTGCGCCACTTGTCGCCTCCTGATGGCTTGTGGGATCGTGGTCAACCATTCGTAGAGTGCTCACCTAGGCAGACATAGTCCGCAATCCCAAGTAAGATAGAATTATTAGTGTCCAAATTGTTCTTCAAAGCTGCCTATTTTTTTTTAAAGAAAACACACCTCGGATTTGAAAATGTAAGGCATATTTATCAAGCAATGTGTCCCTTGTTTCATAATTGTGAAGTATGTCGTACTGATCCCGGGTGCACATCAAACTGAGATGTACAATAAAATCCAAAAAAATAGAAAAAATTAGTGACAAGTATTGCTTAATTTTTTAACCACTTGCACATTTTTCTGATGGGAATGACTTTATTGGAGGCCCGAGTACAAATAAAATATTGCTTCAAAATACTTTCTGAGATTGTAACTTTTTTTGTTACAAAAAATGCTTTCAGAGATAGCCTTTTCAAAATACTACTACAAATGTTTTTCCATCAGTAAACTTTGCACACAGGTGAAACACTCGTAATGTTGGTACAAAAGAATTTTAGAAAAAATTGAATTTTTCTTTTGTTCTTTTTACTTCTCACCCAGGAGTCAAAACTCGACGTCCACTTTTAATTGATACTTTTTGTATTTTTATATTATCATTATGTTCAATAGTCTATGCTAGAGGTTATGAAGCACACTTATATTTAGTGCTGGAAAAAATTTAACTGGTGCATCAGGGTGACTTTTTTTAGCACAATGTCCAGAACTCGAGATAAACCCAGACACCTTTCAAACTAGCAGAATGCATGCTGCTGATCAGGGTAAATTCTGCCATGATCTCAAGTAGTTGCATACAATGACAGCGTATTTACTAAATAAGAACACCTTAGCAGCTTGATAAAGGCACTCTCAGTTGCTTCGAAGAACAAGCATGATCTTGAATACTCCACGGTTTTCCGCTCTGCCAACAGATTTGAAATCACATCGTCAAGCTTAACAAAGCACTCTCGCATCCCTCATGAAAGAAGCAAAAGAACTACATGACATGGTGCCATCTACTTCTGCGAGCGGCTGATTCACATTTCAGTTTGGATCCTTCGATTTTTTTTGTCCTCCCACTTTTATTTTTGTTCCGTTTACCACATCAAAAGGCAGTAGTGAAACCACAAAATCAGAGAAAATAAGATCATACCGGTTGATTAAAAACACAACATTGCATTAAAATGTTGATTGCATTAAAATGACCGTAAATCAAGAACATAACATGTAGGACCACTTCACCTTTCGAGTTTGGGCAGTAGGGTTTAGACCGTAACTCGAGAACCAGCCAAAGAACTAGTCACAGAATAATCTCAAATACACTAGAGCGCACGAATTTATTATCGAGTTACACATGTACACAATGTCAAAGCAAACACAGCAACATTCTCAAATCGGTACATAGGACATGGTGTCGCCAATCTAACGAACAAATCCTTACGACAAATATGTATACTCCTTTTTATTTACATGTCTTTGGAGGAAAGGTGCTCTGATACTTATCGGTGGTGCTCGCGAGGCTCGCCGCTTCAGAAAGTTCAACTGAAAAGCCGCAACACAAACAGCACATGAGCATGAGGGGACGCCAAACAGAACTCAACGGCAGGCCGGTAACAGCTAGAAACTGACCTATAAAGCTAAATGCAGAGCGGCTGGTAACCTCAACCTCTGATGTTATTACGAGCAACGAAGAAGAAAGCTAATTCGGGATAAAATTTGACGGGCATCCAATGGTGAGCCTCAGATCGTTAGTTATCGGCTCAGGATAGATCGAAAGATCCACGGCCTTCTAGGATGGCGTGGAAGCAGCTTCTTGCGCATGACTTCCTGCGAGAATACGCCCAAACAAGCGAGTTAGTGTGGGGGGACACAACAGCGCGTCAAACTTACTTCACCAAAACACAAGAGAATAAAGCCATATTTACTTTTGTGGAATATGGGGTAGTTTGAGATAATTGGCACATGTCATGACACTTTGGGCAAATCGTCATCTGCAGCGTCTGTCACCCGCTTGTATTCAAAGTACTCACCCCGCTCGAGGGGTGCTGACAATCAAAAGAGATGGCAGGTTAAGAAAGAAACATGGCAGACAATAATAACCAAGACGTATATGCAGCAGATGTCGACATAAAGAAAGCACCTTTCGAACTATGGTAAGCTTGGGACTAAGGGCAGCCAAACCACCATTGGAAGCCGAGAAGCACCAATTACAAATGGCGAATGCATGCTGCTGATCAGGGGTAAATTCCGCCATGATCTCAAGTAGCTGCGGACAAGCAGAGGATCAAGAAATCGGTTGAAACATATACAGTGCTAGATTAATCACTCTGTGCATTTTGAAACCGAACCGAAAAACCATACCGAAAATAAACCGAATCAAACTAATTTTATGGTTTTTATGGTTTCTGGTTTTGGTATGGTATGAACTTTTCATACCGTTTTGAACTTTGGTTTTTATGGTATATACCGAAAAACCGAACGGTTAACCGGATAAACCAAAGTAAAAATAAATTTACATTTCTTGAGGCAAACAACCATACAAGATATCATTTTTCTTGTACATGAGTCAAATTCACTACCAAGCACGTACATTTTTTCATGTAACAGACATTTTCTCTTTAAAAATGCTAAGCTCGTCCATAACAAATCAAGGGATGAATCCATTCATGCATATATTCTTTATATATATATATATATATATATATATATATATATATATATATATATATATATATATATATATATATATATATATATAGGAAAATGCATCCTACTACCGGGTGTAGTTACACCCATTTCTCATATACTACCATGTGGTAGTATATACTCTACTTATTACTTTTAGTATGCTCATATACTATATCTAAGATACTCCAAAGCGAATTATGTGAAAAATTGCATGTGAGCCCATGTTTTAATAATATTTGTGAAATACGTACATATTTATGCGTAAAAAGGAGTATGCTCAAAATATACTACATACTACATAAAAATAGTATATATACTACCTATACATTCTTACATACTACATACTACGCGTATATACTCTCCGATATGAAAAATACTACCTAGAACGTATGAAACAAAAGTGGGAGTAACTACACCCAGTAGTAGGAAAAAATTGTCATATATAGTATATATATATATATAGTATTTGTGTAAAATAGTATGTGTTTTGAGTTATAAATTTGTAAATTGTTATTAAGTCATTTTCAAATTCGCGTCAACTTTGGTTATTATGGTATATACCGTAACCATACCGAATTAATTTGGTATATACGAAACCGAACCGTATTTTTTATTTGATACCGTATTTACCAAAATATTAATGTCGTACAAACCAAAAAACCGTATAAAGCGAACCATGTAAACCGAATAAACCGAGCGCATAGAGTGACAGATTAAGATACAGGGAAATACGAGTGCACTTACATTTATAATGGCAGGACTTTTAGCAGTAAACCCATGATCGAATTCTTATGTTATCCACCAGTGATTCAGCCTGCAGCAACCAAGGCCAGTTTAGTGGAAATGTAACAGAGCACAACTGAAATCAAGAGAGGAAATGAAGCATTACCTCCCATATTTCTTGACGACCACATATTAGATAGTCAAGCTCTTGAGGTGAAAATATTTGGAGGATGAGATATCAAAGACCTAACACAGAGAAAAGTACGCAGGCATTTAGGAAAAATAAACAAGTCTTAAGACATCTACAAAATGATTAAAAGGAGTTGACAAACGAACAGAAGGAGGTCGCACCTGGCTAAAACCTGATCTGAAAGCTTCAACCTGCTTCATAATCCCTGACTTCACTGTCGCATCGACTACCAAAGAAACATACTCCTCTAGGTTGTGGATATTGACCTAAGCGGAAAAATAAATTCTATTTATTACTCCCCGCATAAAGAAAAAAAAAAGCAAATGTAAACACAAAATCCCTAAGATAAACACGAAATCACTTACAATTGTGTTTTGCTCGCCTTCTTTGAGAATATAATCAGAAAAACCTGGAAGAGTAAAATCTAAACACAAGTCCTCGATAGGAGCTCCACGGAATCGCAAGTCTGCAACTTCTAGCTGATCCGTGCCACAAGTGGACTCAAGGAACCTCTTACGCTCAACAAGAACGTGCAGTGTCTTTCCAAGCTCAGCATCAAACGAGACAATGTCGAATAAATCAAGTTCTAATGAATGTAAAGCATTTGTACATTAAATGCTGAAGGTGGAATAAAATATAGCACAAACTCAAGGTTCACAAACAATAATGAAATGAAAACAAATATGTTTTCCTGAATAAGAGGATCTGTATGTACTCACTTTTCCGAGTATGAGCTTATAAAATGCTGTTGATAAAGGCAAATCTAAAAGCCTTCCATCCTGCAAGACTTTCACCACAACTCGACCGACCAAGCGGAAATATTCTACGACTTTGAAGAATCTGCTACCCTCCGAGTTATCAACATTAGAAGGCCAAGGGCGAGGAAATAATCCAAGAGGAGCTTGTATCGATTCCGGCATCTTCTGGATGAGTTGAGTTCTTGAGGAGCTGGCACATCATCATCGTAATCCACATGGATCACACCATCCTTGTCGATTTCCATCTCTCGAATAATCGTAAAGCGAACTAGATCTCCACAATCCCAACCGAGCACTCTGCAGTTCATGGCCGGGAGAGTATAGAACTCCAAAGTAGGACCCAGCCTGTCCCAACCTCACCAAAGTATTCCACCTCAAGAACAGCTCTCCTCGACTAGAGAACATCTATTAGATCCCGAGGAGTATCTCAGAGAATTACTATGGAATTCTATGAACTATGAGCGTATGGGTATGAGGTAAGAGGAACGCTAGGGTTCTAGTATATTAGCCATCATGGCGATTTTAGGAAAAGTGATCAAGATGCCCTCTCTCCAGTCACAACCCGGCTAGTTATAGGCGAAGGTTTAACCTAGCCGGTAACGATGAAACCAGGAAAGAAGCTATACAACGGTAAAAATAGATCTACTGCCTAGGATGAGACTTGTGCTCGTCAAATGCATCTGGACCCTTGGTTTATCGAACGGTATTTTCCGAAACGGTATAAGAATCGATCTTCGTAGCTAGCACTTCAGGTTCTGACATTGCTCCCCTCTTGAAACACGACGTGCCCTCATGGCGTGTGCTCTGCTTCACGCCAAGCTTGAGTTGTTGCTTTGAAGAATTCAGGGAACGTATATTTGATGAAATCCGCGTCCTCCCAGGTGGCATCTTCTGCAGTTAAATTCTGCCACTTTGAATAAGCCAACTGGACAACCGGTGCGTTGTGCTTGGGAATTTGCGACTTATGTAATCGCCACTGGACCAGTTTTGATCGATCCATCTCGCATTTACCATTGGTAAGTGGGGACTGGGAATGGATTTGTCTCCGATGTGTTTCTTGAGCTGGCTCACGTGGAACACGGATGAATCTTGACATCTGCAGGGAATCTGGAGCTTGTAAGCTGATTGTCCCACCTTTTGTGTGATTAAGAAAGGACTGTAGTATCTGTTTTGGAGTTTCGTGGCTCCTCTAAACCCAAAAAGCTGCCGGTATGTATGGGGCCATTTTCAGATAAACTAGCTCCCCAACTTGAAAAACTCTTTCCACTCTTTTCATATCAAGCATAGTGTTTCATCCTGTTTTGTGCTTGTTACAAGTTGCTCTTGAGCAGATCCAACATTTGTTGTTTAGAACTGAGGAAATCCTGTGCCTCCTTTTCCTCGTGACCAGGAATTGCTAATTCGTAAATGAGGGAGGGGAAATCCATATAAGGCTTGAAATGGAGACATCTTCAAGGCAGTGTGGTATGTGGAATTGTACCAATATTCAGCCAGAGACAGCCAAGAGACCCACTTTTTTGGTTCATTAGTAGTCATACACCTCAAATAAGTTTCCAGGCATTGGTTTACTCGCGCTGTTTGACCATCTGTTTGAGGGTGATAAGTTGTACTATATCTTAATTCCACATGTAATGCAGCAAATATATCTTTCCAGAGCTGACTTGTAAAAGTCTTGTCTCTGGCAGATATAATCAGCTTAGGAGGTCCATGCAACCTAATGATATGATCAACAAAAGCTTGAGCTACACTCAGAACAGTATATGGATGGGAGAGTGGAATGAAATGAGAGTATTTGGTAAATCTGTCCACCACCACCATAATAACTTCTTTGCCCTGAGAGTTTGGAAGACCTTCAATGAAATCTATGGTCACATGTTGCCATGCCATGTCATTTCTGTGGGAGGGGTCCAGTAAGCACAGTTGCAAGCGGTTTTCATGCTTTGCTCTCTGCAAACAGGACATGCAAGCTATAAATGTTTCCACTTCATGTTTCAGCCAGCGCCAATAGAAAATGTTCTTAATTCTCTAATATGTAGCTCTCATCCCTGAGTGGCCTCCTATAGGTGAGCTATGGAGAGCATGTATTAGCTGAGTTCTCAATGTAGGATTATTCCCTACCAGAATTTTTCCTTTGTATCTGATTATCCCAGCATGTATGGTATAGTCTGACTAATCAGTAGGCTGTTACAGCAGCAGTTCCTCCAGTAATTTCTTACTGATTGGATCTTGCTGATAACTCATTAACCGATCTTCTGCCCATGCAGGTGTGATGGCAGACTTGGAAGTACTCTGGACAATGCATCATCCACCTTGTTGGTGATTCCTTTCTTATACTGGATTTTGAAATTAAATTCCAGTAACTTCATCATCAGTTTATGTTGCACTCCCTCAGTAATCTTCTGGTCAGTAATGAACTTGAGAGACTGCTGATCTGTTTTGATAGTGAGTTCATTTCCTAGCATATAGTGTCTCCATTTTTTAATGCTTCTAATATAGCCAAAGCTTCCTTCTCATATGTGGACATAGCTGCATTTCCGGGCACATAGCTGAATCAGTAGTATGCTAGGGGCCTGCCACATTGCATGAGCATAGCTCCTATTCCTTTGCACAAGCATCTGTTTCCAATACAAATGGTAGAGAAAAATTTGGTAGTGCCAAGGCAGTCTTTGTGATCAAGGCTTGATGTAACTGAGCAAAAGCTTGGCTGTGTTCCTGCTTCCATGCAAACTGCCCTTTCTTTAACAAATCATGCAGAGGTCTGCAAATTGTTCCATACACCTTGATGAATCTTCTGTAATATCCAGCCAAACCCAAGAAACTTCTCAGTTTAGTAACAGAGTCAGGTATTGGCCACTCAGCAATAGCAGCTATTTTCTTGGGATCTGTAGCCACTCCTTCTGCAGAGATCACATGTCCTAAGTATTCCACTTGTTGGATAGCAAAAACACACTTGGACATTTTTGCAAACAGCTGATGTTCTTTTAATAATTGCAGTACTATTTGCAGATGTTCCTGGTGCTCTTTGAGATTTTTGTTGTATATTAGAATATCATCAAAGAATACCAATACAAACTTCCTCAAGTATGGCCCAAAAATATTGTTCATTAAGGCTTGAAATGTTCCTGGAGCATTTGACAACCCAAAAGGCGTAACTAAATACTCAAAGTGGCCCAAAAATGTTCTGAATGCAGTTTTTTGTATATCATTAGGATGCATTCTGATCTGATGATAGCCTGATCTTAGACCAATCTTAGAAGAATATTGTGCCCCATGCAATTCATCCAAGAGATCTTCTATCACTGGTATAGGAAACTTGTTCTTAATTGTTAAAAAATTAAGTTTCCTAAAATCAGCAGCATAGCCTCATTGAGCTATCTTTCTTCCTCACTAGTATAATGTGAGTGCATAAGGGCTTTGACTATGTCCGATGAGGTGAGCAGCTAGCGCTTCCTAATCTGATCTTCCATCTCTTGTTTCTGGTGTTGAGGAACTCTATAAGGTCTCACATGAGGTGGAGTTGCACCAGGAACTAAGGGAATAGTGTGGTCCAGAGCCCTTTCAGGTGGTAATGACTTGGGTTCCTCAATAAGATCAGCATACTCTTGCAGTAACTTTTTGGATTTGAGGAGGAGTTTGTGCCTCCGGTGCTTCCATTAAAATGTTGTGCACTTGCAAGAGGAAACTCTACTCCTTTATGTAATAGCTTGTCATCTTTTCTCATTGGTACTTCCTTAACTGGTTCAAGTATTGAAAAGCTAAGAGTAATAAATCGATTTTCCTTCTTGTGTGAAACTGAATGTGTGTTTGGGAATGTTGAATGATACAGGACTGACTATAGTCATCCAATCATATCCCAAAATGACATCATGGCTAGGCAGTGTCAACACTCTGAAATTATGTTGGAGTTTCAGTTTAGCTAGTTGAAATTTGCGCTAGGTACTCATGCCGAGAAGATAGTAATCTGCCTCCTCCAACCATCGCTATAGTTCTTTGTTTGATAGGTAACATCTCGGACAGCTTGGCCTTATAAAGAAAATCTTGATTAATAAAGGAGGAAATCTTTTGAATCTAGCAAGGCTACTGCTCTTTTTCCATTTATGTAGATTATAACTGTAGGAGTTGGTATAGCTAGTTGATGACCAAGTGCATGTGCAGAGATGAACATTGCTTGTTCTCCTTCCTCTGTATTTTCAGGTTGCTCTTGTTGATCAATTTCCTCATTATCAATTACAATTTGATCTGGCTCCTCTTGTTGCAGCAAATGTATATTAGGAATTAATTTACATTTGTGACCATGCTGCCATTATCTCCACATCTCCGACATTCCCCTCGACCATTGTTTACGGGCACTTCAGATTGCACGGTAGGAACTTGTTGTTGTTGTTGTGGTTGAGCTACGTGATACTCTATTTTCTTTGGAGGAGTCCAAGTGGATTTCGATAGAAGTTGTTGAATGGTGTAACTTGCTTCATCGGGTAGTGGCTATGTGTGGATGATTAGGTTCTATGTCTTTTGCCATCTGATAAGCATCTGGGTGTTTGAGGTTTGAAAGGCCTAAGTTGAAATTTAATTCCTCTCTTAGACCATTCACATAACACCTCACAAACCACAGTTCTCCCAAATTTCGTGGATTTTCCTCTTGCACATCTACCATTAGATCTTCAAACATTTAAGTATATTCAGATACAGAATAATGCAGCTGTTTGATTGAGTTAAACTTTTCTGTCAGGTCATATGAACCCTTGTCAGAAAATCTTTTAACTACTTCTGCACCAAATTCTTTCCAATTGAGCTGCTTGCCAATGCACTGCATCTCCTTAGCCATACATCAAGATCATCAACAATGTACATCTGAGCTATTGAGACTTTGTACTCCTGTGGAGCTCCAGACATTTGGAAGTACTTGTTACATTGTCTTATCCACCCCACTGGGTCTATTCCAGAAAATCTAGGAAAATGCAACCTAGGTCCTTTTGTAACTGATTTCATGAACCGAGCTGCATATCCTGCTCATAAGTTCAGAGTATCCCTGCCACAATTGCTCGTCTCTGTTTCTTTGGTAAAAGCGGTTGAATGCAAGAGTGTGTGCATTATGTCTACCAGTAACAGGAGTTCCTATCCCACTAGCAGTGTCATTTCTACCTTGCTGAGCATAACCAGGTGGCACTATAACTCTGTTTTTTCTGATAGGAGGTAGGTTACAGAATCGAATATCTTCCACCGCTTAGTCTTCTCTTTTTCTCTGTTGGTTAACCCAAGTTGCATTGCTCAATTCTAACCGGTTGTTCTTGTGTTTGTTCTCTATGCGAGTAGGAGATTTGACCCTTTGGTGCTTAACTAGAAGGATTATCTTCTTTGGGCGTCAAAGTTGAGAAGTTTTAACCAAAGTTGTTAGAAACGAGTGTTGATTGTTGCTAGTTGCTTGCTCAAATCACGCACAACTTGCTCCACTGCACTCCATCTGTTTGAGAGATCTGTCCTTGCTTGGCTCCAATTACTTGCACTTCCTCTTGTAACTTGGACATCTAAGTCTCGCATCATGCACTATCCTCGCTAAAGACTCGAAATCATCTCGCAAGGACGAGAACATCATGAAGATCCGCTTCATCAATTGCCTTGAGCGCCCCATCACCTTGATCTCGAGGAGGAGATAAGAAATTTATCTGCGGATTCACCCGGTAACCCGGCTCTCTGCTCGAGATCATGCCGCCTACTCGATCCTCACTTGATCTTTGCCTGAACCAGCGATGGATGAAATTTTACTGCTGGAGAAATGTTCTCCGCAACCCTTCCGTACTCTTGGTTTGCAGTAGACAATTCTTGCCTCTGCGCCCGCCCAGTACCGATCGCCGCCTCAACGCCCGCCCTGGTACAAATCTGCCCTTAATCGCCGACGTCGGATCGCCGCGCCCAGTACGCCTATGCTCAGATCGATCCCGATCGACACCTAGGGAGGGAATTGGGTGGGATTACTCTTTCTCTGGACAAAATTTTGTGGCCGAGGTAAAACCTTGCTCTGGGTACCAATTTGTTAGATCCCGAGGAGTATCTGTAGAATTTCTATGGAATTCTATGAACTATGAGCGTATGGGTATGAGGTAAGAGGAACGCTAGGGTTCCGGTATATTAGCCATCGCGACGATTTTAGGAAAAGTGATCAAGATGCCCTCTCTCCAGCCACAACCCGGCTAGTTATAGGCAAAGGTTTAACCCAGCTGGTAAGAGTAAAGCGAGAAAGAACTGCTATATAACGGTAAAAAATAGATCTACGGCTAGGATGAGACTTGTGCTCGTCATATCTCGACCTTTGGTTTCTTGAACCGGTATTTGCACTCGAACGGTACAAGAATCGCGCATCTTCGAGCTAGCACTTGAGTTCCGACAACATCTCCATAACTTTAGCGGTAGAATCCGAGAATCTGATTCACGGAAACACAAACTTTCTAGCATTGTAGCCTGCCAAACTGGACCTCTCTTTCGCTACCAGTGTTGGGGTAATCACCCTGTTGCTGCTGAAGTCGATGCAAGGCTCGGGACAGACCAAAAGCTGTGGAGTGGAAGTACTGCCTCCTTGTTTCAAAGGGGAACAGAAAGGGGCAGGCTTTAGTGATCTGATTACACCAAGAGGGTAAACTGCCACTACAGAGTGCAAGAACATCCTGCATTTGCCAAGTAAGCTTTGTTGTCAACTTACTGTTGACGAACTCTTCTGAAGGCACCTTGGTTTCACACCACTGACCCAGAACACGCTCATAACCTGTGGAGCCACAAGGTGGTCCTCGTTTGCCAATGCATTCCGGTAAACTTTTCGGGTTTCAGTGTAGCGGCAAAGCCTTGAACCGAAAAGTGCCTAAAATAAGGTTTTTGGATTGCTGGAGATATTAGCACTTTTTCGTTTAATCTAGTCCATGAGTACATAATAAACATGGCCATAACAGTATGCAACTCATACTGATACATAAGCATGTGAGCACGTACAATACATAGAATCAAAACATCTATGAACACAACGGCTAGCACATGCATGAGCAAATAGGGGAATCGATTCATACCCTTCGGTTGGCCAGGCCAAGGCAGCAGCGGCAACAATAGTCTCGGCGTCGTCTCCTTAGCAGGATCTCAAAGCACGGGGTTCTAGAGGAACAATAGATGATGGCTAGGGTTGCGCGAGGAGGGTGCGAGTTTGTGTCGGATGCACTGGCCAACTCCTCCAGTATATAGGGCGGCGGCAAGGCGGGCGGGGGAGGAGGAATGCGTGTGTACCACTTCTCTTTCCAAGCTCCTAATGGCAAGTGGTAGAGCAGACCTTATAAAGGAGTCTCAACTCTCGTCATGGTTCTAAAAACTTCCCTCCATCTGTCGTACACCTACATGAGCCTTCGAGATTAACCAGAAATTATTGTCTTATATGGGCTAAAGCCCATTTATAATTCAACACTCTATACATTGTATTGATTTCAGCTCAGATAAAAACTACTCCCTCCTTTCCAGTTTATAAGGCTTATCTCAAAATTTTGGTTTTCCCGTTTTATAAGGCTCAATTTGGTTGTTCCCCATCACATGTTCAGAATTCAAGGTGCATTAAATCATTGCATGCAAGTATTAAAAGAAAATTGACCAATGCATGTGGTTTATACTTGCATGCACTGCAATTAATGCATTGATAAACACAATTGTTTGAGAAAAACAAGTGCATTAATTGGGTGGCTTTGCAAACTACAAAAATTATTCCACCACTCACCATCTACCTTGGTTGGTGAGATTTTTGAATTGAGCCCTATAAACCGGAAAGGAGGGAGTACACGCTATACAACCTCAAATATCAGGATTGTTGTTTGACACATACGCTCTAGAGCTCTCCATCAATATATTTAAAGATGTCAAAACAATCGTAAATGCATACTGAATAAATATAACAATTATAAGGGCTTGTATTAATCATATATACAATCTAAACTGTGTCACTTATATTATTTTTACATCTAAGAAAGATTAAAGGCCACCCAAATTTTATGAAATGAAAACCATTTTTTGCTACAAAAATATAATTTTAATTTAGGATAAGTGTACCTTTTTTAATGGTTCAAATATTGCTGACCATGCCCGTCTAGTAGGGCAGTGAAAATAGATGTCTGAATTGTAACCTAGACCATTGAAATTTAAAATTTAGCAACACCATCATGTGTGAATTGTGCTAAATATTGTTGGGGAACGTAGTAATTTCAAAAAAATTCCTACGCACACGCAAGATCATGGTGATGGTATAGCAACGAGAGGGGAGAGTGTTGTCCACGTACCCTCATAGACCGTAAGCGGAAGCGTTATGACAACGCGGTTGATGTAGTAAATGCGTCTTCCACGGTCTGACCCGATTCCAAGCACCGAACGTCTGGCACCTCCGAGTTCAAGACATCGTTCAGCTCGATGGCGATCCCGGACTCCGATCCGGCCAAAGTGTCGAGGATGAGTTCCGTCAAGACGGCGCAAGGCGTGGTGGCGATGATGATGCTCTACCGACGCGAGGCTTCGCCTAAACTCCGCGACGATATGACCGAGGTGGAATATGGTGGAGGGGCACCGCTGCACACGGCTAAGGAAATCGATCCGTAGATCAACTTGTGTGTCGTGGGGTGCCCCCCGCCCCCGTATATAAAGGAGCAAGGGGAGGGGCGGCGGCCAAGGGAGGCGGCCAGTGGGAGGAGTCCTCCTCCCCCCGGGAGTAGGATTCCCTCCTTTCCTAGTCCAACTAGGAGACCTTCCATGTAGTAGGAGTCGGAGAGAAGGAAAGGGAAGAGAGACGGGAAGGAAGGAGGGGGTGCGGCCCCTCCCCTTAGTCCAATTCGGTCTAGGCCTGGGGGGGGGGGCTGCCCTAGGCAGCCCCTCTCTCTTTCCCGTATGGCCCAATAAGGCCCAATACTTCTTCCGGCGAATTCCCGTAACTCTCCGGTACTCCGAAAAATACCCGAATCACTCGGAACCTTTCCGAAGTCCGAATATAGTCGTCCAATATATCGATCTTTACGTCTCGACCATTTCGAGACTCCTCGTCATGTCCCCGATCTCATCCGACTGAACTCCTTCGGTACATCAAAACTTATAAACTCATAATATAAGCATCGCCATCGTAACGTTGTTGCAAGTGACCCTACGGGTTCGAGAACTATGTAGACATGACCGAGAACTATTCTTGGTCAATAACCAATAAGCGGAACCTGGATGCCCATATTGGTTCCTACATATTCTACGAAGATCTTTATCGGTCAAACCGCATAACAACATAATGCTGTTCCCTTTGTCATCGGTATGTTACTTGCCCGAGATTCGATCGTCGGTATCCAATACCTAGTTCAATCTCGTTATCCGGCAAGTCTCTTTACTCGTTCCGTAATACATCATCTCAAGCAACTAACTTATTAGTTGCAATGCTTGCAAGGCTTATATGATGTGTATTACCGAGAAGGCCCAGAGATACCTCTCCGAGCAATCGGAGTGACAAAACCTAATCTCGAAATACGTCAACCCAACATGTACCTTTGGAGACACCTGTAGTACTCCTTTATAATCCCCAGTTACGTTGTGACGTTTGGTAGTACCTAAAGTGTTCTCCAGTGGCAGGGGTTGCATAATCTCATAGTTATCGGAACATGTATAAGTCATGAAGAAAGCAATAGCAATATACTAAACGATCAAGTGCTAGGCTAACGGAATGGGTCATGTCAATCACATCATTCTCCTAATGTCTATGGTTAGGAAACATAACCATCTTTGATTAATGAGCTAGCCAAGTAGAGGCATACTAGTGACTATATGTTTGTCTATGTATTCACACATGTATCATGTTTCCGGTTAATACAATTCTAGCATGAATAATAAACATTTATCATGAAATAAGGAAATAAATAATAACTTTATTATTGCCTCTAGAGCATATTTCCTTCAAATATAATATAAATTATATTCATGAAGATTTTATGTTGATAAATTAATCAAAGTAATTAATCAAAGTAATTAAGAAAGTTCAATATAAATAACCCAAACCAAAGCCATTAATTCTCACTGAGACTCATTCCCGCATCACAACGTGTTATAGCATTGAAATTTGTTTAAATATTATTAAATTGTATATTTATGGTCGGGGTGAACTCGATGCCATCACAGGTCTCGAGTGTCATTATTGCACAACCTTCAACTAGAGAGGGTTATGCGCCTTACACCGGAGCTTCTCGACATCACTACCGCCTCAACTTTCCTCCGAGTATAATTTTAATTTCCTCCAAAAGGAGTATTAGTTAATTTGGGAAGTGTGTTTTTAAAATAGATGTCAGAATTCTTGCATATGAATTCAAATTTAGTATCAAGAAGATGTGCCTAATTGTGTTAAATCTCTACCTAATAATAAAGAGGCTATTGCTTCTGCCCGTCCGTCATTAAAATTACCTCCGAAGTTGACACAAATTACCCACTACGCCACCCGTAAGTGAAAAAATGATTTGATTCGCTACATGGGCCGTTTCTTTGGTTTATATACTATTCGGCCCCTAATGAAACACAACCACATAGCCAGGCCACTGGTCAAAGCTTTACTCCTCCATCGAGGAGAGCTGAGTTTGAACCCAGTGCCGCCTTTTTTACATTTTCTTTTTTGCAAATTCAAATGATTTTTATAATATTCATGTCTTTCAAACCCTAACTCCAAATCTAACATGTTATATATAAAAATTACTTAGAAATATATATATATTTCAAATATGCTATTACCTTGTAAGTTACCCATTTCTAGAATAAAGTTTAAGGTGTAACCTTAATTAATACCTTTTCTATATTGAGCTTAATGTTGATCTTCATAATTTTTGAAATTGTGCCCATAAAGTTTTTAAGAACACCTTGAGTATACTTCAAAAATCATCCAATCATTATATTTTTATGCAACACCACTTATCATGTTCTTTGGTTGCAATGCACAGGCATATATTATAAATTATACTAAAATCAACCTTATGTTCACAAATTAGTCAAAAAAAAATAATATTTCGTATAAATAGCGTTAGATTATGAGTTGCTTAATATTCTTGGAAACATGAACAAATTTTAAAATCCCGAAGAGTTTTTTGACACTTCTGTACATTTTTTGAAACATGATTTTAATTTTGAAACGTGAATATTTTTTAAAAATTTCTTTTTTTTAAAACGTGAAACTTTAATAAATACACAAACATTTTTTGAATTTGTCAACAATTTTTGAAAATGGTAACATGTTTGGAACAATTTTAGAAAATGTGTATTTTAAAAGAAACATTATTTTTAATTTTTAAATATTTACTAAAATATGAATCTTTTTCGAATTTGGAATTTTTTTAAAAAGCATTTTTTGAATCTTGAACAATTTTCGAAATCCCAATTTTAAAAAAATGGGAACAATTTTTTCCTTTAAATTTTTTTCAAGGTCCTATTCCATCCATCCATCCTTCATGCAGCGTATACATGTAATTTCGGACCTGTATATAAATTGGTAAAGGGACATTTTCTGAATTTTGTATTTTTTTGGAACGAGAACAAAATTTTTTAAATTCGAATCATTTTTCAAAACAGAAACAAAATATTGTAAGTCTGCACATTTTTAAAAAAATGTGATTTTTTTAGATATCTTTTTGAAATATCTGAATTTACAATAAAAGCTAAATTTGAAATGGGAAAAAGGAAAAATAAATAGGAAAGAAATGAACAGAATGCAGAAAATTAGAAATACGGGCCGGCCAAGTCCAGTGCGCCCTGCGTGAATATTTACCGCATGCGGTGGCAAATAGCACGAGCGCTATTTATCGCTTTAACCGAGCCCGAAGCAGATCTCTCGCAGAAGGACCAACCCATGTTCGCGCAGAAAAAGGAAAATAAAATGCAGGAAAAGGGATTTGATCACTGATCTATTGCGGGAAAGCTATCCACTCAGGCACAATCTCACATGTCATAAATGTGAGATGCAGTCTTTTCCATTTGTTTTCATGGTTTTTTTTCTGTTTTTTCTCTGTTTTTTTCGTGGTCTTTCTTCTTCTCCATTTTCTTAGTTTTCTTTTTCCTTTTCATTTTTTCGTTTTCTTTTTATTTTTTCTTCTCCGGGTTTTTGTTTCATGTTTTATTTTCCCTTCAAATAGTTGTTCAGCATTTTTTCAAATACTTGTTCAACATTTTTTAAAATACTTGTACTACATACTTTAAAATACTTGTTCAACATATTTGAAATACTTTTTCAACATTTATATATATATGATCAACATTTTTTCAAACACCTGTCTACATTTGCTTTTCAAATATTTATTCAACATTTGTCAAATACTTGTTTAACATTTTTATACACTTGTTCAACAGTTTTCAAATACTTGTTCAACATTTTTTTAAATATTTGATCAACATTTTTATTTCCAATTCTTGATTAAGAATTTTATATACATGATTAAAATATTGTAAATATATATATTACAATATTTGAAAAAAATTTTATGTACAGTATTTGAAAAATATTGTACATGCATTCGAAAATGCTGAACATGTATAGAAAAAATTTGATCATGTATTAAAAATGATGTTTTTTATCACGTATATAAAAATGGTAAAAGATGTTGAACAAGTATTTAAAAATGTCAATCAAGCATTTGGGAAATGTTAAATGTGTACAGAAAATGTCGACCATGTAATAAAAAATGATGAAAAAATTGATCATGTATATACAAATGTTAATCAAGCATTTGAAAAAATTTGCTGAACCAGTGTTTGCAAAATGTAATCAATCTTTTAAAAGTGTTAAATGTATCTAAAACATATTGGCCATGTATTCAAAAAATAGTAATCTTTTTATTTGAAAATTGTTAATAAAGCATATAAAAAATGTTAAAAATGTGTAGGAATTTTTTGGCGGGGGTATAGATATTTTTTTGACTATGTATTCGTAAAATGTTAATATTATATTTTAAATTGTTAATCAAGCATTTGAAAGTTTTTTAAATGTGCATGGAAAAAATGTCGAACATATATGAAAAAAAATTAAGTTTGTATTGGAAAATTGGTAATGTGTATAAAAAAATGTCCTTGACATAAACAAAAAATGTAGAATGAAAACCAAAAGAAACAAAGAAAACCAAAAAAATGAAAACAAAAAAGAAACAAAAGAAACCAAAGAAAATAAAAATAAAACCTAAGAAATAAATAAAAAGAATAAAAGCCCGAAGAAGAAAAAAGAGAAGGAACAAAAGAAAACAAAAAAAAGATACAGAAAAATACGGAGAAGAAACAACGACTTGTTTGGACTTAAGTAGTCTCGCCTTACTATTCTGTCATGAACCTAAGGCAAAACCTCGTGGCTAGCCGCGCTTGCTTGATACCAGGAGACCGTGGTTCGAATCACCCCGCGCTCCCTTTTTCTCTCTTCTCTTTTCCATTTACGGTGCGCGAATGGGCCGGCCAGAATACTGTAGACCCTTCAGCAAGTGATCATTCCATCTTGCTTAATGCGAGATGTAGCTCTCATGGGAACAGAGTCGCTCGCCCTGTGTGTGTGCCTTCAGGCCTCTTTAACAGTTGGGCTTCTGTTGGATGATGGGCCTCCTAGCCTACATGCTTTTTGTATACACTACAACACTACTAGGTCTCGGGGCACCTACTTTGGCTGGGCACGGGCCGTCGCCCTGCTGCCCTGGTGACAACGGCAGCTGGGCGGCCGGACGCGCTCATCCGACTCCTGAAAGCGAAAGCCCCACCCACGAGGCATCGCCGGGGCTAGAAAAGAACACCCACTCAAGTAGATAAAATTCAGACCATCAAATCATATTCGTTTGGTGTAGGATCTTCACGGTATGGTGCTTTTGTAAGATCTTCACAAAGTCCAGTTCATAGTTAAACTTATGGTGCCACATATGGTAAACTTTCCTATCTAAGATAGGTTGTCATCATTGCGCACTCATATATTTCGTGAATGTATTTGGTAAGAAATTGTTTTTTGAACACAACACAAACACATACGCCCACATACACGCACATACTCATTTCTATGAACGCATGCACATAACCCTACTCCTATGAGCACCTCTGAGATACTGAGCCGGCATCAGTGGAAGAGGATGACGCCTGAGTTGTAGTTGGCGCTTCGTTTTGGGAAAATTTCTTTAAAAAAATGCAACCGCAAGCAAGTTTGAAAATACTCGACATTTTTTTGGGTGGGTACAAGCTACGCTCAATTATTTTTAGCGCAATTCTAACATGTACTACGTTTCAATTTTCCAAAAAAAATGGAGAAATGGAGCTTGGGAGCCGCACAGATCCCCAATCTTATGTGTCTTTGTCGAGTGTTGGCATGGCATCATGTGTGTCTCACCAATTTGGGGGATGGATGGATCCTTCTTTTATTTGTTTATGATACGAAGAGAGAAAATATGGCGTGACAGTGAAATCTCGTTGGTTGCATCTACCTGTCCATGTCTGTTGTAGAGGACCTTTTGTGAACCCTGTTTACGGCCTTCAGTCATGTTCATGTGGGCCCGCCTATTTAAGGTCAATCATCATCGTTTGAAAGGGAAATGTGGGGCCCATTGCGGTGATTATAATTGTACTAAACCAAAGTTTGTTTTCTTGATACCAGCACGTGCTAATTTAGGGGCAACACCTGTTCATATAATTCCTTTTTCATACAGAACTATGATGCACAAAATTTGTTTTGGTTGTTTTGCCCGTGCTCTATTTACCCTTTTTTTTATTTTGTGAAATAGAAATAAAATGCTTGGTCAAAATGGCGCACCAAGCCCAAGTAGGAACCATGCTTGGTCAAAATGGCACACCTAAGAGCATCTCCACTACAAGCCTTCAACAGCCCCCTGACTTTTTTTCCGCAAGACCGTGAAAACCCCCCAAGTCGTGCCCAAGACGTCAAATCCGGCTCGACCAATTTTGAGCACTGGCGATTCCATCTTGAACCCAGCCAGATCTGGGTGGCGCCGGCCTCCGACGGAAGGGGAAAACATGCCTAGGCCACACTGTCAGGCGAAAAGTCAAGGCAATCGCCCGTATTCGCTTCCATCCTCGCACGCCGGCCACCACCTCACGATCCCAATACCAATCACTTCAAAGACCGCTTAGATAGGCCAGTCCCCGCCGAAAAAGAGAGAAGGTTTCGCCACGGCAACCTCTCCACCACCTTCCGGGCGAGTTTTCCGACGCTCCGGCCGCGCAGGGCGGTATACTGGCGGCTCTGCGCCCACCCGCCCGCCAGGTGTTCGGCGATTTGTCTGCTCGGCGATGGACTCGGACGAGGAGGAGGCGCTCGCGGCGTTGCTGGAGAAGGAAGTTGATGCCGACGTCCAGGACGAGGAGCATCTCATGGTCCTCGCCGCCCTACCCGAGCACCTTTCGCCATGGCAATGAAAATCATGGCGAGGTGGCTCGCCGGTGGCGAAAGCAAAGAACCGGGCATCGTCACGGAAGGCTATTGCATTGCTCTACTCCGACTACTTCGGACGCTCCATTGCACAGCGACAAAGTATTTCGTCTTTGTCGGATGAGCCGAAAGATTTTCCTCGAGATTGTGAATTCCATCCGGGAGTTCAACAACTACTTCAAGTGCAAGAAGAATTGCGGCAAGCAAACTTGGACTCACCTCATTCCAAAAGTGCACGATACCTATTAGGATGCTTGCATACGGAGTTTCCGGTGATTCACTCGACAACTATGGGCGCATGGCCGAGTCCACGGCCATTGAGTGTTTCTACAAGTTCTATGGCAATGGTGGCGGGTGTTTGGACGCAATACTTTGTGATCATCCAATCTTTGAAGACACTACTCGGATTCTAGCATGTAATGCAAGAAGAGAATTTTCGATGCTTGGAAGCATCGACCGCATGCATTGGAAATGGAAGAACTGTCCATTTGCTTGGCGAGGGATGTAAAAAGGCGCCAAAGGCGGTTGCGATTAATGGTACTCGAGGCGGTGGGCACACAAGACCTCCGGATTTGGCACTCCTTCTTTGGTATGCCAGAACTCACAATGACATCAACGTCTTTGCAGTGCTCCTGTGTCTTTGCCAAGCTTGTTGAAGGTCATTCTCCTCCGTGAACTTCGAGGTCAATGGGCGGCACTACAACAAGGGTACTACCTAGGTGATGGCATCTATCAGAGATGGTCTACATTTGTGAAGACTAACTCAAACCCCGTGCGGAGGCAAGAACTCCCACTTTTGCGAAGGTTCATGAGGCTTGCGGGGAAGGGTGTCGAGCGGGCATTTGGTGTGCTCCAATCTCGATTCTTTGTTGTCGGTACCTGCTCGCACCGGGTCGAAAGATCAAATGTGGGAGATCATGACTTGTCATGTCATCTTGCACAACATGATCATTGAGAGCGAAAGCAGAAGAGCTAGTGTTTGACCTTGAACCATATTACGAGCGGGGGTCCTCTTGCATAAGTTGATCACCAAATTCTAAGAACTGGTACCGCCTTTCCTCAATATGCGTCCAAGAGATCCGAGACCCACGGATGCATCAACAACTACTGGCGGGATCTCGGTGGAGCACCTATGAGGCTCAAGGGCAACGCCTAGCTCGGCGATGTGATGAAATATGAGTTTTATTTGTTGAATTATATAATTTGTATTGAACTGCTTGTTGTTGAACTATTTATTGTTGAACTATTTGATTTCTATTGATTTTATGTGATGAACTATGTGATAAAATTTACTTTTGTTGAACTTATTGCCCGAACCACGGCGGATATGTCGATTTGCGCCGATATCGGGCCGATTTTTGGCCAAAAGTGGGCGAAAAGCTGCACATTTACTCAAAAATGTAATTTACATTTGCCCTGGGGTCATGGGTTGAACCCAATCGCCTCAAATACCGATTTTAGCGGACTACTTCAGCGGCGATTTTTAAGCCTCTGGGGCCAACGATCGGAGATGCTCTAAACCGAGGTGGACACCAGTGAGACCAATGACATATATGAAGGTGAAAAAGTAGAATTATTGTTAATCTATTTCCTACATTCTGCCGCCACCAACGAAAGCATGCACATGTCATTTATTAGATCATACCTATTTTGTACGAGCCGTGTTTAAAGACATTCTTCTCTATTCTCTCACTCTCGTGAAATCCAGTAGGCCTTGCTGCATCCTAACATACACATGTCGTAATTTTCCTTTCGAATTGGTCTGGAGAGCCCCGCCCCCACAAATGCCTGTGATCTTGTAGTCCCGTGCTTGTCATTGCGCGCGGTCGCAAGGGAGAGATCGAGCCAACCCTGATCCTTCGGTGGGCAACCGCGTGCGCATGGGCGGCGGTTCGTGTCCTTGTGTGGCTTTTGTCGGTCATGTCTGAAACAAAGATGTAGGTAAGAGACGAAAGAGAATGGCGAAAAAAGAAGGAAATGTTTTTTTGTTACCAAATGTAATAATTAAATATTGTTATTCAGCAGAAAAAGAGGAGGAAAAATATATTTTTTTTATCGGTGGAGGAAGAGAAAAGAAGGGTGTGAAAAGGGAGGGGAGAAGCGGTCCGGGAGTGGGAGTGAAGAGAAGAGAAGAGGAGAGAAGTCAGTGCCAAAAATCCCGTCTTTCTCCTCCCTTCGCCGGCTAACCCTCGAGAAAATCCCCAAATCCCACGCCATTAGCGCCGCCTCCCCCCTTCCCCTCCATTAGGGATCCACCCCCCTCCCCCGCGCCACCGCCGGATCGATTCCGGCCGCCGGCGATCCGCCCCGCGGGGATTAGCCAGGCGCAGATCCGCCCGATGCGCCCGCTGCCGCCGGCCGCCTAGGCACGGCAGCGAGCCGCCCCGCCGGACCGCCCGCCGCGTGCATGGAAACGCGCAGCCGCAAGCGCGCCGCCGCCAGCAGCACCCCCTCCCCGGCCTCCTCCTCCAAGCGCTCCCGCACCGCCCCCCGCCCCGGACCGCCCGCGATGGACCCGTCCCCGTCCTCCCGCCGCCAGGCAGCGCCGCGGCAGCGGCTGCGGCCGCCGCAGCGGAAAAAGGCAAGGACTTGGACCCTCCTCCACCTCCAACCCCGCCCCCCGCACCACCACCACCACGAGGAAGACGACGACGAGGAGGACGCCGACGACTCTGCCGCCGCGCCCTTCCCGCCCTCCTTCACCTCCGCCAGCACCGCGCTCCAGGGCCTCCTCCGCAGGCTGGGCGCCGGGCTGGACGACCTGCTGCCGGGCTCCGCCGCGGCCGCCGCCGCCTCCTCCACCACCTCCGCGCAGCTCAAGCGGATCCTGGCCGGGCTGCAGGCAGAGGGGGACGAGTCGCGCCAGCTCGGCTCCCTCATGCAGCTCTGCGAGATGCTCTCCATCGGCACCGAGGACTCGCTGGCCGCCTTCCCCGTCGACGCCTTCGTGCCGCTCCTCGTCGGCCTGCTCCGCGAGAGGACGGCCCCGGCGCCAGCCCCGAGGTCATGCTGCTCGCCGCGCTGCCCTCGCCAACCTCGTCGACGTGCTGCCGTCCGCCTGCTCCTCCGTCGTGCACTATGGCGCCATACCGTGCTTCTGCGCCCGGCTCCTCACCATCGAAAGTACATGGACCTCGCCGAGCAGGTGAATTGCCAAATTAACCGACCTAGAACTTAATTGATTGATCTAGTATGCAAGGTAGCTAAAGCTGTAGCTGGTTTTCTTTTCTTTGTGCCTGCGAAATGAATATGCTGTTGTTTAGAATTTTGCATGTGTGCGCGCCATATTTGGACATTATGTTGTCATGAATCATGGATGTATCTACTTCTACTTATTTTATTACAGTCTTGGTAGATTCGCATGGGAGACAAGCATGTCTTCTTGCTCCCTCACGAGATACTGACAAATTCCGGTATCTGTTTTTATGATGCTCCTAGTCTCTGCAAGCTCTGAGGAAGATTTCGCTGGAGCATCCGACCGCCTGTCTGAGAGCTGGTGCACTAATGGCCGTCCTGTCGTATCTGGACTTCTTCTCCACTGGTGTTCAGGTATTTATTCGAATTCAACTCCACGGTTTCTTCATCGGAATGCACTTCATTTTGTCGTATTCACAGAGCATGCGCCTTGGTTCCATTTTACTTCACTTTTGTTTCCCCTGTTTTTCCTGTGCGCACTGTTTGCTTCTACTTACTATATGTGTTCCCTTGGTGGACATGCATTCTTCTAGAGAGTTGCACTGTCTACTGCTGCCAATATTTGCAGGAAGCTACCCTCTGATGCATCCGAGTTCGTCATGGAAGCCGTACCGTTGCTCACTAATCTCCTGCACCACCACGACTCTAAGGTATGTGCCTTCGAAGTCCAAGCTTCTGAGCCGTGATTTCTTATTACAAACTTTGATTCCTGCCAGGGCATACATACGATTGTTTCAACCTTCTGTTTTTGCACATCATTACAGGTGCTAGAGCATGCTTCTGTTTGTTTGACACGCATTGCAGAGGCCTTTGCACACCAGCCAGAAAAGTTGGATGAGCTGTGCAATCACGGGCTGGTTGCGCAAGCCGCTAACTTGGTATCCATCAGCAACTCCCCAGGCCAGACATCACTGAGCACATCGACATATACGGTATACATGAATAAACATGTTTTGCTATCCTTCTGTATTGTTTACTTTGGCCTTTTTTTGTTGTTGTCTTGCTAAGTATGGATTGGGCATCCTTTCAGGGTTTAATCCGCCTTCTCTCAACATGTGCGAGTGGATCGCTGTTGGCAGCCAAGACACTTCTTCTTCTTGGCATTAGTGGCACCATTAAAGAAATTCTTTCAGGGTCTGGGTTGGTTGCCGGAACATCGGCCGCCCCAGCTTTGTCAAGGCCTGCTGATCAGGTGACTTCATCTATCACTGGCTTTACTATTCTGTGGGTGTTAGCTTGATGACTAGTTTTTACCATCTTTGATGAGACCCGATTTGTATGTATTATCTATTGAAATTTGACTAGCAGATGATGTACTAGCATTGCCTCTTTCACATCCTCTCCGCAGCTTACAAAACTTGCTGAAAATGGAAAGGTTCCGTAACATTTGTGTAATTATACATGCCAGACACATGCGTAATTTTCTTCAGTACTGAAGAGAGTTATGTAGCAAACTAGTCCACAGTTGTCTTGATGATGAACGTGCAGATTATCATCCAAAAGAAAACTATAGAGCCAAGTAGAAATGCCATGTCTTAGGAGCATGGATTGGCCAGCCAATTTAGTTATCATCCTTGATTTAGGCATCTTGCATGAAAACCTTTGAGATGTTCTACGGAGGCACGAATAGGGAACAGAAATGCACAAGTAAATCATGTATTCCAACAACCATATTTGGTAGTTTCTCAAAAGAATCTGACACTTGTTGGATATAGATGTGTAATGTTGTCTGCAGCTACTTCTCTTGCTTAGCTGCTCAAACATTGATTAAAACATAGAATTGCATGTGTTCGATTCGGAGTGGGAGGGTGATATATGCTTGCATGCTTTTCTTGCACAAATGGTGTTGATATATTTACTTTTAACCCTGCAGATGTTTGAGATCGTGAGCCTTGCTGATGATTTGCTCCCACATTTGCCTGTGGGGATAATTTCTTTACCAACAAACTGTCGTGTATTTATTAAAGGCTCTTCTACAAGGAGGCCTGCTCCCACCAAACAAGATGGGGCTGGTTCAACAGAAAATGAGAGGTCAGGCCATGAGAGTCTATTACAAGAGCACCCTGAACTTCTACAACAGTTCGGTATGGACTTATTGCCCGTAATGACGCAGGTCTGTTCTCATTTTTATTTCTTATGGTTGAATTTTATTACAAACTTTTGGACTTATACTATTTGGGTCTCATGCTTAATGACCTCTCCTTCCTGACAGGTGTACGGTTCAAGTGTAAATGCACCAATACGCCATAAGTGCTTATCTATCATCGGGAAATTAATGTGCTATAGCTCTGCCGAAATGATCCAGACCCTCCTTAGCACGACAAACATATCCAGGTACCAATACAAGTTTCTACTACGATGTGTGGTTCGTTTCTTCTAGAGAACGGTTGCAGTCATCGGAGGCTGTATGTACCGTTTCAGTAGACAATTCTTCTTCTCTGATCCTTGCTGAGTTATACAAATGTCCCTTGCAGCTTCCTAGCAGGCATTCTTGCTTGGAAAGATCCACAAGTGCTGATTCCTGCTCTTCAGATAGCAGAAATTATGATGGAGAAACTTCCCGAGACATTCTCCAAGTTATTTGTGAGGGAAGGTGTTGTCCATGCTGTGGAAGCACTTATATGTCCGGAATCCTCAAATATGGTGCCTCCTCAGGTACCACCACAGGATAAGGATGGCGATTCTGTTATGTCCTCACGCCCTAGACGACAACGTCGTCGTGGGGGTGCTGCACCTACAGAGAACAGTTTGTTAGATGTATCAAGCGTTTCCAATTCTGGCGTTGCCAGTGCATCGCCATGCTCCACAGAAGTTCCAGTCACCAGCCTCCGCTTTGAAGTTAGCGACCGTGCCAAGTCGCTCAAAGATAAATACTTCCCTTCAGACCATGGTTCCAGCGATGCTGGAGTCACTGACGACCTTCTTAAACTGAGAGCACTGTGTGCAAAGTTGAATACTGCAACTGAAAATGTCAGAATAAAAGCCAAAGGGAAGTCAAAAGCCTTGAGCCCTAGCCATTTTGACATCTCACATGATGTGGAGGAACAGTTAGACCTGATAGTCAATGAAATGCTTGCTGAGCTAAGCAAAGCTAATGGTGTCTCCACATTTGAGTTCATCAGGAGCGGAGTCATCACATCGTTTCTCGACTATTTGTCATGTGGGACATTCGGGAAGGAGAAGGTATCCGAAGCAAACCTGCCAAAGCTTTCATGAGCAGGCGCTTAGGCGATACAAGTCCTTCATATCTGTTGCCCTTTCTGCTGACCGTGAAAGGGGTGAGACTCCAATGACCCTTTTGGTCCAAAAACTGCAAAACGCATTATGTTCATTGGAACGTTTCCCTGTTGTGCTCAGCCAGTCTAACAGAATTGGTACTGGAGGCTCCCGTCTTACCTCAGGTCTTGGTGCTCTAGCTCAGCCCTTCAAGTTGCGCCTGTGTCGAGCTCAAGGCGAAAAAATCGCTCGATTATTCATCAAATATTGTACTTATCGACCCCTTTGCGAGTCTGGCAGCCGTTGAAGATTTTCTTTGGCCCAGAGTTCAGCGCGGTGAGGCTGCTTCCAAGCCTCAAGCCGCTTCTGCAAATAATTCTGAATCTGGGACACCTGGTGCCGCTGCTGGTGCATCATCAACACCTGCATCAGCCCGGCGTCCAACAACAAGATCAAAATCATCTGCTGCAAGTGCTGGTACGTCTAATAAGGAGTCTCTAGAGGAAAGCACTAGTAGTGCAAAGGCAAAAGGCAAAGCTGTTGTAAAACCAAGCTCAGCTGAACCGAAGGACCGAACACAAGGAATGCTTCCCGCAGAAAATCTGCCTCAGAGAAAGATTTGGACATGAAGCAAACACATGGCGACAGTAGTTCTGAGGTATGATTTCCTTTTTTTTTTGGCATTCTACATGAATAAGAGAACTCCAAAAAAGGATGTCGTTGTTATTTCAGTATAGTTTCTTATAAGACTAGTGCATATCCATCTAAGCTGTGATATTAAAAAATGAGAAAGATCGAAGTTAGTAATAATAAATTATAAAAATGGATAATTTCCTTTTGTTTTTTGTTATGTAGCTGCATCTTGCACCGTAAGCTTTAGAAGGTGCTAGATAATTCAGTGAACTACATCTTCCAGAAAAACATCTGGGAATAGAGAAACATACTAAATCTTGTATTCCTGTTTTTGCACAAACTGTGAAAGCTAGTGATATCATAAGGAATTTGTAGCAATAAGCTGTGCATGGATATCATGTGGGTTTGAATCTAGTTATCGTTGTTATGTCTGACACAAGCTGTATATATTTACCAATGATGTAAATCATGTTTGAAAAGGAGGGCTTCATGTTTCGAGACATATTTGTGTAAGTGCCAGTGCAATTGGCACATACCCTACGCTAGCTCCAGATATTTAAACATTCATCTTCTTTGGGCATCGCTCCATGTCCATTTTGTTATGGCTTAATCACTCTTTTATGTATAACTCTTGGTTGTTTATTGGCTCTTTCCTGGTGATTTTCTCTGTGATTAATGGTGCCATGCACTGAGACCATCTTGTGCTGTATAGTTTGCCATAATGTGCAAGGGTGATTAAGCCATATAGTGAACCAAGCTCACAATTTGAAATCTGATTATATACTTGAACTGGAACTTTACCAGGTAATACCTCTTTATCTGTTATGTGCTTATGTGCAGGATGAGGAGCTGGACACATCTCATATTGAGCTTGATGACGCTTTAATGATTGATGATGATGACATTTCAGAGGATGAAGATGATGATCATGAGGTGATAGTTTTTTATGATTTCATTTTCTTTCGTAAATCTCATATGTATTTGTATTTGGAGTATTAATGTGTTCATGAGATGGTTTAGATAGCCAGCCAGTCTGGCCTATTTTACACTCATGCTTAGGTGTAAGTTGGGCGTAGACAAGCTCATATAGTAAATTAGTTTATTGAGATTATAAGCTGTAAGATACTAAACTTAACAGGCATGCTTTAAGATTAGCCCATACTGAACACCCTGAAGATCTTCTACTTCTTTCTGCTTCTAAATAAATAACGATGTTGAGATTCTCAGGTTCTGCAAGAGGGCTCTCTTCCTATTTGTGTTCAAGATGGCGTGCATGATGTGAAATTGGGTGACGCTGATGACTCTAATGTTGGTTCAGCAAGTGATAGCCAGGCGCAGCCATCATCTGGTTCTGGTTCTGGTTCCAGTGCTAGAAACATTATGGGCAGGGGAGTAAATGCTGCTGAATTTCGAAGTGCAGGCGCCTTTGGATCGCAAGGTGCAATGTCATTTGTTGCTGCGACAATGGCTGGGCTGACTTCTGGTGGTGGTCGCGGTGTTAGAGGTGGTCGTGATCGGCGTGGCCTGTCACTTGGGGGTAGCATGAGTGAGCACAACAAACTGATATTCATGGCTGGTGGGAAGCAGCTTAGCAAAAATTTGACCGTATATCAAGCAATCCAACGCCAACTGATGCTCGACGAGGATGATGAAGAAAGGTTCAACGGGTCTGACTTGCCAAACGATGGAAACCGATTCTGGGGTGACGTGTTCACGATAACTTACCAGAAGGCTGATAGCCAGCCTGAGAAGGGATCCCAAGGTAGTTCTGCCTCGTTGCATCAAAAGTCAGAATCTTGCAGATCTGTTTCTGAAGCACACAAGGTTTCTCTTCTTGATAGCATCTTACAAGGGGAACTTCCATGTGATCTGGAGAAAACAAACTCAACCTACAGCATTCTAAGCGTTGTTACGTGTATTAGACGGGCTGAATCAGCTATCCCTCGCTTAAGAGCACAGGCAGCATCTGATGATTTCGCTGAGGGGAAAATCGCTACGCTGGATGAGTTATATGAAACTGGAACCAAGGTGCCTTCAGAAGAGTTTGTCAACAGTAAGTTGACCCCGAAGCTTACTCGGCAAATGCAGGATGTTCTTGCACTCTGCAGTGGCAGTTTACCTTCTTGGTGTAATCAGATCACGAAAGCCTGCCCCTTTCTGTTCCCCTTCGAAACGAGGAGGCAGTACTTCCACTCCACAGCTTTTGGGCTGTCCCGAGCGTTGAATCGACTTCAGCAGCAGCAGGGTGATAACCCCAACACTGGTAGCGAAAGAGAGGTCCGGTTTGGCAGGTTGCAACGCCAGAAAGTCCGTGTTTCCCGTAACCGTATTCTGGATTCTGCCGCTAAAGTCATGGAGATGTTCTCTAGTCAGAGAGCTGTTCTTGAGGTGGAATACTTTGGTGAGGTTGGGACAGGGCTGGGTCCTACTTTGGAGTTCTATACTCTCCTGGGCCATGAGCTGCAGAGTGCTCGGTTGGGATTGTGGAGATCTAGTTCGCCTTACGATTATTCAGAAATGGAAATCGACGATAAGAATGGTGTGATCCATGTGGATTCTGACGATGATTTGCCAGCTCCTCAAGAACTCGACTCATCCGAAGATGCCCGAAATCTGATACAAGCTCCTCTTGGATTATTTCCTCGCCCTTGGCCTTCAAATGTCGATACCTCGGAGGGTAGCAGATTCTTCAAAGTTGTCGAATATTTTCGCTTGGTCGGCCGAGTTGTGGCGAAAGTCTTGCAGGATGGAAGGCTTTTAGATTTGCCTTTGTCAACAGCATTTTATAAGCTCATACTCGGACAAGTAAGTACAGATCCTCTTATTCAGGAAAACAACATTTTTTTTTTCATCTTGTTATGTTTGTTCTACTTGAGTTTGTTATATCATTGTATTTCCCTCCATTTTCAGCATTTTGGTACTAATGCAAAATGCTTTCTGTTTGCTAGGAGCTTGATTTATTCGACATTATCTCGTTCGATGCTGAGCTTGGAAAGACACTGCAAGAACTGCAAGTTCTTGTTGAGCGTAAGAGGTTCCTTGAGTCCGCTTCTGGCAAGGATCAGCTAGAAGTTGCAGACTTGCGTTTCCGTGGAGCTCCTGTCGAGGACTTGTGTTTAGATTTTACTCTTCCAGGTTTTCCTGATTACATTCTCAAAGAAGGCGAGCAAAACACAATTGTAAGTGATGTGTTTATCTTAGGGATTTCGTGTTTGCATTTGCTCTCTTTTTTTCATGCGGGGAGTAATAAATAGAGTTTATTCTTTCCCTTAGGTTAATATCCACAACCTAGAGGAGTATGTTTCTTTGGTAGTAGATGCGACAGTGAAGTCAGGGATTATGAAGCAGGTTGAAGCTTTCAGATCAGGTTTTAGTCAGGTGCGACCTCTCTCTGTTCGTTTGTCAACTCATTATTTTGTAGATGTCTCAAGACTTATTTATGTTTTCCTAAACGCCTGCCTACTTTTCTCTGTTTTAGGTCTTTGATATCTCATCCCTCCAAATATTTTCACCTCAAGAGCTCGATTATCTAATATGCGGTCGTCAAGAAATATGGGAGGTAATGCTTCATCTCCCTCTCTTGATTTCAGTTGTGCTCTGTTACACTTCCACTGAACTGGCCTTGATTGCTGCAGGCTGAATCACTGGTGGATAACATAAAATTTGATCATGGGTTTACTGCTAAAAGTCCTGCCATTATAAATGTAAGTGCGCCCATATTTACCTATATCTTAATCTGGCACTGTATATGTTTAACCGATTTCTTGATCCTCTGCTTGTCTGCAGCTACTCGAGATCATGGCGGAATTTACCCCTGATCAGCAGCACGCATTCTGCCAGTTTGTAACCGGCGCTTCTCGGCTTCCAACTGGTGGTTTGGCTGCCCTTAGTCCCAAGCTTACCATAGTTCGAAAGGTGCTTTCTTTATGTCGACATCTGCTGCATATACATCTTGGTTGTTATTGTCTGCCATGTTTCTTTCTTAACTTGCTATCTCTTTTGATTGTCCAGCACCCCTCGAGTGGGGTGAGTACATTGAATACAAGCGGGGTAACAGACGCCGCGGACGACGATTTGCCCAGTGTCATGACATGTGCCAATTATCTCAAACTACCCCCATATTCCACAAAGGTAAGCACGGCTTTATTCTCTGATGTTTAACGCGCCGATGCATCCCCACTAACTTGTTTGTTTGGGCGTGTTCCTGCAGGAAGTCATGCGCAAGAAGCTGCTCTATGCCATCCTAGAAGGCCGTGGATCTTTTGATCTATCCTGAGCTGATAACTAACGATACAGGGCTCACCATTCGATGCCCGTCAATTTTATCCCGAATTAGTTTTCTTCTTCGTTGCCTGTAATAACATCATAGGTTGAGGTTACCAGCCGCTCTGCAGAAAGCTTGAAAGGTCAGGTTCCAGCTGTTACCAGCCTGCCTATGTTTGGCTTCGTCGTGGAATCTTTTGCTTCCGCTCATCCTCATGTGCTGTCTGTGTTGCGGTTTTTCAGTTGAACTTGCTGAAGCGGCGAGCCTCACGAGCACCACCGACAAGTATCAGGAGCACCTTTCCCTCCAGTACATGTAAATAAAAAGGAGTATACATATTTGTCGTAAGGATTTGTTCGTTCGTTGGCGATACCCTGTCCTGTGTATCGATTTGAGAATGTTGCTGTGTTTGCTTTGACATTGTGTACATGTGTAACTCGATAATAAATCCGCGCGCTCTAGTGTATTTGAGACTATTCTTTGGCTGGTTCTCGAGTTGCGGTCTAAACCCTACGGCCCAAACTTGAAAGGTAACATTTTAACGCAAATCAACGTTTCAAACAGGGCTGACATGTTAAACCACTCATCTTCCACAATGTTGTGTTTTTAATCAACCGATAGGGTCTTATTTTCTCGGATTTTTAACTATTTTGTGGTTCATCTACTGCCTTTTGATGTGGTAAACATAAGAAAAATACAAGGATCCAAACTGAATTGCGAATCGGCGGCTCGCAGAAGTAGATGGCACCATGTCATGCAGTTCTTTTGCTTCTTCCCTGAGGGACGCGAGAGTGCGCCTGTTAAGCTTCGACGATGTGATTTCAGATCTGTTGGCGGAGCAGAAAACCGTGGAGTAGTCAAGATCGTGCATGTTCTTGGAAGCAATTGAGAGTGCCTTTAGCAAGCTGTTAAGGTCTTCTTATTTGATAAATACACTGTCGATGTATGCAGCTGCTTGAGATCATGTGCAACTAGTTACTTGAGAGTGCCAAACATTACTGAGTGTTTCACCCTCGTGCAAAGTTTACTGGTAGAAAAACATTTCTAGTAGCATGGGAAAACAAACAAAATCGATTTTCAAAAAGGCTATCTCTCAAAGCACTTTTTGTAACAAAAAAAATTACAATCTCCGAAAGTATTTTGAAGCAATATTTTATTTGTACCCGGGCCTCCACGAAAGCCGTCCCATCAGAAAAATGTGCAAGTGGTTAAAAAACTAAGCAATACTTGTCACTAATTTTTTTAAACTAATATTATTTTTGGATTTTATTGTACATCTCAGTTGGATGTGCACCAGGGATCAGTATGACAAGGGACAAATTGCTTGATTAAATATGCCTTACATTTATCAAATCCGAGTTGAGTTTTTTTTTAAATAGGCAGCTTCGAAGAACAATTTGGACACTAATAATTCTATCTTACTTGGGATTGCGGACTATGTCTGCCTGGGTGAGCACTCTACGGATGGTTGACCACGATCCCACAAGCCATCAGGAGGCGCCATCAGGAGGCAACAAGTGGCGCAGCGTCGCGGCATCATTCCTTGGCCATTTTCCGCCCTTGGTCGTTTGATGATGAAGTCACCTGCTGCGTTGTCCAGCCGGATATAGGCCTGGCCCTATGTGTGCTCAATAGGGATTATGATTATTTTCTCGCTTCCCTAGCCTATATTTGTGATTGTTTCGGCTCCTTGTTTACCCAAACCTTATTTGGTGCATGTGGCGCTACTTACAGCTAGTTTGGTTGGTGACCTGGCTTTGTGCCCGGAGAAAAACTAGTTGTGCGAATCCTATTCCCCGTGTAGGTCAGGGAATAGCGATCAAACGCACACCATGTAATGTGCTGCTAGCTTTGGGTCGCCCAGTTTTGGGAAGGTTCAAACCAGTTTTTTTCTGCATTTTTATTTCGGTTCTTCTAATTTTATCCTTTTTGTTTTTTCTTTCAATTTAATTTTTGTCATCTTTTTTATCTTGTTTTTACCTTTTCATTTCGTGAACATTTCTCTAACTGACGATTTTTAAATCATAAAAAAAATTAATTCGAGAATATTTAGAAAATCTAGAACATATTACAAAATCTGATTTTTCTTTTCAAATACGTCACATTTCTCAAAATTTCGAACACATCTCATTTCATGATGTTTTGGATTTATGAGACATTTTACGAGTCAGTCATTTCTTTTCAAATATGGAGAAATATTTTGAAATTCATGAACTTTTTTGAACCTATAGTTTTGTATTTTGAAATTCCTGAACATTTTTGGTTGTGCGAACATTTTCCGAAGTTCGTGAAGAATTTTTGAAATTCGGGGAACAATATTTGAGTTTCTCAAACCTATTGTGAATCGATGATTTTTTTTGAAATCCGCAAACATTTTTTGAATCAGTGAGTTTTAAAATTCTTGAACATTTTCCAATTTTGTGAACAATTTTGAACATTTATCCAATCGAGGAACATTTTTTGAAATCCAGGACATGTTTCAACCTCGAGATCATTTTTGGAAATTTCAAACATGTTTTTGAAACCCAGGACATTTCTCGAATTGTGAATTTTTAAATTTAATCTGGAACATTTCTTTATATCCGGAAATTTATTTAAAGAAGCAAAACACAAAAATAGAAACAAAAAAGAAAGGAAAAAAATGTATGTGGCATATATTTGCAACGCGTGTCGCACCACACCCAAACCGTTGTGCTTGTTTTCTTTCTTTATAAATTTTCAAAATATGTGCACCACAGGAGATCCGAAGTCCAACCCTGAAGTTTTACTTTGAGCTGCAGTAATCAACTGGGACATGCTAGTTGTTGTGCTGACTTGCTTCCTTTTTCGCTTCTTATGTCAGAAAAGTAATGCTAAAGAAAAAGCAAATTTTCTTTATTTTTCTTGTTTTAATTTTCTCTTTCGTTTTATTTTTAATCTTTTATTGTTTTTCTTTCTGAATTCGCAAACTTTGTTCAAATTCATGAACTTTCTTCCATTTCGCAAAACAAATTTGAACCCAGTTTTTGTCATATTCATGTTTTCTTTTCAAATTTGTAAACTATTTTTTTTGAAACTATTAACATTTTCTTATAAATTAATGAACCTATCTCAAAATCCACATTTATGAACTTTTTTTTTTCATATTTTTGAATTTTTCCTATCAAATTTGTGAACTTTCTGAAATTCATGAACTTTTTTCAAATTCAAGAATTCGCAAACTCAAAAAGTTCAGAAATTCATGAACTTTTTTAATTCATAAACATTTTTCATTTTACTGAACTTTTTCAAAATTACGAACTTTTTCAAATCATAAACTTTGTAAAAATTAATTACTTTTTCAATTTTGCAATCTTTCTTTAAATTTTGTGAACTTTTTTCAAATTCATGAATATTGCTAATTTTCGTCTCATTTGTCAATTTTGTGAACTTTACTTAATTTTGTGAACGTTTTCCAAATTCATGAATGTTTTTTTTTCAACGTCATGATTTTTTTCACGGATTGTTTTCAAAGAGTGAACAGAATTGACATGTGAATTCCACAAGTTTTAACTAGCACATTAAGCAAAACATGTATAGCCGCTCACATTTCAAAGTTTCCTTTTTTGATTTAATCTGAATCACATCTTACTTTTTATGATTACTAGTACTAGCACACTCTGAAATACTTTTTTGATCAGCCGGAGCAGATGGCGGTTTATCTAAATCAAAGTCTCTCTAAACAGAAGGCTTTGTGAGGCTAGTAGTAGGAGTGATTGCTTGCATTTTTGGGGTGTTGTTGAAGTACTTGCATGATTTAGGATATGATTAGATCATTTAGGGGCCATCTCACATTCAAGGGGATTTGACAACTTGATTTAGCCTTTAGGCCCAAAGTTATTGAAATCCAAGAGTAGTTCGCATGTGGTCTTGGCCTACTTGGAGTTTCTTGACATGCCCCCCCTCAAAACATGCGAACATGTACATATTTCCTCCTTAATGAAAAGTCAGTGCTCCTATCGGTTGTTAAAAAAACATGAATATGGTAATATCAATCTCAAAGACACAATCCATATCTTTCGCGATGCGCCCATTTACAATTTTTCCAAAAGTTGCGATATGTTTTTACACAAGAATTTCCTTCATTTTTTTACATGTACCCTATTGGCAAATTCCTAAATTTTCTATCTTTGTCACAAATCAAAATCCTTACGTTGTCATCATCTCCACAAGAATATAATATCCCTAAATCTGACATGTCACAATTACAAATTCAAAAAATTGCCATGTGTTTTTAGAGAACAAACTCGTCAATTTGTAGTTTTTTCTCAATCATGGCAAACCGTCTGGAGGTTGTATATTTATTTTTTGTTGTGCACGATGTTTTTGCCATGTTATTCTAGAAAACATGGCAACTTCCTTAACCTTTTTTTACATTGCCAATTGAAAAATAAACAGAAAATGATTTCATACAAAACACAACAATTTTGGTAAAGCCACATGGAAAATTTGGAAGATTTATTTTGATCAATCAAATGTCAAATTATTTGTTTTCACATGGATTTTTTTTCTTTTCTTGACTTTCCATGTTGGCAAAATTATATTTTGGACCATGGCAATTTTTTTTTGTAGTAGCAAAATATATTTTCCTACCATGGAAAATTCCTAATTTTCTCCTATTTTTTCCATGATGGCAATTTTTTTTACAACCCTGGCAATTTTATTTTTTTGGCAACATGGAAAATTATACTATTGGACCATGGTAAATTCTTTATTTCCTTACATTTCATTATGGCAACCTTGTTTTAGTTACATGTCAATTTTATTTTTTGTAACATGCAATTTTTTGTGTACCATGGCAAACTCATTTTTGTACATACCTCATAATTTTCATTTTTTTTGAAAATATCATGTCAAATTCTTTTTTAGTCATTTATTTTGAAATAAACCATGGTAAATTTATTTTCCTAATACCAATGCAAATTATGTGAACATGGCAACTTTGTGTTTAGTGTGTTTAATATGATGTTTTATAAATACATGAATCTTGAACATGGCCAAAATAGATTTTCAACATATAGGTGATTTTTTGTCATGGTAAAAAAATGAAGGTAATGGCAGTTGGGCTGGACAGCTGGAGGCCCAGTGAATACGTATGCTAAAACGAGGGCTGGACTGTATCGACGGATGTTCGCACGGGCATACCTATCCTAGTGAACTAAAACGTTCGCTTGTCCCAGGGAAGCAAACAGGCTGGCACACTTTCTGCTAGAACTTGTTTTAATTCTAAGACTAGCTATGTTTGGGTGGGTGTTACTCCTCCTGATTTCTTATTTCCTCTTGTACTTCTCGATGTAACATTGCCATGTTATAAATAAACTAGGTAATTGCCTGTGCGTTGCTACGGGAGCCAAACAATTTTCAGCGCAACAAGAGCAAAATGAAAATACATGGTGTTTTGAGATCACAGACAATTTACCCGATCTTATAAACATGCTGAGCCATTTGAATATACATAAGCATCAACTTTGCATAGCATATATCATACAATGTCAAAAGCTCTAGCATTGACTCATTGCTTCTTCTTTGCACGTAAAGTTGAAATGAAATATTTTTTGCTTCCTTATTTAATCACGAAGTGGAAGTAACTGTAAGCATGTCAAACTCAAAGTCCAACAAATCCAACATGAGAGGAGATCTTATAAGCCTAACCTCGGCAAAAGATACATAAATCATGAAAGTGCTGTTTGGTACTCAACATGTGCATTGAGCCGCTTTTGAAGTTTTGGCTGGAGACGTAATTGCTTCAGTGAGGTCAAAACCCTATAGTGATAGAAAAACTAATGATGATCATGATGAAACAACTACATAATTTGTGGATGCGCCCCATACAGACCAAAATAACAGATTGTATATTTACGACAGGAATTTATGCAACTGTAAATACACACACTTTGATATAAACAATTTCTTGCATACATCAGAGAGCTAGCAGTAATTCATGCTTCATGAAAGGGTTCAGTTTGGAATCATGACTACTCAATAACCTAGAACATGACCAACAACTAATCAGCCACAAATAAAATTTGAAAAGTAAATTGAAGCTTCTTACCCACCAATATTGATCTGATTTCTCGTAACACAATAGTTCACAGAAGTTGTATACATTTCTGGAGGTACCTCGACATGACTTAGTTCACAGAAGTTGTATAAATTTTAGGAGTGTTGTACATTGCCATATTTTTATTATCCCTGTACTGGTAAAAATATTAATTAGGCACGCTGTACAATTCGTGAAGGAGCTTGGATTGGTCCAGAACATGCTACAAAGCAACATCCAAAATAAACAGAATAAGCATTACCATCAGGGTTGTGCTTGACATATCTTTAAAATGTCAAAATATCATTAGAGAATATAACACACTCCATGTAGGACCAGATTAATAATAGAGAATCAGAGAAGGAAAGGAGCAGGGTTTCGGCGTGCTACTTTCTTTTAGCTCGATCCCATCCATGAAGGCATACCTCTGATAGAATTTTCATTAAGCCTAACACACACACAAACGGAAAAAACAAATAGGTAGGTAAGAGTGAGAGGAATATCGCTTGATTAACACACATAGGAACGAGCAAGCAATTCAGTCGTTGCATCAGACATCAGCAAACAATCTCCAGAAATTCTATGGATGCATCTCCAGGATGTGGCGGCGTCGATCGTCGGTGAGACCGCGCACTGTTCAGCATGTCGTGTCGACAAGGATTGGGGCGTTGCAGGCGGTGGCGGTTGCCGCGTCCAGGCCTTCCTGTCCACTGGCAACAAGTCGCTCGTGCGTCTCCGAGGAAGACGCCGCTGCAACAAGTCGCGGAGAGATAGAGAGGTTGGACTGTGTTAAAGATTTAGCTGCTGGGGTCAGGGTTCTCGATAATTTTTGTGCGGATCTTGCACCATCCTATCCTGAGTCAGAGGTAGAGGATGATACCTTTGATGATGTAGTAGTTAGGTCCACGGAGCCCGGTTGTGAGGACCGGGTGGAGGACCAAAACAAGCCTAAACGCAAGTGGAAGCGGAAGATCTATCCTGCGTCGGCGGTTCGTAGGAGTGCTAGGATCCGAACTACTAAAAAATTTCATGATGAAATATGAAAGGAATCTTTTGGAATAGCAGAGGTCTGAAAGACTTGGCCAAGAGAAGGTTCCTTGCAGATGCGTCTATCGAGCATAGGTTGGATTTCATTGCACTTTCGGAAACTGGTAGAGATAATTTCTCTCCCCAGTTTCTTAGTACTTTATCAGGCGGTGTCGATTTTGATTGGCATTGCTTGCCTCCGATAGGAAGATCGGGTGGGATCTTACTTGGTGTTAGATGCGATTCGCTGGAAGTCCGAAGTGTAGTGATTGGTGACTTTGCAGTTAAGTTCCGGGTTAAGTCGAAGGCCGATGGGTTTAATTGGGCTCTAGTGGCGGTTTATGGTGCCGCACAACCCAAACTCAAACCAGAGTTTTTGGCGGACCTTGTTTGAATTTGCGGTTCCGAGTAGCTTCCAATCCTGGTTGGGGGTGATTTCAACATTATTAGAAGAAGAGAGGAAAAGAACAATGATAACTTCGACGGCAGTTGGTCGTTCATGTTTAATACCATTATTGAAAGCTTGGATCTGCGAGAGATAGAGCTTTCGGGTAGAAAGCATACCTGGGCTAATACTTTGCCAAATCCGACGTTTGAGAAGCTGGATCGAGTCCTTGCGAGCGTCGAATGGGAACAGAAATTCCCTTGGTTACGGTCCAGGCGCTTTCGCGCGGTATTTCTGACCACACGCCTCTGCTCGTGGACTCTGGTGAGGCCACTCGCATGGGGAACAAAAAATCATTCTCGTTCGAAATGGCTTGGTTTGAACGGAAGGCTTTTTGGATCTGGTAGCCAGGGAATGGGCTAAGGATGCAGGAGGTAGGACTGCGGTCGAGCGTTGGCAGAATAAGATAAGGCACTTGAGAAGTTTCTTGCGTGGGTGGGCTAAGCATCTTAGTGGGATTTATAAGGTTGAAAAGGAAAGGCTCCTTACACTTATTCAGTCCCTGGATCTAAAAGCCAAGTCCACGATTCTTCAAGCTACAGAGCTTCATGCAAAGCTTGAGGCAAAGATGAGATTGAAAGAGCTTCTCCGTAAGGAGGAATTGAAGTGGGCACTGCGGGCTAAGGTTCGCAAAGTCGTCCAGGGGGACGCAAATACTCAATTCTTTCACATGATCGCTATTGGCTTGCATAGTAAGAAGAGAATCTTTCAGCTTGAACAAGACGAAGGGATGATTCTAGGACAGGAAAACCTAAAACTTTACATAACCGAATACTATAAGCATTTGTTTGGGCCTCCGGAGGATAATTGTGTATCCCTGGATGAGTCTTGGATTGAGGATGTGCCTCAACTTGCTGCTGATGAGAATGACATTTTGACCGCCCCATTTTCGGAGAAGGAGGTGTTTGAAGCTATTTCTCAGATGAAAAATAATAAAGCTCCAGGGCCGGATGGATTTTCGGCGGAGTTCTATAAAAAGTGCTGGCATATTATTAAGGGGGATTTGTTACCGATGTTCCATGATTTATTCTCTAGACAACTTCAGCTATTTCACCTGAATTTTGGAACGATAACCCTGCTTCCTAAGAAAATAGAGGCTGTGAGGATTGAGCAGTTCAGGCCGATCTGTCTTCTTAATGTTAGTTTCAAAATTTTCACCAAGGTTGGGACTAATAGGCTCACGCAGATTGCGCATTCTGTGGTGCAGCACTCCCAAACTGCTTTCATGCCGGACAGAAACATCCTAGAAGGGGTTGTGGTCCTTCATGAAACGCTCCACGAAATCCACAGGAAAAAACTCGTTGGAGTGGTTTTTAAGGTGGATTTCGAGAAGGCGTACGATAAAGTCAAATGGCCTTTCCTTCAACAAGCCCTACGCATGAAAGGTTTCGATGAAGCCTAGCGACGCCAGGTAGAATCTTTCACACAAAAAAGGAGTGTTGGAATTAAAGTGAATGATGACATAGGTCATTATTTCCAGACACATAAGGGCCTAAGACAAGGTGACCCGATGTCTCCTATTTTGTTCAACATTGTAGTTGATATGTTGGCAATTCTAATAGGAAGGGCTAAAGAGGCTGGTCAGGTGGGTGGTCTGGTGCCTCACCTAGTGGATGAAGGTGTCTCTATCCTACAGTACGCCGATGATACAATCATCTTTATGGAGCATGACTTGGCAAAAGCGAGAAATATGAAGCTGGTTTTATGCTTATTTGAACAATTGACCGGGTTAAAGATTAACTTTCATAAAAGCGAATTGTTCTGTTTTGGAAGGGCCAATGACGAACAAGAGGCTTATAAGAAATTGTTTGGGTGCGAATTGGGGACTCTACCTTTTACGTATTTAGGTATACCAATTCACCATCGTAAGCTAACAAACAGAGAATGGAAGTGCATCGAGGATCGATTCGAGAAGAAACTGAGTTGCTGGAAGGGCAAGCTTATGTCATACGGAGGCCGATTAATTCTTATTAATTCGGTTCTCACGAGTATGCCTATGTTTCTCTTGTATTTTTTTGAGGTTCCAGTTGGAGTAAGGAAAAGGCTGGACTTCTATCGATCCCGCTTTCTCCGGGCGAGTGATGAGCTAAAAAGAAAATACAGACTCGCCAAATGGGATATCATTTGTCGACCAAAAGACCAAGGGGGTCTTGGTATTGAAAATATTGAAGTCAAGAACAGATGTCTTCTCAGCAAGTGGCTGTATAAGTTATCTGTTGAGACTGAGGCCACATGGGCGCAGATTCTCCGTAGTAAGTATCTTCAGTCCAAAACATTGTCCCAAGTGACAACGAGGCTGATGGACTCGCCTTTTTGGAAAGGGATCATGAGAGTCAAAGCAGCCTTTTTCAATAGGACAAAGTTTATTATCGGAAATGGCGCTAACACGCGATTCTGGGAGGATACTTGGCTAGGAGAGTCACCTCTAGCGCTCAATACCCGTCTCTTTATAGTATTGTTCAACGACGCGATGTTTACATTGCAACAGTACTTCAGTCCGCCCCCCTTAATATTCAATTCAGAAGGACGCTAGTTGGCAATCGTTGGGAAGCGTGGCTCCATCTAGTGAGTAGACTGATGGAGGTTCAGCTCTCTCAACAGCCCGATAAGTTACGCCGGAAGCTTACTAGGAATGGGGAGTTGCTACCTCTTGAGCACTGCATTGGGTTTCCCTTGAAGAGGAAAGGGTGATGCAGTAAAGTAGCATAAGTATTTCTCTCAATTTTTGAGAACCAAGGTATCAATCCAGTAGGAGGCCACGCCCAAGTCCCTCGCACCTACACAAACAAATATAAACCTCGCAACCAACACAATAAAGGGGTTGTCAATCCCTTCACGGTCACTTACGAAAGTGAGATCCAATAGATATGATAAGATAATATTTTTGGTATTCTCATAATAAAGATGCAAAGTAAAATAAAAGGCAATGAAAATAACTAAGTGTTGGAAGATTAATATGATGGAAAATAGACCCGGGGGCCATAGGTTTCACTAGTGGCTTCTCTCGAGAGCATAAGTATTACGGTGGGTGAACAAATTACTGTTGAGCAATTGATAGAATTGAGCATAGTTATGAGAATATCTAGGTATGATCATGTATATAGGCATCACGTCCGTGACAAGTAGACCGACTCCTGCCTGCATCTACTACTATTACTCCACACATCGACCGCTATCCAGCATGCATCTAGAGTATTAAGTTCAAAAGAAAGGAGTAATGCCTTAAGCAAGATGACATGATGTAGAGGGATAAACTCAAGCAATATGATATAAACCCCATCTTGTTATCCTCGATGACAACAATACAATCGTGCCTTGCTGCCCCTGCTGTCACCGAAAGGACACAGCAAGATTGAACCCAAAGCTAAGCACTTCTCCCATTGCAAGAAAGATCAATCTAGTAGGCCAAACCAAACTGATAATTCAAGAGACTTGCAAAGATAACCAATCATACATAAAATAATTCAGAGGAGATTCAAATATTGTTCATAGATAAACTTGATCATAAACCCACAATTCATCGGTCTCAACAAACACACGCAAAAGAAGATTACATCGAATAGATCTCCACGAGAATCGTGGAGAACTTTGTATTGAGATCCAAAAGAGAGAAGAAGCCATCTAGCTAATAACTATGGACCCGAAGGTCTAAGGTAAACTACTCACACATCATCGGAGAGGCTATGGTATTGATGTAGAGGCCTCCGTGATCAATTCCCCTCCGGTGGGACGCCTTGGGAAAAAGGCCCCAAGATGGGATCTCACGGTGCATAGAAGGTTGTGGCGGTGGAATTAGGTTTTCGTGGATGCTTCTGTTGGTTTGGGGGTACGTAGGTATATATAGGAGGAAGAAGTACGTCGGTGGAGCAACATGGGCCCCACGAGGGTGGAGGGCGCGCCCAGGGGGGTAGGCGCGCCCCCTGCCTCGTGCTCTCCTGGTTGATGTCTTGACGTGGACTCCAAGTCCTCTGGATCACGTTTGCTCCGAAAATCACGTTCCTGACGGTTTCATTCCGTTTGGACTCCGTTTGATACTCTTTTTCTGCGAAATTCTGAAATAGGCAAAAAAATAGCAATTTGGGCTGGGCCTCCGGTTAATAGGTTAGTCCCAAAAATAATATAAAAGTGTATAATAAGCCCATTAATCATCCAAAACAGAATATGATATAGCATGAAGCAATCAAAAATTATAGATACGTTGGAGACGTATCAGGAGTTTACAGTTAAATCAATGTATCTTGATGTTATCAATTCTAGCTCCATTCCTAGTTCCAATATGTTTGGAAAGTCAAGGTTCCGTTGAAAATTAAAGTGTTTATGTGGTTTGTACATAAACAAGTCATCTTAACTAAAGACAATCTGGCAAAGCGTAACTGGACAAGACCTACTAGGTGTAGCTTATGTGACCGGGATGAAACTATCAAACGCCTCTTTCTGGATTGCCCGTTGGCTAAGGTTCTATGGCGGACGGTGCACATAGCTTTTAACATTACTCCTCCGAGTTCTGTCACCTCGTTATTTGGAACGTGGCTTCACGGGATAGAGTCCAAAACAGCGAGCCACATTCGCGTAGGAGTATGTGCTTTATTGTGGGCAGTCTGGAACTGCAGAAATGATTTGGTCTTTAACAGAACATCAAACATTCATTTTTTGCTGGTTATCTTCCGGGCCACTGTGTTGATCCGTATGTGGTCGCTACTCACTCCGACGGAGGCTAGGCAGCATTTGGTTACTGGATCTATCCGGTGGGAGATGGTAGCACGGGATATCTTCAACCGGTTTGAATGGCGGTCATGTAATAGGATAGGCAATTAGTTTTCCTACCTTTGTTGTGCCAGCCGGTTGTGGCCTTTTTTGGCCTTTTTATTGGCTCTTTGTGAGCTTTTCTTTACTTGTTTCGAGACTTTAAGACCTTGTTGAACCTTTTTGCTTTTATTAAAGGTGGCCGTATGCATCGTTCTGATGCAGAGGCCGGGGAGCCCCCCCTTTTCTAAAAAAAAAGATTTAGCTGCTGATCGCTAATTACCATGTATTCTTTATATGATTGCTACTTGCTAAAGATTTAGCCGGTGATTGCCACTTGCCATAAGATTTAGCCGCTGATTGCCGATTGCCAGTTATTGCTAATATTGATTGCGTTGTATATTAATGTATTTGGTATGTCAATGAATAAAGCAATTAAAGCGCAGAAGAAAATCCGGCGATGTGAGAAAAATCAGGTGGGCGAGGAAAATCGGGATTGAAAAGTACGAATGGGAGGTCGGACAAAACGTGAGACGGGAGAGGCAACCTTATGTTTCTTTTAGGTAGTATATAGATATAGATATAGATAGATATAGATATAAATACAGATATAGATATAAAGATAGAGAAGATAGAGAAGTGCCAGCAGGCTTTCCCTAAAAAATCAAAATGTTCGCTTGTCCCCCCTAGGTGGATTGGATAAACCGTTCGAACGTCACGTGTATATTGTGGTCCTAATATTTTTTTTTGCGGGGATATTGTTGTCCTAATATAAATCTCTCATTAAAAAACTAGGCCTAGTTAATGCTATTGCTAAAATTAGTACACCGTTTTCTCAAAAGAAAAAATTGCAAAAGGTACTAGACCATACAAGGCAATAAATATTGGAGAATTAATTACAATTCAAAAATATACAAACATAGACACAGGGGATAAATCCGACACTCCTAACCCGCGTACCTATTCTGCCACCAAAATTTTGGAACGTGTCTAAAAAAAGGAGAAAATTGATCTTACTTGATTTATGAATTTAATGAGGGTTCATATTATGGGATGATATTAAATAATTCCAATTTTATTGATTGATGTTTACACGGGATATGGATGACCAGTTCTCTCTTCTCTCAATCCCTCTCTATATATTGGTAGCCAAACATTTCTCATCGTCAACCAAAGTGATCGAGTGCCCGCCCAGCTAGTGTTGCATCAGGTGGGGCATGGACAAGTACACGATTCGCATCCTTGCAATAGCAGCCCTAGTCTGTCTACATCTCGTATGCTCTGCTACTGTTGCTCAATGTAAGGCAGCTAGCACACCAATACTTCTGTATCTGCACAACGCTTAATTTTTCTTCACTTCTCCATCTTGTATAGCTAGTGAATGCCTTTCTATTTTGCTTCTTGTCTAATCTGTTGCGTCCTTTATTTATATTTGTCTAAAATAATTGCATAACGATGATTGTTCGTTCGTTATTATTCCATATTATACAGGCCGAATCATGGCTGGCACAGATAGCAAGAAGATCGTTATACCGCACGGGCTATGTGTTGATGTAGGTCCTAACAATTGTGGGGACGGTGGTTGCTTCCATTGTTTGGTAAATAGTGTCTTCTACCGCACCATGGATGAGTGCAAGAGAAAGTGTAACACATCCTCGTCTTTACAAGACATGCTAGTCCCCTCGTCCTCCTTTACTCGCTCTTAAATTTCCAGCCTAGCTAGTCAAATTGGCTTACATATGTTCAAGATTGTCCCAAGAAATAATGTCTGATGTGTGAAAATGCAGTTCTGCAATAAGAGTAATATATACTCTGGCAGTTAATTGTTGCTGAGTATTTTGGTTTGGCAAATTGCATTTGAACTTTTACTAGCAATTGTTGGGAGAGCGACGAAATGACTCCCAAGCGCAGATGCTTTAGAAATCTGAGTGGTACAACTTAGCTTGGGATCTGTGCCAGTTAACTTTTTGCTACATATACGTTTTAGAATACAGAGGTGAACACGTCTACAGGTGGTCCATAATGTACCGATGTACAAAGTCACCGCACCTCCTCTCTTCAAGTCCATGGATCACTCGCGTACAAAAAAGTCCATCGATCTCTCTGCCCTATGGCTATGGCAGGATGACCAGGGGAGGCCGCCCCTGTCCAAGATCCAGCGACGGTGAGTTCTTCTACCCTGTCATGAGGGTCCGCATCTACACTGGCTCTCATGAGCCGTCCTATTCTTGTCTTCCCCAAGCTCCCATTCCCATACCAGCACTCGGCCGGCCTTGGCGACGTCGTCTTCATCCACTCTGGTGCTGCGCACACCCATGTTCTCCGATGACCCCCGCTAGGGCACAGATTTTCTTAGCCGTTATCTAGTTGCAAGCGACTGATAATCCAGAGGATGTCATCAGAAAGCTATCTTCTTCCAGAACCATGCTCGCAGAATATATTTGGATGAACTGGAAGGATCCTTACGCGAAGAAATTCTTGTACAAAGAGTTCCTAGAATTCTTCCGGTGGATTAAGAATAAGAAAAGGTGTCAAAGAAGAAAACAAAGGGGACAAGTTGGTAGAATTGGTGTATGCGAACCTAGCTGAAGGTGAGAGATACTTCTTGAGAGTCCTCCTAGTCATGTTAGAGGTGTGACTTAATATGACGATTTGAAATTGTACATGGAAAGCTCTCCTTGACCTCTAGACAATTCCCTTGATGGATATTGCCTCACTGAGGTTGCTACTTTCCAGATGCCTTGTTCTCTAAGAAGGCTTTTTGCGACTATTTTAGTGTTCCGCGAGGCGATTGACATCAGAGAATGTCTGGTGAAACGTCTAGAGTCAATGCTCGAGGATTGCTGTCGTAGCCATCCCAACCAGACCACATTGGGAAACTGATGGTGCTTAGATACATCCAACATATTGCTCACTAGATGGGGAAGGATATCAAAACTTATGGCCTTCCAGAGGTGGTGGAAATAGATGGTGATTGTTCTAGCGACCACTTGAGAGAGGTATGGAAGGAGCTGTCATTCGGTACGTGTTGACTACGAGCCTCTTGATATGTTTACATCTTTGAACATCGAGCAACATGCTGGATTTGATGAAATATATGATCACATGGTCAATAATAGGAGCCAAATTTTCTCGACGGTCTAAGTGGCACGGGGAAACTTATCTGTATAAGTGTTATAGGGCCAAGCCCTTGCTAGTGATCTTTTCACTGTTGGAGGAGGGGAAAGGAGAAATCAAGGGAAAAACACAAAGAGGAAATACTCAGGACAAAGATCCAATCACGCATCCACTAAATCCACATACACATATGAAGATCCAAGATCCAAATCCAACAAACGTAGGACAAATAAGTAGCTAGTTCATCCCAATCTCAAGGAGAGACGGGCCTTGTATCCAAGATGAATCTTCCCTTAGACTGGCCTTGAATCCTAAGGGATCTTCTCACATGGAGGCCTTGATGGGTAGATAGGAGAAAATCTCTCAAGATCTCATAATATGATTTGCTAACCCTAGTTCGTCCAAGTGAAGGGGTATTTATATTCTAGGGGTAGAGAGGGAGATACATGGGTCAAAACCCGAGTGTCTGTGCACAGGCAGTGTTGGACGTCTGACGATTTTCGGTTGTTCGGAGGGCATCGGACTTTCGACGATTTGGCTCTGGACGGACGGCGTCGGGTTTCCGGAGGACGACGGTCGTCCGAGGGCTCGGGGAGGACCGGGTGTCTGGTAGTCGTCGGAATTCCGATGTTTTGCTTCTGTACTTCGATGATCGGATTTGCGGAGATGGCCGGTCGTTCGGGCATTGGAGTGTGTCGGACGTCCGCTGTGCTGTCGGTCATCCGCCCGTTGTAGAGTTCCTTGCTTGCGGTCTTTCTGGCTGGAGGTTCTGCTTCATGTAGGAAGTCTGGTGCACCGTCGGACGTCTGGAGCGTGTAGCTAGCCGGCAGCTCCTCCTCTTGCTTCTCGCGCTCCGTTTCCTAGTGGTCTTGTCCATAGCTCATAGCTTCTCCATGGCTTCCTGATGAGTGACATTTTTACACTCACTTCACCTTTGTTGAAATCGAGATATTTCAATTAAAAAGAGATATCTGCTCCGATATTGGTACTAATGACTAATAAATGCAAAGGATTACACAAATCCTCTTTTTGATGTGTTTCCACGGGAAATGGGCTAAAAAGGGAAGAAATCACGTGTGAAAATGGAATGGAAGGAGAATGGAGGAAGAAGGAATCAACAGGAGGCGTCTGCGCGAAGATAGCACAAAAGTCGGTGTTCCCTAGCGCCCGTATGACTGCCTGTATGGCGTGAATTCCGAGGCAGATCGTCCACCTAAGCAACTTTCGTTAAAGGGACCCGTCGAAGTGTCAACAGAGAGACGAGCACAAAAGCCAGAACCTTTTCATCATCATCATCATCATCATCATTCGCAAACCTAGCCGCCACCATCTCCATAGCCATCTCCTCCTCCACCACCACCATAGTGCTCATCCATCCATTCATACCTGTAATCGTCCATCGCACAAGGCATCCATTGTAAGACATATTGCAATCAATCAATCTCAAGATGTGTTCTTCAATCAATCTCAAGATGTGTTCTTCAATGTTCCATATCGCAAAGCCTAGCCGCCGCCTTCCATAAGTATGCTTAGTTCACCTTGTCGCTTTCTTTATGTTTTTGCGAGGCTTCAAAGCACAAAACATATAAAAATGTCATATCATAATAAGCTAAAAAACATTTATCGATCATAACATGTAGATCCTTTTGAGACCTTTTCTACCAAATCAATGCTCAACTCTAACAAAATCATATCAGCAAGAATGTTCTGACCTAGGTGTGTATCAACTTTTGCCAATGCCATATCTTTTTTCATAAAACATATATATACATGAGTGAGGCTAAAAAAAGTGTCAAGGTCACACAACACATAGTTTCACAAACAAGTCACATACTTGTCGATATATGTCGGTGATACTGTTCAAGGACTATATAAATAACTTAATGAATACATTGTAAATATAAGAGTCAATTACACCAAAGGTAGCTGAACTTGACGAAAAAAGTCAGCTTGGTGCTAAAACTTGCGGCACACATTGAACTGATGACAGAACTTGGCTTGGGCGTGCATATACGGTGCAAATCGTGTTTGTATACAACACATTGGTGACTAGGCGCGCCAGCATAGCATGGGACCCGCAGTCAGTGACGGAAAAACGTTGGTGAGGGCGTGTGGCCTGCTTTTTTGCCAAAAAAACACCCTGGAATTATATTTTTGCCACGAAAATCCCCTTGAATTTTCCTTTCTTAAAGAAAGCTCCTAAGGTTGGTTTCTATGACCGTTGGGCCCCACCCGTCAAGAAACAGTACAAGCAGAAATCTACATGCAGCTAAAAAGAATGCCAGCCGCGCTAGTTCGAACCAACAAACTATCGCTAAAAGACAGCAACACTAGCCACGCCACGAAGTCAAGCTGCATAGGATAGCTATATGTAATGGCCTATAGGCGAACACGCACATGAGGCTTAAATGAGCTAAAGCCACCTCGACCAATTTTTAACATGATAGTTTGTTAAATTCGTACCCAAAAAACCCTACTATTTTAATTCATAATTATTATTTTAGCCATGTAAATATTCTTTTCCAAATAATAAATTAATATTTTCTAGAATTACTTGCAAATTATTTTAAATAATAACATTTCTCGTAAAGGAAATACATGTTGTTTTTGTGAATGCATGAATATACCCTAATATTCATTAATACATGAATATTTTGATGAATACATAATAAAAAAATTATAATTCACTAATATTATCTTAGTTCTATAAACATTGCCAAATAATATATGAATATTTTTAGGGTACATGTACATTGTTTTAAATAAGAATACTTTATTTGTATGTCTATTAATTTTAATTTACATATATTGAAATAATATGTGAATATATATAAATATTTTTTTGTATGTATATGACTTATTATTTTAAATTATAATATACTTATTTTAACTACATTATAAGTATATTTATAATTTACATGAACATATTTTTTAGAATTACATGATTTTTTACAGAACTCTAAGAAATGTAAAAGATAAACATGTGAAAAATAGGGGGCGGTTACTGCAGCCCATTAAAGCTTACGTGTGTGGTTGGTTATAGGCCATTAGGACTTGCTGGCCCAGTTCTTTTGGCCGATTCTCCCAGAATCTTAAGAATCGACCCTCCACCCAGCTACTCCCAGAATCTTGCATCCATTTTTTTGATAATCCTAGTTGTTTACATCCTAACTAGGTAAGATTGTAAAAAAATACCCCTCCCGTCCCAAAATAAGTGCCACAACTTTGTACTAACATTAGTATAAAGTTGTACTAAAGTTCAGACACTTATTTTGGGACAGGGAGAGTATATGGGTTCAAAATTCTGGGAGAAGCTGGGGCAAGCCTCGATTCTCAAGATTCTGAAAGAATCAGCCAAAAGAACTAGGCCACTATCTGATATGATGTCAATTGGTAGTTGGTCCGTTGGCTAGCCTTACTGGACCGGTAGCATGAGTTCGTGGGTTCGAACGGTAACAACGCAAGTTTTTCCATGTTTGTTTGTTGTTTGACGTTCTGTGGTTTTTTAAAGAAAAAACAAATTCTAGGTCTTTGTCGTGAGAAAATAAAATTTCAGATTTTTTTGTTGTGCAAAAAACCATGGCACACGACCTCACCCGTGCCATCCAGCCAGTGACAGTGGGTCCCCCGCCACGCTGGCACGCCCTGTCAGCACCTTGTGTGTACACAGATGTGATTAGCGGTGTAGATGCACGTCCAAACCAAGTTTTGTCACCGGTTCAATGTATGCCACACGTTTTAGCAACAAACTGATTTTTCTTGCCAAGTGCAGGCACTTGTGATGTAATTGACTCGAAAAATAATCATCACAGATTGCTTCTATGTCATATTTCCAACAATATTCGCATGTTGAGAGATATACGTTAGTCGAGATCATAGTGTTGTGGTGTGAATTTGTTACTATTATTTCAGTGGGATTTGATTGTACAAAACATTAATAGGTGGAAGAGACAGTGGGGGAGGGGAATTTGGGGGTGCATGGACGCGTTCAAGACAAGACAAATAGGTGATGGGGGCTCGTTCATGGTATGAAGGACCGGACCGAACGATTCTCCATGCTGGGGTGGCAGGGGGATGTGCCCTAAGATTCGTGCATCATAACCAATGATCCTCAGGTCGCTCGCACGAAAGACACAAAAAATTAACGTCAGATATATAGCATTTGGGAATATAAAAATAGTAGATAAATCCAACATTCCTAACTCGCATACGTATTTTGCCACTAAAATTTTGAAACCTGTATAAAAGGGAAGAAAATTAATGTTCCTTGATCTATGCTTTTAATGAGGGTTCATACTATGAGAAGATATTAAACAGTTCCATTTTATTGCTTGATGTTAACTGCAAGGGATAGGGATGACTGACTCTCTATTCTCTCAAATCTCTCACTCTATATATACGATCGAGTCATGAGTTGATTGGTAGCAAAATATTTCTCATCGACAGCCAAGTGATTGAGTGCTTGCCTAGCTAGTGTTCTATCGAGTGGGGGTATGGGCAAGCACACGATTCGCATGCTTGCACTAGCAGCCCTAGTGTCTCTACATCTCGTATGCTCTGCCAGTGTTGCTCAATGTAAGGCATCCAATACATCAATATTTCTGTATCTGCACAATGCTTAGTCTTTGTTCACTGGTTAATGTACTTAGTATAGTTAGTAAGGCCTTTCTCTTTTGCTTCTTGTCTAATCTACTGCGTCGTTTATTTATACTACTCCAAAGGAATTGCATAACAATGATTGTCCATTTCTTATTATTCCATGATATACAGGTCGAACCATGAATGGCATGGATAGCAAGAAGATCAATATCCCATATACGGGCTATGCGTTCATGTAGCAGATACCAAACTATGCAGGGGCAATGGGTGCTTCCATTGTTTGACAAATGACGTCCTCTACCCCACTATGGATAGGTGCACGAGAGCGTGTAAGACATCCTCATCTTTACAAGACATGCTAGTGGCCATGAGGACGTCCCCTCCTCGTCCTTTACCTACTTCTTAATTTTCCAGCCTAGCTATGTTACCCTCAAGCTTGAAGCTCTGTCAATGGCGAGAGGTGGAAGGAGACAACAGCGACGATGATTTTTGTGCAGCGCACTGAACTGCTGCGTTTTCTGTTGGCTTTATTCACGAATGAACTGGAAAAACGGATCGAGGACGACCCCCTCTACTGGATCGTGCCATCCCACGATTAGGGGCGTGCGCTCGCCGCGAGCTACGGCCTCGGGATCGCACATGCCGCGTCCTCAGGCTTGCCTGAAACAACTGAAGAAAAACTACAGACTGTCGAAACTGAAACCTGACACTAAGCCTAACCTGAACCTGAAACTTGTCACGCTAGATTATTTGCTAACAATCTCCCCCTAAGCTAGTCGTGACCAAGGAAAATTAAACTTCAACCATGCCAATACGCGCGCGCAGCTCCTGGAACCGCGTGCGCCCGAGTGATTTGGTGAACATGTCTGCGAGCTGGTCACCTGTAGGAATGTACTCGACCTTGATCTTCCCTTCCTCAATGCATCTGCGGATGAAGTGGAATCGTACGTCGATGTGCTTGCTCCGATCATGGAAGACCGGATTTTTGCACAGCTATATGGCTGACTTGTTGTCGACGAAGATGGTGACTGCGCCGTGCTCCTCCATGAACAGATCGCCCATGAGCCTGCTCAGCCAGATGGCCTGACAAGCTGCTGTTGTTGCCGCCACGTACTCCGCCTTACACGAAGATAGAGCAACAATCTTCTGTTTCTGTGACTACCAGGTGATCGGCGCACCTCCAACGAAGAAGATGTTCCCCGAGGTGCTCTTGCGATCGTCGACATCGCCGGCCATGTCAGAGTCACTGTATCCGACGAGCTTGCTCTCGCCGCCCTTGGTGTACCGGCAACCGTACCTGCGCGTGCCCGCAATATAGCGCAGCAAGTGTTTGACGGCGGCGAGGTGCGCCGTGCTTAGTGCCTCCATGAACCGACTGACATAACCCACCGCAAACAAGATGTCCGGCCGGGTGTGAGTAAGATACCGCAGCCCTCCGATGATGCTGCGGTAATCCGTGGCGTCCACCAGTGGTTCTGATCCATTCTTGCTTAGACGAAGCCGCGGCTCCATGGGAACATGCGTTGGATTGCAGTCTGCCATGCCCGCGGGTTCCGGCAGCTTGCCGGCGTATGCAGACTGGGATAGGATGATCTCTCCCCCTCCTTGCTTCACCTCGATGCCGAGATAGAAGCTGAGCAGCCCTAAGTCGCTCATGTGAAACTTGGCCATCATCTCTGCCTTGAACTTGCTGACAAACTCACCGTCGGCACCGGTGACGACGAGATCATCCACGTACACGCCGACCAGGAGCCAAGCTTGTCCTCTGCCTCGAGCGTACAGAGCGTGATCAGCCGGGCAGCAAGAGAACCCCAACTCCTTCAGGGTCGCGTCGAGCTTCTCATTCCACGCCCGCGGCGCCTGCCGCAGACCGTAGAGCGCCTTGTGCAAGCGGTAGACCTTGTGCTCTTCTCCTCTTCGAGCAAATCCGGGCGGCTGGGTGACGTACACCTCCTCCTTGAGCTCACCGTTCAGAAACACTGACTTGACGTCGAGGTGGTGCAGTTCCCAGCCGTGCTGCGCCGCTGTTCCAATCATTACACGAACAGAGTCCAGTCTTGCCACGGGCACGAACGCATCGTAGAAGTCCACGCCTTCCTTCTGCACAAAACCTCTTGCTACTAGCCGTGCTTTGTGTTTGACAATGGCGCCAGCAGCGTCCTTCTTCAGCTTGAAAATCCACTTAAGGCTGATGGCTGTATGGCCTGCGGGCAGATCGGTGAGCGTCCAGGTGCCGTTCTCCTCGATAGATGCCAGCTCCTCGAGCATCGCGCTCCGCCAGCTCTCATGGGGCGCTGCTTCAGCAAATGTAGCCGGCTCCTCTTCAGCCAGCAGCAGGCGTTCCTCGAGCGCAGACGACTTGGCCGCGCCGCTGTACAAGTCCGCGAGGCGGCGGAAGCGATGCCCCGCGAACGGATCGTCGTCGGCGTCGTACGAGTCGTACCGTGTCGCGGGTGGTGTGACAAACTTGATCGCCCCTGGAGCTGTTGGAAATATGCCCTAGAGGCAATAATAAATTGGTTATTATTATATTTTCTTGTTCATGATAATCGTTTATTATCCATGCTATAATTGTATTGATAGGAAACTCAGATACATGTGTGGATACATAGACGACACCATGTCCCTAGTAAGCCTCTAGTTGACTAGCTCGTTGATCAATAGATGGTTACGGTTTCCTGACCATGGACATTGGATGTCGTTGATAACGGGATCATATCATTAGGAGAATGATGTGATGGACAAGACCCAATCCTAAGCCTAGCACAAATATCGTGTAGTTCGTATGCTAAAGCTTTTCTAATATCAAGTATCATTTCCTTAGACCATGAGATTGTGCAACTCCCGGATACCGTAGGAATGCTTTGGCTGACAGTAGAAAGGGGGTAGATATGAGGAGGCAAGGTCTCTGCTATGGTGAAGTTGTACACGCGGTGTTTACGAGTTCAGGCCCTTCACGATGGAAGTAGCAGCCCTACGTCTCGGTGCCCGGAGGCGGTCGACTGGATTATACGCGTGTTGAGTTACAGGTGGTGCGAACCTTTGTCCCTGAGGAGGGGTGGCTTATATAGAGTTCGCTAGGCCCCTCCCGCCCTCAGTTACACAGAGTTTAAGGTACATTAAGATAGGACGTTTCTGGTAACGTCAGTGATAAAGTGACATAAATGACCATTAAGTCTACAGAGTAAACGCCCGACTGTTGTTATGCAGAGTGGCTTTAGGTCTTCTGGTCGTCGAGTGACAATTGTATGGTCGAGTGACATTGAGTCTTCCGAGTGGAATGCTTCTGGTCGAGTGGATGATGACATCCCTTGAATGCTTCTGTCTTTGGGCCGATGTCCTAGGGGAAGGTATCTAGGTCAGGCCTATGACCCTACCCTAGGTACATAGCTTCATCACTTGTTACTGAACCCCAGTAACCTAACAAAAGAATGAACGTACCTACTAAAAAATAAGTGACCCAACAAAAATATAGTTTCAACAAAAAAACCCTAAATACTAGTGTTATTACTCATAAACTTTTTCAAATTTGTGAACCTTTTAATTTTTGCGAACTTTTTTCAAATTATGAAAAAATTTAAGTCTTGAATTTTTTTTCAAACTCCTAGACTTTGTTTTCAATTATTTTGAACTTTTTTCTGAATACATGCTTTTTTTGGAATTCAAGTCAACTTAATGTGATGGTCAATGGTTCAAGTCAACGGTGAATGGGTCAGTCAGTGGTCAAGTCAACAGATCAAACCAAGTCCCTATGAAAAAAACAAACCAAATTGATGGCTGGAGTGACTCGAGCGAGCGACCTTCGTGGGCTGGCCTAGAAGGCGGTGCCAGTTGGCTTCCGCCATAAAGGCACCGAATAAGCGGCGACCATTAAGCGTCAACCTTGCGAACATGGCTTCTTTCTTCGCTTGTTAGATGCGTTGCCGTAGTCGCTCTCTCTCGGCGAATTTGCGGGGAGACGACATTGGCCAGCCTGGACGGGCCTGGCGATTGCTCCGAAGGGGAAGGGCTTGCCGGCAAGCCAGCATATCCTGCTAGTGCTAGCTCACGGGGCGACCAAGGGCGCGGCAATGCCGAAGAAGCCGTCCTAGAAGACTCTTGAGCCGGAGGCCATGACGTGTGTGGTAGATGGAGGGGATTAAGATCGAGCGGAGGTGTGAAGTGTGTGGTTCCTGCCCAGTGCCTAGCCACGTTTAAATAGCGGGTGGATGCGAGGCGGCGACCACCAGTCGGCACAGGGATGGACGTGTGGTGCTCGCTCGGGACGCCGAAGTAGGTTACTCGGCACAAGAGTTGGTTTAATGGAGGTAGCCGCGCAGAGGGATGCCGTTTCTCAAAAGGAAAACTAGAAAACGTCATAAAAATCCGTTTCCTTTTTGTATGGAAGATGCTTAGGTGCGTCATGTCCGATCCAAATTTCAGCCCATTTGGATATTTAAGTAGCTCTCAGCAAAGAAAAGAAATTTGAGGTCTATGAAACAGTTTACTGTTTCTGACCTAATTTGTCTTTTTCCCTGAGAGCTACTCATATGTCCAAATGATTTGAAATTTAAAGCCTACCTCACAGAGAATTTTTTTTCCATGCAAAAAAATTGGGTTTTTTAATTATTTATTTATTTTGAATTTTCTCTTAACCTGGTGCAGATGAGCCTGGCTTCAGAATTGGATATTCAAGAGACTTGTCTCTGAACCCAATGACCTAACAAAAAAGTCAACATAAATATAGTTTCAACAAAAAAAAAACCTAAATACTAGTGTTATTACTACTTGAGGAGCTGGTTCCTGTTATTTGTAGACCTAAATATTGTGATTTTATTTCAAATTTGTCAAGTTTTTCATTTATGCGAACTTTTTCAAGTCTTGATTTTTTTTTCAAAAACATATATATTTTGACGCATCCAGATCGGATGGATATGGCTCAGTCGATTGAGAATTACCAAATCCGTTATTTCATTTTTTGTATTTTCAATCAATGAAAGAAGACTCTTCCAATCACGTGGGATGGACCGGGCGTTGACTCCAAGTTGCCTCCGACGACGGCAATGCGCTTGTGATGGTCACCATACAAAACTGTGGAAAAATCAAGCATGACGCCAAACCAAACGCGTCCTTTTTCTCCTTTGCTCAACGGCGACAGAACTGCTGAGCTCCAATAACAATAATCCAGGTCTATATATCACCCCTACACCCAGCTGCTTGCTTCCCAAACCATGGCGGCTATATATGAGTAGGTGATGACTGATGAGAGGCAAGTGAACCACAGCGACTCCCTCCATCGATCTGAGCGATCGTCGTAGATATCATCTTGGTCAGGCCTGCATGCGGTCAGGTAAGCTCATCAATCCCCCTCTTCCTTATGATATGATGCTGCCTTCTTCTTCTGCTGCTTCTTCTTCTTCTTCTTCTTGCACAAGGAATGGTGTAGCTTGCTAGTATCATCGATCCTTTTCATTTATATTATTAAGTAGTCATATGTGTTTTTCCTTTTTTTTCCGTAAAGAAATACCTACCTCTGTATCCTCCTACATATGCACACGTCCATAATTTTGTTAAGTTATTAAGAGGATGGCAATCATCCACGTATATCCAGCATGCAAAAAATATAAATTGATAAAAGACTATTCACATATATATGGACTGCAAGACGACATGCTATTTGTGATAGACAGTTTTACAGTTCATTTTGTGCAGAATTTTCTCCAATCACACTGAGATGACATGTTGCCGATAAGCCCATCGTCCCGAAAATCATCAAAATTCAAACCGTCCCGCCATCCCACATGCCATCCACCCAGAATTCAAAAAACCCACCGTGCGCCGGCGTGGCGTAGATCCTGGCTGGCGGGCTTGTACCTCGTTTCTGCTCCGGTGCTCCCCCCCCCCCTCCCCGGGCTGAACGCGAGGTGGAAAAACACATCGACGGCCAGGATGAACCAAAAACGGTTCATAACGAGGGGCACGATCGTCTTCGTTGCCCAGCGTATAGCTGTCGAGGAGCCTGGAGGCCCGTGACGGGCCCGGTTAGACCGTATGCCCGGCCAGAGCACGTATTTGTATATGCGGCGTTTGCGTTTCGCGTGCAGCCGCCCGGCGTGGGGCAACGCGTGTCACGGGTAGTTGCCAAAACTGTCCCATCATATAAATGTGGACCGCAACCACCTCCGGCCGCATCGCCCACCATTTCCCCCCGCCGCATCGCCTCCTTCTCTCCACTCCCCACTCCCTCTCCTCTCCAACCTCCTCGTCTCCCTCTCCCAACCGCATCCTCTCCATTGCCATGGTGGACGCAGGAGGCGAGCGCCCCAATTGGGGAGCAGATCACGAGTGGAAGCAGCGCGGCAGGTCGCTGAGCACCTTTGTGAGGGACGTGCCGGCGTCCAGCGCGGTGCTCCCCCGCTGCAGACCTGGAGAAGGCGGGGGCGGGCTGCAGCGGCATAGTCCAGCCAGATGTGCCCGCTCTGGCGATCTCGGGCGAGGCACAGAAGGTGGAGGCGGGCTCTGGCGAGGCGCAGAAGGTGGAGGCTGGCTCTGGCGAGGCGCAGAAGGTGGAGGCTGGCTCTGGCAAGGCGCACGAGATGGAGAAGGTGGAGGCCAGCTCTGGCGAGGAGCAGGCGGAGCAGAAGGTACCTGATTATCACTTTAATGTGGTAGTTTTTAGATTGTAGGGTTTGTGGCCAGAAGTTTCTTTGGTTAGATTTGTTGGATGTAGGGTTTTTGTCTGCATTAGGGTTTTTCAGTATTTGATTCGTGCAAGAATGGTGGACCTCATATGATTATTAGATTAGGTTAGAAGTAGCCGGATTGAGGGATGGGGTTTTTTCAGATGCTTATTAGATTTGTATTGGAATTATTGCTTGTTAGATTTTAATTAGTATGAGGTTGAACACCTTATTTCAGATGCCGTTGCTTCAGAGATAAAGGCATCTTGGGTTTTTTCCCAGATGCTTACTAGATTAGTAGTGGAATTTTGCCGTTGCTTCAGAGATATTTACAGCATTGAACATCCTCTACAATGCCGTTGCTTCAGAGATAAAAGCATCTTGGGGTTTTTTCAGATGCTTATTAGATTAGTAGTGGAATTTTTGCTTGTTAGATTTTAATTAGTATGAGGTTGAATACCTTATTTAAGGGGGAATTTAAGGTCAGATAGACGTCATATGATTATTAGATCTATAGTTCAATGTTGCAGACATATATGATTATTTGATTTGATCTGTGGTTCAATGATACTGGATGGAAACATATTTGATTTGGAATACATTAATTTTGATGTGCCAATGAATTGATTTAGATGATACAAGATTCATCTATAGTATAATTTGCTGTTGTTTAGGTAAGTAATGAAATTTTAGATGTTTGTTGGAGATGTATGTATTTATAGTTGAAGTTGTACCTAATTAACTACTGCATTATGTTAATATGTGTAGGAGCTTTGCTGCATTATCCCAAAAACAGTAATTTGTGCATATTAAAATTTGTAATTGCCTTCTGTAATTAGTAGCAATGGATGTAATTTTATATTTAGGGGGCTAAGAGATAACTCACTTTACAATTGCAGAAGGGTGGCCTCAAAAACAGTAACATGGCCTTGAGATATTGTCCTTTCCCAAAATTTTATAAACCAAATGTTGTACTCACCATTTGTCCAGCCTCATAAAATTAACCTGGCCAGAGATTTTCCTCTTGTGCAAATACTTATGTTGAATTACAAAAATATGCAGCTGGGATGTCACCATTGTACAACTATGAAGTAAACATTCCAAGGCAGGATCCTAGCAACAAAAAATACTATATGTTTCCATTAAGTAGTGTGTGTGTGTGGGGGAATTCTCAAAAGAAAAGTGCTGGGTTAATCCAGGCAATGTCAAGAATCCAGCTTGCATTTTCATTAGCATTTATGAACGAATGCATTTGTCTGTTGATTGATTGCTTAGATTCTGTATTTAGAAGGAAAGCATTTGGTCACTTGCAACATACCAATGTGGTTCACATGCACAATTTTGTTTGTAATGACATATTGTGATATGCAATTCAATTCATTGTAATTTATGTGCTTGTTTGACAATATAGCAGCAGGAGGAGGATCTTGTGGGCAACAAGAGGGAGTGGGACAAGACTGGGTTCTACCCATATGACTCTGATGAAGATGAGCCGCATTTAGGTTAGGCCTTTTTGAAATTTTTTTTGTGCATTTAGTTAGTATTACGTGTTTATAGTATTTGAATGCATAATGTATTAATGTCACCATTAATGTGTGCAGTATGAATCTGGAGATGATGTGGTCGAGGGGAACGTCGAGTCCTTTGAAGAGAAGGAGGTGTTGAAGATCAGGGCCCAAGGACCTGGTATGTACCACAACTGGAGGACGGAAAAGTACCGCTGCCCCTACTGCAACAGGGCCAAGCCCAGGTCTGGGTTATTGGAGCATCTGATGGATCATTGCCGGGCTACATCGATCTTCAGTGATGAGTACAAGATCGTGGCTCAAAGATTCTGCCCTCTGAAGGTCCCGAGAAACCCTAACCTCTAGTCCTACATCATGCCGATCATCGTAGTCGAAGCCGTACTCATCATCAGTATATTTGATGATGTTTTACTTTTGGAAAGCTGCATATGGGTCTGAACTGCTTGGAAACTAGCTCTATTAATGTAATGTAATGTATTGTGTGTCTGAACTGGATCTGTTGTGAACTGCCTGGTACCTGTGGTGGTAACCTAGAATGCTATCTATATATGTGTGGCCTTAACTTTATTGGTGGTGAATGCTTCCTTCATGTTTAGTTGTTGTTTCGATGGTGCAATGATCACAAATGGCGCTTCAGTGCTGCTTCAAACATGCTGCAACACTTGTCTATGCTGTGGCGAAATGCAACATGCTGTGCCCATGTGCCAATTATACCAAATATTGAATCTGGCAATGTTCCAAATTGGCTGTCATGAATTATAGTACATGGGGTTTAGTAAAGTTACTGATAATTGTTCATCCTCACACATTCCATCAATGCATAATTTGAATAAGCAAAAAGATCAACTGTTCCATCATTTGAACCTATGTTGCAATAACAGAGCAAATATTCCATCATCAAAGTGTGAAGGAATTAAATGTAAATTTACAAGAGTAATGTAATACTAGTTAAAAATAATGTCTGCAAAAAAAGGAATTTGAAATAAGATGTACTTTATTTTTTAATAAAGTTATATTACCCTACTTATTAGAATTTTGAAAATGTCACTTATTTATAAGAAAAGAAAATATAAATATTCAAAAATATGTGTTTGATAAAAATACCTTTTGAATTTTTGGTATGTTATTATTTGAGTGGGTCATATAACTTTTATGTTATTTTTTGAGTGCTAAGGTAATTTTTATGTAAACAGAAGGAAAAGGAAAAAAATAAACAAAAGGAAAAGCATGGGCCAGCCTAGCCATCTTGGAAACCTAGCTTTATAAATAAAAAAATTCCAAAATATAAGAGGGCATTAAAAAAATAAAAAAAATATGAGAGGGCATTAAAAAATAAACAAATATAAGAGGGCATTATAAATTAAAAAATCAAAAAAATACAAAGAAAATATAAGGGGGCATTATAAATTTCAAAGAAAATATAAGAAGGCATTATAAACAAATATAAGAGGGCATTAGAAATCTAAAAGAAATTTGGAAAAAGAATATGTTACAATGCCCCCCTGAGGTATAGACCGATTTTTTGACCAGTCAGTCTAGAGGGCATTATAAATTAATAAAAAGTTCAAAAAAATATAAAACCTTGGAAACCTAGCTTTGTTTGTGCAAGATATCATGTGTGCCAAAATTGAGGTGATTTGGAGGTGTTCGAAAAAATGACCGCATTCCGGAGGGGCCATTTGGTCTAACTTAAGCCAGTTTTTGAACAAAGGTGATTTTTCCCACCACCTCCAAATGACCCAAATTTTCTTGCACATGGTGACACACATGTGCCAAACATGGCTATGAAAGAAAATTTGGAAAAAGAATATTTTACAATTCCCCCCTGAGGTATAAACCGATGTTTTGACCAGTCATTCTAGAGGGCATTATAAATTAATAAAAAATTCAAAAAAATATAAAACCTTGGAAACCTAGCTTTGTTTGTGCAAGAGAACATGTGTGCCAAAATTGAGGTGATATGGAGGTGGTCGAAAAAATGACCGCATTCCGGAGGGGCCATTTGGTCTAACTTAAGCCAGTTTTTGAACAAAGGTGATTTTTCCCACCACCTCCAAATGACCCAAATTGTCTTGCACATGGTAACCCACATGTGCCAAACATGGCTATGAAAGAAAATTTGGAAAAAGAATATTTTACAATGCCCCCCCTGAGCTATAGACCGATGTTTTGACCAGTCAGTCTAGAGGGCATTATAAATTAATATAAAATTCAAAAAAATATAAAACATTGGAAACCTAGCTTTGTTTGTGCAAGAGATAATGTGTTCCAAAATTGAGGTGATTTGGAGGTGGTCGAAAAAATGACAGCATTCCGGAGGGGCCATTTGGTCTAAACTTAAGCCAGTTTTTGAACAAAGGTGATTTTTCCCACCACCTCCAAATGACCCCAATTTTCTTGCACATGGTGACCCACATGTGCCAAATATGGAGCCAGTTTTTGAACAAATGTGATTTTTCCCACCACCTCCAAATGACCCAAATTTTCTTGCACATGGTTACCCACATGTGCCAAACATGTCTATGAAAGAAAATTTGGAAAAAGAATATTTTACAATGCCCCCCTGAGGTATAGACCGATTTTTTGACCAGTCAGTCTAGAGGGCATATAAATTAATAAAAAATTCAAAAAAATATAAAACCTTGGTAACCTAGCTTTGTTTGTGCAAGAGATCATGTGTGCCAAAATTGAGGTGACTTGGAGGTAGTCGAAAAAAACCCTAGAACACTGCCCCGGCGTGACGCAACGTGCATTTTGTATCCGAATTCGTGCACACCTTGCCTGGGGGGCCACATTGGCCATGCCCACATGCTCCCAAAAGTTTGGGTCATCTCATGCATGCCCCCACATGCAACATGTACAAGCCGGACCATTCGGGTCTGCCGGAGGGTAAGTCTGAAAGAGGTTTTCCTTGCTGGTCCCACCAAATGATCCCAAACTTATCAGATGATTTGAGGGTCAAAATATTAACTTGTCATATATGCGAAAAAATGTGTATTGAATGCAAGTGAGCATGTGTATAATTTAGTGTGTCATTTGAAGCTAAAAACACATGGCAATATGCCATCATTTTTGTTGAAATCCCATTAATATCCATGTGTATTATATGTAAGTGAGCATGTGTAAAATTTATCAGATGATTTGAAGGTCAAAACATTAACTTGTCATATATGCAAAAAAAATGTGTATTGAATGCAAGTGAGCATGTGTACAATTTAGTGTGTCATTTGAAGATTAAAACACATGGCAATATGTCAAAAAAAGTGCCCACCTACCAGAGCAGGAGAATTCATACACCACGACCTGCATACGACTAGGAACCCAGCCGTTCATGGGCCAGGATGCAGGCCCGTGGTGCAGAATATCTCTGCTGCTACTAGTAGGCCCCACGGGGCAGAGGGGACGGGAGTTAGGCAATGTACTGCATGCATATGATAGGAGTTTGGGAGGGGAGTCGCAACCGGGTATATAAACCGGTGCGGAGCTCTCTCCCTTGGCGAGGTGGGACTAAACTCCCACCACCCAACGGCTGTGCGCTGCGCTGTGCCCTATGCGGCTCTGCCTTGGGCCCAATTTGGGCGGGCTGGCCCAGGGCAGCCTTACCCACGCGCTGATCTGTTTTATATTCTCTTTATTTTTCACTCTTAACTCCAAATTTTCTTTTCTTGTTTATATTTCTAATATTTAAAATCAAATCTCTTTTTTTCTATATTATTTCTAACAGTGTTTACTAAAATTTAAAAATTATGCCAAATTCTGTTGTGTTTTATTTCATTTGTTCGTTCTCTTTTTTATATTGATAATATTTACGAAATATAAACTAAAATGTGTTTTATTTCAATTCTTCATTCTAGTATTTATTATCTTTTATTATTTTTGAAATATTTTTAGTTTGTAAGATAAAATGTTCTGTTTTATTTCACTTTTTCATTCTAATATTTGTTCTCTTCTTTATATTTGAAATATTTTCAAAATGTAAGATAATATGTTATCTTTTATTTCACTTCTTCATTCTAATAGATCTTATCTTTTTTATATTTGAATTATTTTTAAATGTAAGATAATATGTTGTCTTTTCTGTTTCATGCTTGAAATATTATTAAATCAAATATAGTTGCGACAATCGCATGTATGCCTCCGCTTGCACCATGTACTAGAAGCAGGTTTTTCTTCTCGGTCTCACCAATTGATACCAAACTTTTATGCACACCCTACGTGAGCATAGCAAGCATGCATGGCAACTACCGTTCATTTCCGACACTCGATGCATTTTCGAGGCGTTTTGCGGTGATAAAACCCTAGAACAGTGCCCCACGTGATGCAACGTATGTGACAGTCCTAATTGCACACCTTGCCTGGGGGCCACATTGGCCATGCTCACGTGCTCCCAAAAAGTTGGGGTCATCTCATGCATGCCTCCACATGAACCAAGTACAAGCCGGACCATTCGGGTCTGCCGGAGGGCAAGTTTGGAAGAGGTTTTCCTTGCCGGTCTCACCAAATGATCCCAAACTTTTTGCACACCCTACCATGACCATGCCATGCATGTGGGAGGAGAATTCATACACCACGGCCTCATTTTAGTTGAAATCCCATTAATAGCCGTGTGTATTACATGTAAGTGAGCATGTGTAAAATTTATTAGGTGATTTGAAGGTCAAAACATTAACTTGTCATATATGCAAAAAAAGTGTATTTAATGCAAGTGAGCATGTGTATAATTTAGTGTGTGATTTGAAGATCAAAACACATGGAAATATGCCAAAAAAAGTGCCCACCTACCAGAGCAGGAGAATTCATACACCACGGCCTGCATACGACTAGGAACCCAGCCGTTCATGGGCCAGGATGCAGGCTCGTGGTGCAGAATATCTCTGCTGCTATTAGGCTCCACGGGGCAGAGGGGACGAGAGTTAGGCAATGTACTGCCCTGCATATGATAGGAGCTTGGGAGGGGAGTCGCAGCCGGGTATATAAACCGGTGCGGCGCTCTCTCGCTTGGCGAGGTGGGACTAAACTCCCACCACCCAACGGTTGTGCTCTGCGCTGTGCCCTGCGCGGCTCTGCCTTGGGCCCAATTCGGACGGGCTTGCCCAGGGCAGCCTTACCCGCGCGCCGATCTGTTTTATATTCTCTTTGTTTTTCACTTCTTAACTCCAAAATTTATTTTCTTGTTTATATTTCTAATATTTAAAATCAAATCTCTTTTTTTCTATATTATTTCTAACAGTGTTTAATAAATTTAAAAATTATGCCAAATTCTGTTGTGTTTTATTTCATTTGTTCGTTCTATTTTTATATTGATAATATTTACAAAATATATACTAAAATGGTGTGTTTTATTTCAATTCTTCATTCTAATATTTCTTATCTTTTATTATATTGAAATATTTTTAGTTTGTAAAATAAAATGTTCTGTTTTATTTCACTTCTTCATTCTAATATTTGTTCTCTTCTTTATATTTGAAATATTTCCAAAATGTAAGATAATATGTTATCTTTTATTTCACTTCTTCAATATAATAGATCTTATCTTTTTTACATTTGAATTATTTTTTAAATGTAAGATAATATGTTGTCCTTCCTAATTATAAATTTTCTTTTCTGTTTGATACTTGAAATATTATTAAATCAACAAATCTAGTTGGGACAGTCGCATGCATGCCTCCACATGCACCATGTACTAGAAGCAGGTTTATCCTTGACGGTCACACCAAATGATCCCAAACTTTATGCATACCCTACGATGACCATGGCAAGCATGCATGGCGAGTATCGTTCATTTCCGACACTCGATGCATTTTCTAGGGTTTTTCCGGCGACAAAACCCTACAACACTGCCCCCACGTGACGCAACGTGCGTTTTGTGTCCGAATTTGTGCACACCTTGCCTGGGGGACCACATTGGCCATGCCCACATGGTCCCAAAAGTTGGGGTCATCTCATGCATGCCTCCACATGCACCATGTACAAGCATGACCATTCGGGTCCGCCGGAGGCCAGGTCTGAAAGTGGTTTTCCTTGACGGTCCCACCAAATGATCCCAAACTTTATGCATTCCCTAGGATGACCATGGCATGCATGCATGACAAGTATCGTTCATTTCCGACACTCGATGCATTTTCTAGGGTTTTTCCGGCGACAAAACCCTACAACACGGCCCCCACGTGACGCAACGCATGCTTTGTGTCCGAATTTGTGCACACCTTGCCTGGGGGACCACATTGGCCATGCCCACATGGTCCCAAAGGTTGGAGTCATCTCATGCATGCCTCCACATGCACCATGTACAAGCAGGACCATTTGGGTCTGCCGAAGAGCAAGACTGAAAGAGGTTTTCCTTGACGGTCCCACCAAATGATCCCAAACTTTATGCACACCCTAGGATGACCATGGCATGCATGCATGACAAGTATCATTCATTTTCGACACTCGATGCGTTTTCTAGGGTTTTTCCGGCGAAAAAACCCTACAACACGGCCCTCACGTGATGCAACGTGCGTTTTGTGTCCCAATTTGTGCACACCTTGCCTGGGGGACCACATTGGCCATGCCCACATGGTCCCAAAAGTTGGGGTCATCTCATGCATGCCTCCACATGCACCATGTACAAGCAGGACCATTCGGGTTTGCCGGAGGGCAGGTCTGAAAGTGGTTTTCCTTGCCGGTCCCACCAATTAGGAAGTCATAAATAGGACAACATTTAATCATACATATTTGAAATGAAATTGAAAACTATGAGAAGAAGTGATATGGAATTATGAAACATGAACAAAAAAATTAGGAATAGGAAGGAGAAAACATAAAATAACAGGAAAACCAAATTAAAAGGGAAAAAGGAACAATACATTTGAATATATAATATTGTAGAAATGATAGAGATACTATAAATATTGTTGAACATATACAAGTATACAATAACTAATAGGTGTCACGAAGATTTTTTTTGAGGCAAGAACCAATGATATTTATTTTGAGGGAAGAAAGAATGTAGGTAGGTGGGCCGGCCCAAACCGCAAATAACTATCGGATCCATATTGTGGGGCCCACAACGCTGCACTTTCCATGCACGTCGATCACACGCACGTCGATCACGGGAGTAGTTGCCGTTCTGTTACACAATTTCGGGATCGTGCTAATCCATATGTTCCTAATCCCTACGATTGAGGAGCACGTTCAGCCTCGCTTCAACGGAGGAAAATATAGATTGCGAGATTGGCCACAGGGAAGTTACGACGACCTAGGAGTCGACCTCGTATATATTCTCCTCCTCCTCGCACATGTCGTCGACTAGATCGCCTCCTGCCGGCGAGTCGTCGACAGCTCCGTCCGTCGTATCCCACACGCCACAAAAACCCCGAGAAGATCAAGGTCATCCACATGTGCAGGCCGACCTTGACGAACTACGTCGACAACGCATCGCCGACTTCTTTCATCTTCGTCGACCGATCAAGTAAGTTGTCCTCCTTACCTCGCGCCTTCATAGCAAGCTAGTTCCTCCGTCTCGTTGCTTTTGATGGACTTAGGTTTACCACATATTTTCAACTAGTATCAACTCGACTAGATGCGTTATGACCAGATGGCGTAGATGAACTAAATCTTTGGTTCTTTCATAGCATGGTAGAATTAGATGTTGTTTCTCGAGAAGCATGATGCCATAGATTTTTTGTCACATGATCCAATTATATTTTTGTCACACGATCCAATTATATTATTGTGCACATAGAACATTAAAGTGTTACAAGCATTAGATGTTGACGAACCTCAAATAGGTACCATTGCTATAGACTGTAGTTATTTACAGCTGATCAATTTGTCACCCTGTTAATAAGACAACCAGATGAAGTAGTAACAGTTTACCATATTAAATTTATTGATTATATAATTTATCTGATACTCAAAGAACTTGATCAGATGCAAGTAAATTCAATTACCAATTGTAGTTATTTTTTTATTGCCTCATGTCAGCACACACTTGGTTGCATGTTGCATTATACATGGTACTAGTTTTATATTTGCATTAGTGTTATTTTTGCATTAGTGTTAGCTACTGCCAGAAAGTTTTATATTCGCTAATGTCACGAAGTTATATATTTTCTTTCAACAGGATGGACGAGCTGAATGGAGAAATAGTATGCGCAGTTGAAAAATGGTGCAAGTTTGTTGCAGCTCTATCGAGCGGTCAACGCGCTAGAGTGGCTGATACAACATTGCACAGCATGCTGCAGATACCATCTCTTAAGATGCGTACCCTACTGATTAGGTATATGATTGAGAATTTTCAGGCCAGCACGGCCAGATTCATTATACAAGAGCAAGTTGGGGAGGTGACTCTCAGTGCGGTCGACGTCGAGTGCATCTTTAACCTCGAGAACCAAGGACTGTCCGCTTCAGACATTCTGACTAAAGAAGGCGAGGACATCGAGGAGTGGGTGCCGCCACAATTTCTCAGTAAGACATCAGAAAACATACTGATTGATAATCTCATTGAGGACATAATTAAAAGTAAAGCCACCGACGACGATTTCCTTCGGAAAGTAGTCCTTGTCCTATTAGGAACAATTATTGCTCTCATGTCGAGCAAGATTGTGCCAAAGCAGTACTACGCTTTGGTCGATGATGTGAAACGTATTTAAAAGATTAACTGGAATGCCTTCACCCTGCTTGTTCTCCTTGATTGCCTTCGCATAGTCAAGAAAGGCAAACACCTCCGCCAATGGCCAAAAGGCAATTTGGCTCTGTTGCAGGTATACATATGAGACCTGTTGCATAATGTCAATTATCATATCATTGCAATTTTATGTGATGTATTGTACTAACTCTAAATCCTTATTTTTTTTAGTACTTGTACTGGGAGAAGGTGCAACCTGTCGAAGGCGAATGCGCCTATAATCCCAACTTGTCCATACAACCTCTTATGAGGAACTGGACCGAAGGTGCAGCCACTAGGAGAGATCGGTTCGACTATGACAATGGGCGCGGCCGTGGTAATGTCAAGGTAAGTCATTGTGTTCTGTCTTTCTTAAATGTTTTGTAACTTAATAATATTTATTTTTTATTCATCACATATACTTCAATATAGCATGCAGATCGAAAACAATATCACCCAAGAGTATAGGGCGCAGGAGCCCAAAATCCCAAATAATGCGCCTACCATGAAGCCAAAAACAAAGCCTGCAAATGGAAACGCAAAGAAGTCGACGACAGCCCCAATCTCGGAAGATTTGATGGAGCTTCTAATGAAGCGGTGCATGGACTTCATACACACCCAGATGAGGCAAATCCCTGATCAAGTTGCTGAGGTGTCACACCCTAAGTTTATAGTTTGCAGTATGTTTGCTGTTTTAAACCATGCAAGCATTACTAAATTTATATTTCTATTGCAGAGGTTGTTGGAGAAGTTGAACAAATCAGGTGTCATGTACAAGCCGGCTGCTGCCGCGCCATCCGCGGACAATGATGTGGATGAAGAACTGGATTCGTTCGAGAACGGTCCATATGAAAAGAAGGATGACATAGACTCACCCGGAGAGACTGTCATTGACATGACGCAGCCTGATGAAGTGGTTCCCAACCATAAAACCGTACCTGAGGTACTATCTATATATATTTCTGTCTATAATTTTCTCCTTTAATTTATTTACGTGCTGAAATGTTCACATGATTTTGTTTGCCAAACAGAAAACCCCAACGAAGATGAATGGGCACAAGGAAGCTTCACCTATTAAGCGTAATGATGAATGTGGCGCTACACCCGAAAACCCTTGGGTCGTTGGTACTTCTACTCAAGCACCTTCATCGGACATAGACATTTGTCCATCTTCTGTCAACAAGTTCATGGCTAAGGCAAATGGAAAAAAAGGGTGCAACAATCGATAAGGATGAGGAAGTTATGTCCGGTAAGCGCAAGAGGACCGTTCCTAAGAAATTTGAATCCCCCTACGCACTTGACAAGCCCAGCAGGCGTCCCAACCGTGGTCAGAAACCCTCCGGTACTTCGACTGTTACTAGAGGTATCGTAACTAACTTGCTTATTTTGTTATATGCTACGAATGCATATGATCACCATTGTTGACGTTCATATTATTTCATGCAGCTCTGTTTTCTGAAAATCATGAGCCGGAGGTTGTGGCAGATGAGTTGACGCCGGAAATAATTGATGCAGCTGTTTCATTTGTCGAGTTAGCTGCTAGCACCGAGAAGAATAAGGGGAAGAAAGTTTACTACAGTACAGGGGCGTGGCATATCTCTGACTTCCGAAAGGAATCTACCGGTACTAACTCACAGATGGCTGTCGGATGATGTAAGTACTACTTGCATGTCCTGTTATTAAAATTCTCAATAATCTATGTCTCAACTTTCAACATGTAATGCCCTGATATTCTATGAAGGTTATTGATGCTTATATGGGACATTTGGAGCTGCGCGTTGGTCATGATCGTTACCTCTGTCTAGCATGGAGATCCAAATTTTTGTAGATCGTGTTATCGCACTGCAGACGATCCATTGCCGCCGAGCTGCAACATGGATAGTGCTCATTCAAAGCTGGAGCAGTTGATAGAGTCACGAAAGAGTATACTGTGTGTGATAAGGTACGTTATGTTTGTAATTCTTCACTACAGGACATTTCATCAAGTATTTCATTTGATCCACAATGGTTTTTTGCACTGTAGACGTATACCGTGTTGAATATCGACAATGCCCACTGGATGACCGTGGTCATGTGCACTTGATCAAGCAAGAATTCCAAGTTCTCGATTGGCTCTATCCTCTGGACCTGACAGAAAAAGATCAGAAAGCACCGTAATATAACCAACATTTGTACCATTGGTCTTACATGTTGTTTATTATTCGTCTTTAACACTATCCTCTTTATAGCGAATGGCTATAGCACACGATATGCACCTAGCAAATCTTATTACACCAGGGAAATATCCGGACGTAAGTAAGTGGCCTATCAATGAGTATGACATGCCCCAACAAGAGGATGGGTGAGTTAATAGGACATCATCCACATTCAAACAACAACACACATGTACGTATTGCCCACCGCTAATGTTTGCATATGTACCAGGAACTCTTGTGGCCTTTTTGTCACAGAATGTCTAGAACATTGGGACGGGGACCGAATGACCCGCGATTTTACACAGGTATGCTGTTATTTACGTTTGTAGACTAGCTAGTATGGTCGTGTAGCAACTTCAGTTCATGTAACCTTTATGTCATTTTTTGCAGGCCTCCGTTGACGCAAGGAGAAGATGTTTCGTCGCCGAGTTGATTATGTCACCTTCGAACAGGATGGAGTGTGTGAAGAACAAAATTCGCGAAATCGCAAGGAAAAGGCGCACCTGAAGAATTCATGCGGCATGCAAGATTCAAGTTTTAGTGGTTTGGATTTAGTCCGGTCGAAGGTTTCGACGGCATGATTATCTTAGGGTTTCTATCATTTTTATGTAGTAAACAGGGCATCTCGAATATTGTGACACATACATGTGTATGTGTCTGCTGACAATTCGCTTCGTGCATACAATTCGGTCATACAATTCGCTCGGAGAAGACAATTTGGTCGTACCAATAAAGTTTTGGCTTCACTTATCAATTGTTCTTGCCTAATATTTTTCTCGTTCTCCAATTTTTCATAATTATTTATCACATTAATAGTATTCGCATTCTCAACTGCTCTCCTAAGTTTCATATTAAAATTTTCAAATTCTTTACTTTTTTTAAAACTCTACCAAGCTTAGCTTTCTGCCTTAGCTATCTGCATGTCATCATCTTGCATAATCTCCTGGTAATTCCCCCTCATCACATGATTATGAAAAGTAGTCATATTAGCTAAGTAAATATACCGAGCCAAAATGTAATATTACACAGATGAAAATTAGTCATGTCAGCTCGTTGGCTCTATCGCGTGTTATCACGCATCATGTTTTTCCATTTTGTTTTACAAACCCGTCGTTTTTTTATTGTATGTATAATTAAATTTTTATTTTATCTCCAAGATGCCAGGCACGGCCCATCTAACCACCTGAGGGGCCCCACAGCGGCCCTATCGTGCCGGCAGCGCTACACCAGCCAATTTTGCCAGGTTCACATCGATCTTTCCCCTTTTCTCGTTTCCCTTTCCAAAATCCCTAGCCCTCTCTCTCCATTTGCGCCTCCAAATCTCGATGGTGAAAGCATGACAAATGAAGGCCGAGCGGCGGTAGCCAAGGGCGAGAAGAGCGGTGGCGACCGCAAGTTAGGTCGAACCCTGGGTCCTGGAAGCAGGTGGGGCGGATTCAGTGGCTCAGGAGGCAGCGTCGACGGTGGATCGAGTGGAACAGGGGACGGGGGTTTCGTGGGCGGCGGCGGGCCGGGAGAACCCACAGCTAGGGTTTCTTCAGTGCTACACTTTGGTGGCAAAAAGGTAAGTTCTTTACTGTTGTTCTTACGTCCCCAAAGATTATCGCCCACAATTCATGACCTGTGGCCCTGACAAGCTCCATCTATGTGGTCATCAGGAAACTCCTGGTGGCCGTGTCTGCATAGATGTGGACAATTTTGGCAGCGCATTCGTGGGATGTGTGTTTGAGGTTAGTCTACTAAGCATGTTCTTCAAACTAGTATTGCTATTGCGGTCAAGCTGCAAAAAAGTTCAGTGTTTAATGCTTGCAGTGACAAGTTCAGTTATACATTGACTTGAATTGCTTATGATTTATTTAGGATGATATCACTTCTGAGTATGTTGAATGGGTTGATGGGGAGTGGGATAGCAAAGCAAAGTCAGTCATTAAGTATCTTGCCATGAAGAACAAGAAACTGGAGACTAAGATTACAGAATATGAAGCTGAAATTAAAAGGAATGAGAAAGAAAAGAGGGCAATGGTTGAGATGCACAAGGAAATATTGCTCTATAGGGATAGGATTTTAGGATTTGGAGGTCTTCAGATTCTTGGCCTGCTTGCCATTATGATTGCTGTCATAGTTAGCAAGTAGATTGTTCATAAAGTTATTGACATCATTGTAATTGACATGATGAAATGCTGGTGAATTATTTGCTATTCTATTAAGTTTATGGGCAAAGTGTAACAGAGATTGCAGCATAAATAACATGGGGCCATCATGATTGATAGACAATGCACTTTTGGCATGTTCTATATTTGGCAGACAATGCACTTTTGGCATGTTCTACATTTGGCAGACAATGCACTTTTGGCATGTTCTATATTTGGTAAGTGATGCACATGGGAACATCACCTAGCAACACTACTGATTTGTGCAGCAGCCCAGTTCATTGTCTTGTTGCAACATAGGAGCAACATCTAGCAGCACTGAAGCAAAGCAACAGTACATATTCAATATTCTGAAATTTAACTGAACTTGACACTTAGGGTGACAAGTAGATATTCAGTTCTTCATCAACAAAGAACCCGACCAAACCGTACCGATTGCATAACTTATATGCTTACATATAAAAGCATACCTAACCAACATCAAACCCAAAATAATGTTAACTTATATGCTGAAACATATAACAACATACCTAACTTAAGATAACCAGCAGCTTCCTACTCCTACAGCAACTGTGCCCATCTTCACGTCTTCAGAAATTTGAGGCGACGTGAGTGGCGCACCACACACGGAGGAGCCTTCTTCTTGACCGCTGTCCTGTTCGACAGCTGAGCCACCTGATCCTGAGCCACCTACTCTTCTTCCACCTTCACTATGTCAGGGAGGAGGGGAAGGAGCTCGACGTCGATGGGCATTGTCTTGCCACCCTCGACGGCGACCGACGCTACCATTTGCACGACGTCCTCCTCGCCCTCCTCATGGTCATCAGGGATGACCAGTACCTCCTCCACGTCGTCCTCAACGACGTCGGAGCCCAACGGCAGGACTGGCTTCGGCACGTGGCGGACCTGGTAGTCTGGGCTGACGGGCGCAGGGAGAGCGAGCTCGGCGCCGACGCTGGCCCTCGACGCGACGCTGCGGCCGGATCTGGTCAGCATGGCGTCATGGTGGTGGAGCGGTACATCCACCACCTTGCACGCTGAACAGGGAGTCGCTCAAGCGTGGGCTCTCTCGCATTGCCCACACGAGGAGGAGAGCGGCGGAGGCCGCGGCCATAGGGGAAGGCGCGCTTCTTCTCGGCGTCGGTGAGGACTTTGACGAGGCCACGCTGCGTGGTTGACCAACATCTCCGCCGGTTGGGAACCAGCCGCACACCTCCGCCAACTGCGTGCGCCACCCTCGTCATCGCCGGGCGAGGTCCATCATCGCTCTTCGCCAGCCGAGGCTTCTCTCCATGGAGGCGGCCAGCGGTCGCCAAGTAGGGTTTTCTCGATCTCCGTAGGTGGGGATAAGAGGGAGTTCAAACCGCGCCCGTGGGAGGTAGGTGAGTGCGTGCTGGGGAGGAGAGTGGTACAGTTACTTATTGAATGGCATTTAGGACGTGGGGAGGGGAAATGTACAATATTCTTTCTACCTCCCGCCCCGGTCATAACACAGTAAAGAATTTTTTTGATTTTTGTTTTGAGGGAAACATCTTACTTTACTTAAACAAAGTCTGGGATCTCGTCTGCTAATACGCTAAGGATACAATCAGGGGGCGAAAGCCTCCAAACCAAAGAAACACAATCACCTACAGCTACCTTAGCCAAAGTATGAGCCGCCCGATTAACACAGTATATAATTGAAGCAAGTGTGCTACTCTTCTTCCTTCTCCACTTTTTTGCACATGATAAAAGACAAGCTAAGTTAATGAATGATAAAAATTTTTAGTAATCCACAATGCATACAAACACTTACTTCTAATTTAGTTTGCATTTCTTGCTACGTCTAGTGTGTCCTAGCAATTTGCAAGCGCCGCACCGGGTTTTCAACTCATCAAAAGAGAGTGGTCTACCATTTTTCGAGACAAGGCGGCTCTCATCTACCTTTGTTGCACCGTTGCTTGACACTTTCATAGGATCTTTAACCGCAATCATGTTGCCTTCACCATCGTCCACATATTCAACTGCACACTTACTGATGTCATTTGTTTGCTTGATCAAATTTTCCTGTAGCAGATCATACTCATGACTCTTAGCTATCACAGCCTTCAAAATCTCCTGTAACTGATCCCACAAAGCAGGGTGTTTGCATGCCGCATGCATAGCTTCAGACACTAACACACTGACCTGGCTATATTTCATTCTTTCCCCGGCCCTAGTCCAACCAATTCCCAACAGATCGCTTGTGCGCCTCGCGGGCAGTCCCAACCTTGCTTCTTTCATGAACCGAACAAGAACTAAGCACTTTGGTATTTCAGATATGTTCAAGTGCTCCAGTACATGGAATATGTGCTTGCAAGGTAGACCCTTTCGAATCATTCTTCTGCAGCTGCACCTTTATAGTTTCATGAATTTACTGGTGTATACTCCATCCAAAAACGGCGCTTCCGGTTATTCTTCCAGGCCATGATGTATTGCTGTGATCCGTCTCCCAGCTTAATTTCTACAATCTCCATGCCGTCAATTTTTCTAAGATCATCTTGCAACATATAGAAGTTTGCTGGAGTGAAGACGTGAGAAGCAGCTATCTCAAGTTTCCTCGAGCTAGTAACTGGCACCGGTAAACTCTATGAGGCCGTGCAGTCATCTCGCGCCTGCTTACACGGATACGCATTAACGGCGTTCTCATAGTGCAAAATCATATCCACCTGTGGTCATTTCACCGTCTAGGTGGAGGTGAAGGCATGAGTTCAGGCTTTCACTCCGCTGGTTTCTTTTCATGCCAAGCCAAAACCCCTCTGTTAGATAAGCCGCGGCCCACAGTCTCCTCTTCTTATACATCCAGCTCAACCATGTTATAGTTTTTTTCCGACTGCCATCTTTTGGAAAAATACGTGCCATCTCTCCTCAAACGTGGCCGTGGACGTGCTGTAGTCTGAGTAAGAGTTCAGAACTCCTTCAAGGACTTGTGATCGAGGTGAATCTTCATTTTTTCTAGATGCCACGTATATATACGGTGCCACACGTCTGGCAAGACTTCACGAATTGCCTTGATCATCGTGAAGCGTCAAGATTCGTGATAACACTCTTAGGCATCTTTTGTCACATGGACCTCAAAAAGTCTGCAGAAGCCACACGTATGTCTCCTCGGTCTCGTCCAAACTATGGCACAACCAAAACAGTGGTCTTCCGGTGATTGTTAAGACCAACAAAAGGTATGAATGGCATACCATAGCGGTTCATCTTGTACGTCTGTCAAATACAAGCACGTCAGCCGAAGTCCTCATAGTCATGACGAGATCGGGAGTCGCACTGTAACATCCTATTCAAATGTCCTTCCTTATCTAGCTTGTACTCGAAAAAGAAGCTAGGATCCTCTGCTTCCCTCATCGCCATGATGCCTATGGCTATGGCAACATCACCTTTTGAAAGCTGCTTCCTCTTCTCCCTGGCGCAAAGGTTGTATATTTCACGCCTGGTAAAACCAACACCGCCGTACCATACATGTTTGCTGATGAAGCAATCCATCATGTCATAAATTCTAATCCCTGCAGCTCCCATGGACATTATCTCATGCTTCTGGTACTCTTTGATTTTTATGTGGGACCAAAGAAAAGGTACCTCGTCCGGTCCTGCCAACATATGGCTATGCTTGTCCTCAAAACTTTCAACATACCAAACCCCACGCTTTTGGTCAAGCTTGACGGTTAGGTGCGCTTCGCAAAAGCAGCGTGTCTCGGCTCTGAGCCTACGGCCGTGTCCTTCCTCGGTTAGCAACTTGCTGTCACGTTTCCCTTGTCTGGAACAAACAAACCGCCTATAACGCATATGATGTGACTCGGTTTTGCTATACCTGACCTTATTCTTTCTAATGCTGAAACCATTCTCTCTAGCATAGCTGTTGTAGAAATCATACGGAGCATCGTGAGACGTAAAGGTCATTTCCATTATCTGCATGAACATATCCCTCTTATCATCTGCACTGGCAGTATTTTGGACATTCTTTGCCCCATCATCTTGTGTCACCTACACAATCAAACCACAGCCATGAAAATAGTTTTCTATGGTTTAACATTACTTCCATACAACATTGCTTACAGACATACCTCACTCATGATGACCGACGACTGGGACTCCCCAGAATCAGGTGCATCTAATGATTCGTCGTTAAGGCCTGTCTCCGCGTCGGATTCACCATAATAGTCGTACGCATTATGACATTCGGAAATGAAATGAAAAATACAACACAAATACATAATTGCTTATCATATAATATTCCAGAAGAAATTCAATTTGCATGCCAACAAAAATTTTCACTTCCGTACCTGACTAATGTAATCTTCATTCGAGAGCTCCGAGTTGTTTTCCTGATCATCATCAAGCTCATCGTCTATAAATTTTCAACACAAAGAATTAATGTTGTAGGATGCCACCAAAAAATTACAACATGACAATGCCACTCACATTAAGATCGTCCCATTCGTTCCCATTCTCTGACCGATCTTCACGATCTGAATTTTCATCATCTGACCAATCTTCTATCCAGTCTTTCATTAGTTCTCCAAACTCCATGTCTACCATGATATCAGTTAAGTCCTCGTCCGCCATTTCCTACAACCAATAATATGTATCATCACATGTGCAAACATTACCAATGATGAAATATACAACACATAGCACACGATCACGGATGTTATGTAAACAACCCCAACTGAGGCCGTTCAGATCTGCCAAACATAGTAAGGAAGATGGCCACGGCACCCGTCGTGATCACTTTCAATCGCGAGGAACTGCACGATCTCAAAACCTAGCTAGATCTGTGATTACCTCTGCCGCCGGATACCTAGGTTAGCCGCCACATCAAATAACGATACTGGTGGTGCGCACAGCCGACGGCAACCGACGCTACGTGAACCCAGATCACGAGGAGCAGCACTACCGGAACAAGATCCACGATCGCATGTGCCGTCGGGTAGCTAGGTCACCCGCCCCGCTAGGTTAACGACTACCACTGGCGGCGGCAGTTCGTTCGATGTTGCCGCGAGCGAGACTAGAGGGGGGACGCGGGATGCGGTACCTGTGCGTGCTCGTTGGAGATTCACGATGTAGCCGCGCCCGCTGTCCGACGAGATCGCCGGCGACGAGATAGCCGCCGCTGGAGATCTACTACGTGACGTTTGGAGCTGCATCAATGCTCGCGAGATTGATGGAGCTACATGAATGATTGGATTCGGCAGGTCTTACGTGGACGTGGGGTCGTGTGATGTTTTTTTTTTCGACCAGGGTACTGTCGATATCACGGTCTGGGTTATATGAGGGCTAGACAGGGCTTGGATCTGGGCTACGGTGGGCCAGAAAAAACAAACTTCAAGCGGGACAAAATACCCCTCCGAAATTAGGTTAGGGGGGAGCACCGGAGCAGGCCTTCTTGTACCCATATACCAACCGCATTCACAACCCACCTCATAGAGCATCGGAGATTTCCGGCCTCGTCTCTGGTTTTTCCTCTTTCTTTACCACCTCCCCCCTTACTCCTCTAAAAGCCCACTCCTCCTCATTGTAAACACTCCCTCGCTCGCACACATCTCTCATCTCCTCTTTCCGATCACTCCATCGATCTCCGCAAACCCCTAGCTAGCAAGCGAGCTGGAACCAGCCATGGACAACCCTTCTTCGACCATCGGCCGCGCATCGGAATCCCCCTTGCGGGCCTCATCCCGCGGGCGCAAGCATGTAATCAAGTCTAGCATGAGGTGGCCGTCACCAAGAACCTATGCTGCAGGATATTTATCAAATGTGGTGGCTATATAAGTAACAAGATATTTACTGGTAACTAACAAGATATTTACTCAACAAGAAAATGTGGTGTCTATATAATATTTCAAATCGCATAACAGGATATTTATCAAATACATTCAACTCATTAAAAATGATGCCATCGTATTTCCAAAGGCTTCTTTACTAGATTATACTTAAAGTACAGACTTACAAACTTGTGTATGTCATATTTTTTGATTAGGTGATTGATAAGATAGATATGGGTAGGAGCTTCGGTTGAATCGTTTTGTTGTGGAAATAAGATAGATATGGCTTTTCATGCATATTGTGTGTTTTTGTATGGAATTGGCCCCCTCCTGTGCTTTGATCACGCTACGCCACTGTATGTTGTAGTCATGCATGCATGCGCATTCCTTGCTTTTTCTTATTATGCCTATAGATAATCCATGGAGGTAGCAATAAGAATTTATTCTTTGGCTTTATGATTTACATATATTTTTACAACAAATTAACCGATGTTTGGAGGGCCACTGCACGTGTGGAACAAATGTGCGATCCAAGTCCTCGTACTACTCAGCTTCGGTCTGCAAATCATTCTCCTTATCCTTGCCTCTACCCGCCGGCGCAGATCCTCCACCTTGCCGCGGATCTGCCTGAGGGTGCTCCTTTGGCTCGCCTATCTCATTGCCACTGCACTATTATCACCTACATCTTGTTTGGTGGTGCACTGTTTCTTGACACGGTGTCATTATTCAAGGCTGCAATGTCAACCTGGACATGTGATTTATTGGACAATAAAGGAGGATGGGGTAAGACGCTTTCTAATGTAATTCAGTCTTCCTGTCGCCTTGTGAAGGCGGCATCCAGGAGAGAGTGGTCAGGATCCGTTGGGCAGTATAATTTGTTCGACGTGTGCTCTCGTGACACGACCAAGACAAGCATCAGAGTATTACGGATGATGAAGCTCGATGATTGGTGGAAGAAATATCAGCACAAGGGGACCTTAGTGATTTAAAGGGATGTCCGGGAGTTGTTGTATGAAGCTGTTAGACATACTAGGGTTTGGAACAATGCTCGATACCCTTGGTGGGTACGGCTGTCATATATTTATAAGAGGGAACCGTACAAATACAGGTTATGTTACAACATGCATATCTAATATATACTTAGTCTAACACCCTCCCTCAATCTTAACTATGTCCTGAAACACTTAGAAGGTTAAGATTGTGACGACATCCTTCAAAAGAAGGCAAGGGCAAAGGTTTAGTGAAAATATCAGCAAGCTGATCCTTAGAAGAAACAAACTTGATCTGAAGGGGCTTCTGAGCAACACGTTCCCTCACAAAATGATAGTCAACTTTGATGTGCTTCGTTCGGGCATGAAATACTGGATTGGATGAAAGGTATGTGGCACCGATGTTATCACACCAAAGGACAGGTGGCTGAGTTGGGGAGACCTTCAACTCTCGAAGCAACGATTGCACCCACATGATCTCAGCTGTGGCATTAGCAACGGTTTTGCACTCAGCTTCGGTACTACTCCGAGACACCGTAGCTTGCTTGCGAGCTTGCCAGGCGATCAAGTTAGGCCCAAAGAACACAACATGTCCCCCCGTGGATCGCCGATCATCAGGACTACCAGCCCAATCGGCATAAGAAAATGCTGAGATCAGTCCAGAACACGCAGGCTGAAGATGGAGACTATATGAACCAGTGTGACGAACATAGCGCAAGATGCGCTTAACAGCTGACCAATGAGAATCACGCGGTGCATGAAGGTACTGGCACACACGGTTAACTGCAAATGATATGTCTGGTCGAGTAATGAGCAAGTACTGCAAGCCAGCCACAATGTTGCGGTACTCAGTGGCATCCTCAGGAGAGAGCAAGTCACCAGCAAGAGCTGTCAGTTTGTCTGTGACAGACATGGGAGTCGTAGCAGTCTTGCACTGTAACATACCTGCATGACGCAGGAGATCCTGAGAGTACTTCTTCTGAGTAAGAGTCAAGCTGCCATCAGAATGAAGTACCTCCAGACCCAGAAAATAATGCAGTCTCTCAAGTCCTTAACAGCAAACTCAACACCAAGAGAGGACACAAGCCGATCCGTAGCAGTAGCAGACGAACTGACAAGGATGATGTCATCAACATAGACCAAAATGTACATAGTCACCTCAGGTCGCTGAAGAATAAACAGAGACGTGTCCGCTGTAGAAGGGAAAAACCCATGTGCATGAAGAGCAGCGCCAAGACGGGCATGCCACGCACGCGGGGCCTGCTTCAGACCATAGAGAGCTTTGACAAGGCGACACAAATGATGTGGCTGAGCAGGATCAACAAAACCTGGCGGCTGACGCATATAAACCTCTTCTTCGAGAACTCCATGGAGAAAGGCATTCTGAACATCAAGCTGTCGAAGCGACCATCCGCGAGTAACAGCCAAGGAGAGAAGAATACGAATAGTAGTTGGTTTAATAACAGGAGTGAATGTCTCTTCGTAATCAATGCCATACCGTTGTTTGAATCCCTTGGCAACCAGGCGTGCCTTGTACCTCTCAATGGAGCCATCAGCATGTTTCTTCATCTTGAATACCCATTTAGAGTCAATGACATTGACACCAGATGGAGGTGGAACAAGACGCAAAGTGTTGTTTCTTTGAAGAGCATGAATCTCCTTCTCCATTGCAGCACGCCAATGTGGGATGCCAAGCGCTGCTTGAAAATGTTGTGGCTCAGTCGTAGGGTCAGCCTCAGCATGCGCCACACAGGCCGCAAGCCACGCGACAAAGGCTGCCACGCTTCTTCGGTTGGAAGATGCCACTTTTGCTGCGAGTATGGGGACGCAGAACGACAGGCGGAGGTGGCGCTGGAGCTGCCACACCAGAGGAGCCACTGTCCATCAGCGGCAAGGAGGACGCGCCTGCGGGCGAGTCAACAAGCGCATCCGGTGGCACGGTCAGGGTCGGCGAAGACAGACCGGGCGTGACCGGCGTCGACGGACCAGGTGACGAAGACGAGGCGATCGGCGCGGCCGCCAGCCCAGGTGATAGCGCCGCGGGTTTAGCCAGCTCGGCCGACAGCTCCGCGGGTTCAGCCGGCCCAGGCGACAGCGAGGCCGCCGGCCCAGGCGACTCGGGCACCCCGTCGGATCCACGTGCATGGGACATGCACGCGTGATCGACGTCGGGGACAGTCGGGGTAGCGGCGGGGGCAGCCGGCGTAGCAGCAGCTGGCGTAGTTGTGGCCATATCATCATCAAGAAGCTCAAGTCGAGCGCCTCATCCAGTCCCTGCACCATGGTTAGGCAACAGCAGAGGAGAATATGCAGCATCCACAAATTGATCAGGCAAAACTGGAAAAGAGTGCAACTCGGCGACGGGAGTATCGGTGGATGATGTGAGCGTGGAAAACGGGAAGATAGTCTCATCGAACACAACATCACGAGAAATGTAAACAAGACTCGTCGGAATGTGAAGACACTTGTAACCTTTGTGAGAGGACTGTACCCAAGAAACACACATTGTTTGGATCGATACTCAAGTTTATGCTTATTGTACGGAGGAAGATGCGGCCAACACGCACAACCGGACACTTTGAGGAGGGAGTAATCTCGAGTTCCATTAAGCAACACTTCTAGCGGATACTTCATGTGAAGAAGCCGTGTGGGAATCCTGTTTATCAAAAAATAGGCAGTAACAAAAGCATAGCTCCAGAACCGAAACGGGACAAAGGCATGTGCAAGAAGTGTTAGGCCAGTTTCAACTATGTGACAGTGCTTGCGCTCAGCTGCACCGTTCTGTTGATGTGTATGAGGACAAGACACATGGTGTGAAATGCCAAACTTCTGAAAGAAGGTGTTAAGGTTACGATACTCACCCCCCAGTCTAACTGAACATGGATAATTTTGTGCTTAAGCAATCGCTCAACATGTGCTTGAAATTGCATAAAGACATGAAACACATCAGATTTGCGCTTAATAAGATAAATCCAAGTAAAGCGACTGAAAGCATCGATGAAACTGACATAATAGTTGTGACCACTGACAGAATTTTGGGCTCAGCCCCACACATCTGAAAACACAAGTTCAAGAGGAGCCGTGACAACACGACTTGATACAGAAAAAGGCAACTGATGACTCTTGCCTTGTTGACATGCATCACACACTAGAAACTCCTTATTACTCGACTCAACAGAAAGACGATGACGATGAAGCACATGGCGCACAATGGGAGTAGCAGGGTGGTCAAGGCGAGAATGCCACTGCGACGATGACACCCGAACACCACTGAAAACTTGAGAGGCTCGTGGCACATCAAGCGCGTATAAGCCATCGCGAGCTCAACCACTAAGAAGAACGTCCCTCGTGTCCTGGTCCTTAACAAAAAAATGGAAAGGGTGAAACTCAACAAACACATTGTTGTCACGAGTTAATTTAGGAACCGAGAGTAAACTACGTGTGACTGAAGGAACACGAAGGACATCAAGCAGACGCAAGGTTTTAGTGGTACGTGAAAGGAGAGATGCCTGACCAACATGTGAGATGGGCATACCTGATCCATTGCCCGTGCGGACCTGATCATGACCGGTGTAGGGCTGGCGAGTGGCCAGCTTGTCAAGCTGGCTCGTCAAATGGTCCGTAGCGCCCGTGTCCATGTACCAGGCAAGATCCACAAAGTATGAAGGAGTGAACCCGGATCCTGTGTAGCGAGAGCAGCTTGCTTCTCATTGCCCTTCCCATTGTTCCCAATGCCAAGAAAATCTTGTTTAAAGCGACGATGACAGCGAGACGCCAAGTGCCACCCAATGCTACAGAGTTGACACTCAACCCCACCACCACATGCCTTGCAGTGGAGCCGCTTGCGGCCAGCCGTCGGAGGAGGTGGAGCGAGCGGACGGGGCTGGTTGCCCGAGGACGGCGACGCTTTCTGCTTGGCACCGCAGGCACCCCCGCGGAGAGCAGCGTTCGCAGAAGGACCCAGAAGGACCCTCCGTGTAGACGCCAATGAAGCGGCGAGCAGCGAGCCACTGTTCGATGTTGAGGAGGCGTGCGTAGAGATCGCGAGGCGGCATCGGCGTGTCACGTCCATTGATGTTTTCAACAAGAGAATCATAGTCCTCATCAAGCCCATTGAGAATGAACGAAGTAAACTCCTCATCACGGAGAGGCTTCTCAATGGATGACAGTGTATCAGCCAAGGTTTTGACCTTGTTGAAGAAGGCCGTGACGGAGAGATCATTTTTCTTGACCTCGCCCAGTTGATTACGAATGGCAGAATAACGTGCCAGCGACTGTGAGGAGAAGTTGGAGTCGAGCGTGGCCCATGCGTCCCTCGACGTCGCGGCAAAGACCACCGTGCTGGCCACGGAGGGAGTGAGCGAGGACTGAATAGCACCCAGAATAGCCTGATCCTGAGTGATCCACCGACGATGAGCTGGGTTGGACACCATGACGGAACCACCACCAGCTGAGGGCACTGGAACCACGGCCGGAGGGCACGGCAGCGAGCCATCAACATACCCCTCAAGGCAGTGACTATGCATCAGCGGCAACACTTGAGCACACCGCAGGAGGTAGTTATCACCGCAGAGCTTCACCGTCACCAGATGAGCAAAGTGGAACGGTCCTGGATCGGCCACCGGCGCGGAGAACGGCGGGTCAGGCGTCGGGACTCCACTGAACGAAACCAGCAAATCGGTCAACGGAGGCGTATGGTAGTGTTGGTGATGACCGGAGGGCGCCGAAGGGGGCACACCGTAGGGTAGTGCGGCAGGCGCGGCGTATGACCGAGGAGCGGCGGCGTAGGGCGCACCATACGGTGCTTCATAGTGCACCGCAGGAGGTGGACCGTACGACACCGGTGGCGACGCGACGTACGGCGCAGGGTACGGGCCACCATAGGGCGCCTGTATGGGAGCGCCATAGGGCCCCGAGGCCAGCGCCGTCGGGGAATTGAGCCGAGCAGGGGCCGCCGTAGCGCCTCCATAGCGAGGCGCCGTTGGAGGCCGGCGGTGGAGGCGCATCATGCTGCAGAATCGGGGCGCCGGCCGCGAGCGATTGCATCGCGGGTGATCGAGGCGGCGCAGGGGGATGCGACCCCGACTCGGTCGATCGGGCCCAAGCGAGCGGAGGCGACGCCAGGAACGGAGACTCCATCGCTAGGGTTGAGAGAGGCGGCACGGCGGTAGAGGCCGACGCGGCGGCAGCAGAGGAGGCGGAAGCGCGACACGGATCGAACGCGTCGTCTGATACCATGTTAGACATACTAGGGTTTGGAACAATGCTCAATACCCTTGATGGGTACGGCTGTCATATATTTATAAGAGGGAACCGTACAAATACAGATTATGTTACAACTTGTATATCTAATATATACTTAGTCTAACAGAAGCGATATGGCAGATGATTAAGAATAATGATGATCTCTCTAGGCTGTTCGATGTGAAATTGCTGGAAGGTAATATTGAGCTTCAAGATGTGATCTTTGTCTGGCACATCACCACAAATATCGTCCTCTTGTATCCCGAAGCAAACACAGTACAATCCCCGTGTTTTGGGGGCGATCAAGGCCCTCTCAAACTACATGATGTATCTGCCCGTGGCACGCCACGACATGCTACCAGCCCTTAAGGTCCGTAGCATGTGCAAGCAGACTAGTGATGCTCGGTAGGACATTTGGAGTGAAGCGACTTCGTGCAAAGGATGGCAGGTTTTGGACGCATACTGCGTGCCCTGGATATCAGGAGAAAGAGAAGAAGACGAAGATAAGGTGTGGCTTTCAAAGCCACATGCTAGGCTAGCTGGTAAGAGTATTGGAGCATTATTGGTCCATGGTGCTTTATTCCACAACTTTCGTATGGTGTCTGAGTCACAAGAGAATGAGCCACACGATCATTTTCCACAATATGAATGGATCATTTTCCACAATTTTCGTATGATGTCCTTGCTCATGGTGGCGGAGGTGGTCTTTGGTGGGCGCGGTGCCTGGTTGCTAAGGTGGTCGTGGTAACATCACACATACCAAAGTGGTCGTGGTAACATCATACAACCTAATAAATAAAGTGTTGCATGGCATCACACGCTGCATTATAGAAGTAGTAATATGAACTATGCATGTAGATGGGTACTTGCGCTCAGCAGCCCCCGCATCGTCCCGCTAGGGCGACTCGGGCGGCGCCCAAAACCTAGCCGCCGGGGGCGTGCACTCCCTCCTCCCCTCCCTCCGCTGCCGCCGGGCTAAGCCCGGGGGCCGACGGCGGTGGCGGAGGACTCCCTCTCTCCCGTGTCTCAAGGGTGGTGCGAGGCCCCTAAACATGTGTAGGCGCGGCCGATCCTGTCTTTGCGGTGCGGCGGCGATGACAGCGGCAGGCGGCGGTGTGGTGGTTGGCCCTACCTCGGACGACGGCGGCTGCAGGCGCGGCGGGTGGCCCGGTCACGGGCGGCGTCGTGAGCTGCAGCCGTGGCGCTCTGTTCATGCGGCGGCTGCGGCGGCGGCGTGGAGGGCTTGGTGGACATGTCGGCGTCACCTCCGGTCAGATATTGTCTGGCCAGTGCAGCTTGTTGGGGAACATAGTAATTTTAAAAAATTTACCTACGCACACGCAAGATCATGGTGATGCATAGCAACGAGAGGGGAGAGTGTTGTCCACGTACCCTCGTAGACCGAAAGCAGAAGCGTTAGCACAACGCGGTTGATGTAGTCGTACGTCTTCACGATCCGACCGATTAAGTACCAAACGCACGGCACCTCCGAGTTCAGCACACGTTCAGCCCGATGATGTCCCTCAAACTCCGATCCAGCCGAGTGTTGAGGGAGAGTTTCGTCAGCACAACGGCATGGTGACGATGTTGATGTTCTACCGACGCAGGGCTTCGCCTAAGCACCGCTACAGTATTATCGAGGCGGACTGTGGTGGAGGGGGCACCGCACACGGCTAAGAGATCCAAGGGATCAATTGTTGTGTCTATGGGGTGCCCCCTGGCCACGTATATAAAGGAGTGGAGGAGGGGGGAGGGCCGGCCTAGCTATGGCGCGCCCTGGAGGAGTCCTACTCCCACCGGGAGTAGGATCCCCCCCCCCTCCATGTAGTAGGAGTAGAAGTCAAGGCAAGGGAAGAGAGAAGAGAAGGAAGGAGGGGGCGCAGCCCCTCCCCCTAGTCCAATTCGGACTAGGACTTGGGGGGGCGCCCAACCTCTCCTCTCTCTTTCCCTTAAAGCCCAATAACGCCCATATACTCCCCGGCGAATTCCCGTAACACTCCGGTACTCCGAAAATACCCGAATCACTCGGAACCTTTCCGTTGTCCGAATATAGTCGTCCAATATATCGATCTTTACGTCTCGACCATTTCGAGACTCCTCGTCATGTCCCCGATCTTATCCGGGACTCCGAACTACCTTCGGTACATCAAAACATATAAACTCATAATATAACTCGCTATCGAAGCGTTAAGCGTCATGGACCCTACGGGTTCGAGAACTATGTAGACATGACCGAGACACGCCTCCGGTCAATAACCAATAGCGGAACCTGGATGCTCATATTGGCTCCCACATATTCTACTGAAGATCTTTATCGGTCAGACCGCATAACAACATCGTTGTTCCCTTTGTCACGGTATGTTACTTGCCCGAGATTCGATCGTCGGTATCTCAATACCTAGTTCAATCTCGTTACCGGCAAGTCTCTTTACTCGTTCCATAATACATCATCCCGCAACTAACTCATTAGTTGCAATGCTTGCAAGGCTTAAGTGATGTGCATTATCGAGAGGGCCCAGAGATACCTCTCCGACAATCGGAGTGACAAATCCTAATCTCAAAATACGTCAACCCAACAAGTACCTTCGAAGACACCTATAGAGCACCTTTATAATCACCCAGTTACGCCAGGACGCTTTAGTAGCACACAAAGTGTTCCTCTGATAAACGGGAGTTGCATAATCTCATAGTCATAGGAACATGTATAAGTCATGAAGAAAGCAATAGCAGAATACTAAACGATCGTGTGCTAAGCTAACGGAATGGGTCAAGTCAATCACATCATTCTCCTAATGATGTGATCCCGTTAATCAAATGACAACTCATGTCTATGGCTAGGAAACATAACCATCTTTGATCAACGAGCTAGTCAAATAGAGGCATACTAGTGACACTCTGTTTGTCTATGTATTCACACAAGTATTATGTTTACGGTTAATACAATTCTAGCATGAATAATAAACATTTATCATGAAATAAGGAAATAAATAATAACTTTATTATTGCCTCTAGGGCATATTTCCTTCAGTCTCCCACTTGCACTAGAGTCAATAATCCAGATCACATCGCCATGTGATTTAACATTAATAGTTCACATCACCATGTGATTAACACCCATAGTTCACATCGTCATGTGACCAACACCCAAAGGGTTTACTAGAGTCAATAATCTAGTTCACATCGCTATGTGATTAACACCAAAAGAGTACTAAGGCGTGATCATGTTTTGCTTATGAGAGAAGTTTAGTCAATGGGTCTGCCATATTCAGACCCGTATATATTTTGAAAATTTCTATGTCTACAATGCTCTGCACGGAGCTACTCTAGCTAATAGCTCCCACTTTCAATATGTATCCAGATTGAGACTTAGAGTCATCTGGATCAGTGTCAAAAACTTGCATCGACGTAACCCTTTACGATGAACCTTTTGTCACCTCCATAATCGAGAAACATATCCTTATTCCACTAAGGATAATTTTGACCGCTGTCCAGTGATCTACTCCTAGATCACTATTGTACTCCCTTGCAAAACACAGTGTAGGGTATACAATAGATCTGGTACACAGCATGGCATACGTTATAGAACATATGGCTGAGGCATAGGGAATGACTTACATTCTCTTTCTATCTTCTGCCGCGGTCGGGCTTTGAGTCTTACTCAATTTCACACCTTGTAATACAGGCAAGAACTCTTTCTTTGACTGTTCCATTTTGAACTACTTCAAAATCTTGTCAAGGTATGTACTTATTGAAAAAACGTATCAAGCGTTTTGATCTATCTCTATAGATCTTGATGCTCAATATGTAAGCAACTTCACCGAGGTCTTTCTTTGAAAAAACTCCTTTCAAACTCTCCTTTATGCTTTGCAGAATAATTCTACATTATTTCCGATCAACAATATGTCATTCACATATACTTATCAGAAATGTTGTAGTGCTCCCACTCACTTTCTTGTAAATACAGGCTTCATCGCAAGTCTGCATAAAACTGCATGCTTTGATCAACTCATCAAAGCGTATATTCCAACTCCGAGATGCTTGCACCAGTCCATAGATGGATCGCTGGAGCTTGCACATTTTGTTAACACCTTTAGGATCGACAAAACCTTCTAGTTGCATCATATAAAACTCTTCTTTAATAAATCCATTAAGGAATGCAGTTTTGTTTATCCATTTGCCAAATTTCATAAAATGCGGCAATTGCTAACATGATTCGGACAGACTTAAGCATAGCTACGAGTGAGAAACTCTCATCGTAGTCAACACCTTGAACTTGTCGAAAACCTTTTTTGCGACAATTCTAGCTTTGTAGATAGTAACACTACTATCAGCGTCCGTCTTCCTCTTGAAGATCCATTTAATCTCAATGGCTCGCCGATCATTGGGCAAGTCAATCAAAGTCCATACTTTGTTCTCATACATGGATCTCATCTTAGATTTCATGGCCTCAAGCCATTTCGTGGAATCTGGGCTCATCATCGCTTCTTCATAGTTCGTAGGTTCGTCATGGTCAAGTAACATGACCTCCAGAACAGGATTACCATACCACTCTGGTGCGGATCTCACTCTGGTTTACCTACGAGGTTCGGTAGTAACTTGATCTGAAGTTACATGATCATCATCATTAGCTTCCTCACTAATTGGTGTAGTAGTCACAGGAACAGATTTTTGTGATGAACTACTTTCCAATAAGGGAGGAGGTACAGTTACCTCATCAAGTTCTACTTTCCTCCCACTCACTTCTTTCGAGATAAACTCCTTCTCTAGAAAGGATCCATTTTAAGCAACAAAGATCCCGCCTTCGGATCTGTGATAGAAGGTGTACCCAATAGTCTCTTTTGGGTATCCTATGAAGACGCACTTCTCCGATTTGGGTTTGAGCTTATCATGCCGAAACTTTTTCACATAAGCATCGCAACCCCAAACTTTAAGAAACGACAGCTTAGGTTTCTTGCTAAACCGTAGTTCATACTGTGTCATCTCAATGGATTTTGACGGTGCCCTATTTAACGTGAATGTAGTTGTCTCTAATGCATAACCCCAAAACGATAGTGGTATATCGGTAAGAGACGTCATAGATTGCACTATATCCAATAAAGTACGGTTATGACGTTCGTACACACCATCATGCCGTGGTGTTCCAGGTGGCACGAATTTGTGAAACTAATCCACATTGTTTTAACTGAAGACCAAACTCGTAACTCAAATATTTGTCTCCGCGATCAGATCGTTGAAACCTTATTTTCTTGTCACGATGATTTTACACTTCACTCTGAAATTCTTTGAACTTTTCAAATGTTTCAGACTTATGTTTCATCAAGTAGATATACCCATATCTGCTCAAATCATCTGTGAAGGTCAGAAAATAACGATACCCGCCGCGAGCCCCAACACTCATCGGATCGCATACATCAGTATGTATTATCTCCAATAAGTCAGTAGCTCGCTCCATTGTTCCGGAGAACGGAGTTTTAGTCATCTTGCCCATGAGGCATGGTTCGCAAGCATCAAGTGATTCATAATCAAGTGATTCCAAAAGCCCATCAGCATGGAGTTTCTTCATGTGCTTTACACCAATATGACCTAAACGGCAGTGCCACAAATAAGTTGCACTATCATTATTAACTTTGCATCTTTTGACTTCAATATTATGAATATGTGTATCACTACGATCGAGATCCAACGAACTATTTTCATTGGGTGTATGACCATTGAAGGTTTTATTCAGGTAAACAGAACAACAATTATTCTCTGATTTTAAATGAATAAACATTTTGCAATAAACATGATCAAATCATATTCATGCTCAACGCAAACACCAAATAACACTTATTTAGGTTCAACACTAATCCCGAAAGTATAGGGAGTGTACGATGATGATCATATCAATCTTGGAACCACTTCCAACACATCGTCACTTCACCCTTAACTAGTCTTTGTTCATTCTGCAACTCCCGCTTTGAGTTACTACTCTTAGCAACTGAACTAGTATCAAATCTTGAGGGTTGCTATAAACACTAGTAAAGTACACATCAATAACATGTATATCAAATATACCTTTGTTCACTTTGCCATCCTTCTTATCCGCCAAATACTTGGGGCAGTTCCGCTTCGAGTGACCAGTCCCTTTGCAGTAGAAGCACTTAGTCTCAGGCTTAGGTCCAGACTTGGGCTTCTTCACTTGAGCAGCAACTTGCTTGCCGTTCTTCTTGAAGTTCCCCTTTCTTCCCTTTGCCCTTTTCTTGAAACTAGTGGTCTTGTTAACCATCAACACTTGATGTTTTTCTTGATTTCTACCTTCGTCGATTTCAGCATCACGAAGAGCTTGGGAATCGTTTCCGTTATCCCTTGCATATTATAGTTCATCACGAAGTTCAACTAACTTGGTGATGGTGACTAGAGAATTCTGCCAATCACTATTTTATCTGGAAGATTAACTCCCACTTGATTCAAGCGATTGTAGTACCCAGACAATCTGAGCACATGCTCACTGCTTGAGCTATTCTCCTCCATCTTTTAGCTATAGAACTTGTTGGAGACTTTATATCTCTCAACTCAGGTATTTGCTTGAAATATTAACTTCAACTCCTGGAACATCTCATATGGTCCATGACGTTCAAAACGTCTTTGAAGTCCCGATTCTAAGCCGTTAAGCATGGTGCACTAAACTATCAAGTAGTCATCATATTGAGCTTGCCAAACGTTCATAACGTCTGCATCTGCTGCTGCAATAGGTCTGTCACCTAGCGGTGCATCAAGGACATAATTCTTCTGTGCAGCAATGAGGATAAACTTCAGATCACGGATCCAATCCGCATCATTGCTACTAACATCTTTCAACTTAGTTTTCTCTAGGAACACATATAAAACATAGGGAAGCAACAACGCGAGCTATTGATCTACAACATAGATATGCTAATACTACCAGGACTAAGTTCATGATAAATTAAAGTTCAATTAATCATATTACTTAAGAACTCCCACTTAGATAGACATCCCTCTAATTATCTAAGTGATCACATGATCCAAATCAACTAAACCATAACCGATCATCACGTGAAATGGAGTAGTTTTCAATGGTGAACATCACTATGTTGATCATATCTACTATATGATTCATGCTCGACCTTTCGGTCTCAGTGTTCCGAGGCCATATCTGCATATGCTAGGCTCGTCAAGTTTAACCCGAGTATTCTGCGTGTGCGAAACTGGCTTACACCTGCTGTAGATGGACGTAGAGCTTATCATACCCGATCATCACGTGGTGTCTGGGCACGACGAACTTTGGCAACGGTGCATACTCAGGGAGAACACTTTTTATCTTGAAATTTAGTGAGATATCATCTTATAATGCTACCGCCAATCAAAGCAAAATAAGATGCATAAAAGATAAACATCACATGCAATCAATATATGTGACATGATATGGCCATCATCATCTTGTGCCTTTGATCTCCATCTCCAAAGCATCGTCATGATTTCCATCGTCATCGGCATGACACCATGATCTCCATCATCTTGATCTATATCAATGTGTCGCCACATGGTCGTCTCGCCAACTATTGCTCTTGCAACTATTGCTATCGCATAGCGATAAAGTAAAGCAATTATTTGGCGCTTGCATCTTATGCAATAAAGAGACAACCATAAGGCTTCTGCCAGTTGCCGATAACTTCAACAAAACATGATCATCTTATACAACAACTTATATCTCATCACATCTTGACCATATCACATCACAACATGCCCTGCAAAAACAAGTTAGACGTCCTCTACTTTGTTGTTGCAAGTTTTACGTGGCTGCTACGGGCTTAGCAAGAATCGTTCTTACCTACGCATCAAAACCACAACGATAGTTTGTCAAGTTGGTGCTGTTTTAACCTTCGCAAGGACCGGGCTTACCACACTCGGTTCAACTAAAGTTGGAGAAACCGACACCGCCAGCCACCTGTGTGCAAAGCACGTCGGTAGAACCAGTCTCGGCGTAAGCGTCTGGCGTAATGTCGGTCCAGGCCGCTTCATCCAACAATACCGCCGAACCAAAGTATGACATGCTGGTAAGCAGTGTGACTTATATCACCCACAACTCACTTGTGTTCTACTCGTGCATATAACATCAACGCATAAAACCAGGCTCGGATGCCACTGTTTTGGAACATAGTAATTTCAAAAAATTTACCTACGCACACGCAAGATCATGGTGATGCATAGAAACGAGAGGGTAGAGTGTTGTCCACGTACCCTCGTGAGACCGGCGGAAGCGTTAGCACAACGCGGTTGATGTAGTCGTACGTCTTCACGATCCGACCGATTAAGTACCGAATGCACGGCACCTCCGAGTTCAGCACACGTTCAGCCCGATGACGTCCCTCGAACTCCGATCCAGCCGAGTGTTGAGGGAGAGTTTTGTTAGCACGACGGCGTGGTGACGATGTTGATGTTCTACCAACGCAGGGCTTCGCCTAAGCACCGCTACAGTATTATCGAGGTGGACTATGGTGGAGGGGGGCACCGCACACGGCTAAGAGATCCAAGGGATCAATTGTTGTGTCTATGGGGTGCCCCCTGGCCACGTATATAAAGGAGTGGAGGAGGGGGGACGCCCGGCCTAGCCATGGCGCTCCGCGGAGGACTCCTACTCTCACCGGGAGTAGGATTCCCCCCCTTCCAAGTAGTAGGAGTAGGAGTCAAGGCAAGGGAAGAGAGAAGAGAAGGAAGGAGGGGGCATAGCCCCTCCCCCTAGTCCAATTCGGACTAGGCCTTGGGGGGCGCCCAACCTCTCCTCTCTCTTTCCCTTAAATGCCAATAAGGCCCATATACTCCACGGCGAATTCCCGTAACTCTCCGGTACTCCGAAAAATACCCGAATCACTCGGAACCTTTCCGATGTCCGAATATAGTCGTCCAATATATCGATCTTTACATCTCGACCATTTCGAGACTCCTCGTCATGTCCCCGATCTCATCTGGGACTCCGAACTACCTTCGGTACATCAAAACATATAAACTCATAATATAACTGTCATCGAAACGTTAAGCGTGCGGACCCTACGGGTTCGAGAACTATGTAGACATGACCGAGACACGTCTCCAGTCAATAACCAATAGCGGAACATGGATGCTCATATGGGCTCCCACATATTCTACGAAGATCTTTATTGGTCAGACCGCATAACAACATACGTTGTTCCGTTTGTCATCGGTATGTTACTTGCCCGAGATTCGATCATCGGTATCTCAATACCTAGTTCAATCTCGTTACCGGCAAGTCTCTTTACTCGTACCGTAATACATCATCCATAACTAACTCATTAGTTGCAATGCTTGCAAGGCTTAAGTGATGTGCATTACCGAGAGGGCCCAGAGATACCTCTCCGACAATCGGAGTGACAAATCCTAATCTCAAAATACGCCAACCCAACAAGTACCTTCGGAGACACCTGTAGAGCACCTTTATAATCACCCAGTTACGTTGTGACGTTTGGTAGCACACAAAGTGTTCCTCCGGTAAATGGGAGTTGCATAATCTCATAGTCATAGGAACATGTATAAGTCATGAGGAAAGCAATAGCAGAATACTAAACGATCGTGTGCTAAGCTAACGGAATGGGTCAAGTCAATCACATCATTCTCCTAATGATGTGATCCCGTTAATCAAATGACAACTCATGTCTATGGCTAGGAAACATAATCATCTTTGATCTACGAGCTAGTTAAATAGAGGCATACTAGTGACACTCTGTTTGTCTATGTATTCACACAAGTATTATGTTTCCGGTTAATACAATTCTAGCATGAATAATAAACATTTATCATGAAATAAGGAAATAAATAATAACTTTATTATTGCCTCTAGGGCATATTTCCTTCACAGCTGGCGGTGGTGGTCATCTCTTCCGTCCGAGGTGGTAGGCCTGAGGCTGGGTGGTCAGCTCTTGAGATCCGTCATCTAGTCCCGGCTGCGAGTCGGGGAGACATAGCTGCCTGTGAAAACCGGGTGGACGGCGGGCGATGGCGGTGTTTTGCACCATTACCTTGATGAAGACATCATCATGTAACTACTGTCGACCCACTCGTGCTGCTCCGGCGAAACCCCGGATCTAGTGTTCTAGATCGGACCATGGCGGCACTATGGTGTCGTTTTTCTCTTGGGAACATCGCTTGTGGAGAAGCACTGGAAGACAGAGGCAGGAGGTGGAGCGGCTTCGTCTTGCACGGAGCTTCGGTGGAGATGTCAAGTCATGGCTGGCCGACAGGTGCTATCAGTACTAGGGAAAAGCCTAGCAGTAGCACTGGTTTTTGGCCTAGCAGTAGTGCGGGCAGCCGCGCTACTGATACGACTCTACAACTAAAGGTTAGCAGTAGCGTTGGTCAACACACGCTACTGCTATACGTACTTAGTAGTAGCGCGTTTTGCAGAAAGCACTACTGGTAATTACTAGCAGCGCACCTCTGTGCCCGCGCTACTACTATTATTGTGTATTCTATTTATTTTTCATTTTATGTCGTATTCATACACCATTATACAAGTTTTCATATAGTAGCAATTTAGAGATTGTTTTTACATCATAACGAGTTATTACATCACTGGGTGAAAGAACCACGGATTAGTTTCAAGTAGATGGATCCTAAGTGACCAAGTCATAATAGCATAAAACAAGATAGGATTTGACTCTCCATTATGGAGAATGGAGATTATCCTGTCTCCAATTTTTGCGCTTCGCACATGTTGCTTCCAAGTAGCTCCCTACGATTGACCATACATTTTTTCCAATCTTTGATTGCCATGTCTTCATCGGTTTTAGAAATCCGGTATGACCAACAGTGATGCCTAGGATGACCTGACCGTAAGCTCATAACATCAAGGCGACCTTTCGGAAACATCAGATGAGGCACACAATCCTTCGAGATTTTCTGTTGAAAAACATAGTAATAACTTCGTAGTTAGCAATGTAGTTTAGTTTTAGAAGAATTTATGCAAAAGATGCACGGAAATCGTAATAGTAAAAAATCTTACCATGCCATCTCCATGGATGTTACCGTAGTTCAACACGTGCACTAGTGGCACGTATTGACCATAATGTGCAGGAGTTTGATAATAGATATTGTAATTCTCAAGATCATTAATAAATGAGGTAAGATGATCTTTCTCCTGATAAGTTAATTCTGCGCCATCAGTGTAGTACGTTCTGTCTACCATTTTCCATACATTTTTTGAAGAATGAAAATAATTTGTTAATGGAAATAAGTTGTCAACTATTTTTAAATAAACAATATAAATTACTTAAAAAATATGTTTGAGAAACTCACATAGCGGTAGAATTGGAAGCGTATCAATAAGGACCCAAATGTACATATTCTCTTCATCGATGTCAGCATCACCAAGATCCAAGGTGACAAGCATACCCTCATGGAAATCATACGTCTTGCAAAGTGCTTCCCAATTCGGACAACCAAGATGGGATATGCTCTCAGAATTGTATAGATTTACAGAAAAATCATAACCATGTGATGGGTCCTTAGATGAACTATCTTGGTCTCCATGTTTTCATGATCTTCAAAATCCAGCCTCTCCAAGACATAGAGTCTTGCATGGCATGAGATAAGCTAGTCGAATTGTAAAAGACAGAAATTACACGTTGAAGAAGCAGAAGTCATACTTAATTACGAAAAAACACTTGTCGTCGTTGCGTACCGTTTCAACATCGAAGGTCTCCTGGAGCTTAATACTGAAGCGCCGACCTTCTACCAGGTGAGGCATGTCGCAAAGACCCCAGTCGTCGCCGCACCAGTCGCACTCCGGGAGGCTATCATCATCGGACGACATTTCCCATGTTCATAATTCAAAGATTAAACTTTTAAAATTACATATATGTACTACAAAAACTAAATGAGATCATTATTATTCATCACGAGTTGACTATCGGTCTGTCGAGTATTTTCTTGATAACTCTCAGCTCACGTGGTGTATATATTCGACCGTCGGTGATGGTAGCTCCTCCCTTAGTTCCCGAGTGCATTACACCAAATTTTCTAGCACACGGGAACGAAGGAGAAGCTATCCCCACGACAACAGTCGTGGTTCTTTATCTCTGACATTTGCGACCGTCGGTGATGGTCGTTCTTCTCTTCCTTCCCGTGCATTATCAAAAGGTCTATCATGAGAAGGAAGAGGAAGAACGACTCCCATGACAACAGTTGGCATTCTTATTCTCTCGTATATGGTGGAGTCCCGGTAGACTTAAAGTTAACCCGAAATGTCGTTTAATTATCTTTCTAGAAAATCCGGTCCACTCGATATTTCCTACATATTCTAGCACAAGTCATGTCAAAATTCACGGAAAAATCCGGCATGACCTTTGCTAAAAAAGGACATATGGAGCGCCTGAAATTTTGCCGGAACAGAAATTAATCAACACTCCGGCAAACATAGGCCACTCGGAGGTGTTCCCTGCAAACATGGCCACTTGGGGAAGCACATATCCTATTTGAGCAACACTAGATATACATGTTTATATCTACATCATATGAGCATTCAAACTTGATGGTCATTGAACTTACTAAATAAACTAGTTCTATTAAGTACTTACTAAATAAACTAGCACTACTAGGGAAAAGCCTAGCAGCAGCGCGGGTTTTAGGCCTATCAGTAGCGCGGGCAGGAGCGCTACTGATACGGCGCTACAGCTAAAGCTTAGCAGTAGCGTGCCTAGACCCACGCTACTGCTAAATTGACTTAGTAGTAGCGCTTCTCCAGAGGAGCACGCCTGGTAATTAGTAGTAGCGCTTCTCCTTGCCCGCGCTACTACTATTATTTAGTATTTTATTTCTTTTTTATTTCATGTTGTATTCATACACCTTTACACAAGTTTTCATACAACAGGAATTTAGAGATTGTTTTTACATCATAATGAGTTATTACATCACGGGGTGAAAGAACCGTGGACTAGTTTCAAGTGGATGTCCATCCACTTGAAACTAATCCGTGGTTCTTGCACCCAATGATATAATAATATCATCATCATCATCATATCATTAACAACTTATCATCATAATACATCATTGTCATATAACACCTCCTCAAAATCATCGTTTTCATCAATGACATCACATAGCAAATTGGTCACTAGTCGTAATCACAAGTACTCCTCATTATCAACTCTAACACATTACCATATAATAAACATATTGTACCTCATAGGACCTACTACATTCGATTAAGACCTACTACATTTTCTAAGGTAAAATAGCAAAAACAAGATAGCCCCCGACTCTCCATTATGGAGAATGGAGATTATCCTGTCTCCAATTCTTGCCTTTAAGCTGAATGTTACTTCCAAGAACCTCCTTGCGAATCTCCAAACATTTTTTCCATTCTTTGATGAACATGTGTTCACCGGTTTTAGAAATCCGATATGCAGGTGAGCTCCCTAGATTTACACAGCAGTATGTTCAAAACTGTAAAGCGACCATTCAGGTACATCAGATGAGGCACACAATCCATCGGGAGTTTCTGTTGAAAAACATAGTAATAACTTCGTAGTTAGCAATGATGTACTAGTTTTAGAAGTATGCAAAAGATGCACGGATGTCGTAATAGTAAAAAATCTTACCAGGGTATCTCCAGAGAAGTTACCGTGGTTCAACACCTGCACTAGTGGCACGTATTCACCATAATTTGGAGGAGTTCGATAATAGTTATTGTAATCCTCAAGAAGAGTACAAAATGCGATCAGATGATTTTTCTCCTTATAAGTTTATTAAGAGCCATCGGTGTAGTGAGTTTTGTCTACCATCTTTCGCACAGTCTTTGAAGAATCAAAATAAGCTGTCAATGGAAATAAGCTATCAACTATTTTGAAATAAACAATATAAATTAGTTAATAACTATGTTTGAGAAACTCACATAGCGGTACAATCGGAAGCGTATCAACAAGGACCCAAATGTCCATATTGTCTTGCTCGATGTCAGGATCACCAAGATCCATGGTGACAATCATACCCTCATAAAAACCATACATTTTGCAAAGTGCTTCCCAATTTTGGCAACCAAAATGGGTTACGCTCTGAGCATTGCACAGATTTACTTCAAAATCCATATCATGATGGGTCCTTAGGTGTATTTTCTTTGTTTCAAAATTTTCATGGTCCTCAAAGCCCATCCTCTCCAAGACATAGCGTCTTGCATGGCATGGGATAAGCTAGTTGAATTGTAAAAGATGAAAATTAGACGTTGAAATAGTTGAAGTCATGCTTAATTACGAAAAAACACTTGTCGTTGTTGCATACCGTTTCAACATCGAAGGTCTCCTCGAGCTTAATCCTGAAGTGCTGATCTTCGTCCAGCTCAACGAACCTGTCGCACATACCTCGATCGTCGTGGCACCAGCTGCACTCCCCCGAGATACTGTCGTCGTCCGAGTACGACATTTCCTACATTCATAATTCAAAGATTAAACTTGTACAATTAAATATGTGTACTAAAAAACCTAAATTAGATCATTATTTTTTGAGAAAATCCAGGCCACTCCATATTTCCTACATATTCTAGCACAAGTCATGCCAGAATTCACGGAAAAATCTGGCATGACCTTTGCTAAAAAAGGACATATCGGCGCCTGAAATTTGCCGAAGCGGAAATTAATCAACACTCCGGCAAAACATAGGCCACTCGGAGGTGTAAACTGAACATGAATGGCCACTTGGGCAACCACATATCCTATTTGAGCAACACAAGATATACATGGATATTTGGCTGGTCTCACCTTGATGTCGGAAGGGGTCGGTGACGGGGACGACGGCGGGGATGATGGAGGGGCTCCTTGATTTCTGCAAAAGCAAAAACCGTATAAGTTATCACTAATACATCCCGAATAATTGCTTAGACTAAAAAAAATAACAACAAATATGACATGTTCAACTAGTTTTATTAATTCAACTAGTTCATACTAAATATAAACTTACTATAAATAGAAAAAAAACTAGTTCTTTCTAAAAATAAAGTAGTTCAACTAGTTATATTAATTATCTTACTAAAAATACATTAGTTCTATTAATTCAGCTAGTCCAACTAGTTTATTAATTTACTTACTAAACTAGTTCAAATACAACTAAAGTAGTTCAACTACAACTACTATTAATCATACTGCCCTAGTTAACTAGTACCATCACTATTACTAATTAACATCTACTACTACTAAAAATCATGATCTATGAACCCTAAATTAAAATCTACTACTACTAAACAACATCTAGTACTATCTAAGCAAAGAGAAAGGGGGTGGGGGCGACAGAGAGGTAGGGCGGCGAGGGCGGGATCGGGATCGGGAGGCGGCGGTGCTGGGTGGGCTCGGGTGGCGGCGGTGAGGTCGAGGGCGGTGTGAGGAGGGCTGCCGGTGAAGGAGGGAGGAGGCGGCAAGCGGAGGGAGGAGGCGCGGTGCGAGGAGGAGGAGGAGGGACGGAAGGAGGGAGTACCTCGGTGGCGCATTTGACGGACGAAAGGCGGCGGCGATGCAACTGACGACGTTATCGGCTGAGAGTGACTGAGAGGGGGAGAGTGTGAGTGAGAGAGAGGGTCGGTCGCGCGCGTGGGGATAAGGTAGGGTTAGTTGTAGCGTGTTTGCCAAAACGCGCTGCAGCTAATCTGAATAGCAGTAGCGCGGTTCAATATAGGGCGCTACTGCTATAACTAGCTGGATGGCGAGGTCATGGCAATTAGAGCAGTAGCGCGGTTTGGTGCGCACGCGCTACTGCTATTTTCCTTTCAGCAGCGCGTTTTGCTCTCACGCGCTGCTGCTAAATAGCAGTAGCGTCGTTTTTTGAGGAGCGCTGCTGGTAAGATTCTGTGTATAGGCTTTTCCCTAGTAGTGTAGTTCTATTAACTACTTACTAAATAAACTAGTTCTATAAAGCACTTACTATAAATAGACTAGTTATATTAACCACTTACTAAATAAACTATTTCTTTAAACACTTGCTAAAAAATTCTTACTTCTATTACTAAATTTAATACCTAAAATTTCTACACTAAGTGGAGGGAGTAGGAACGAAGGGAGGGGTGAGTGAGGGTGGAGAGGGAGGGAGGGAGGGATCGGGAGAGGAACGACGCAGGGAGGGAGGAGGCGGGGGAGTGAGGAGGGAGAGGGAGGGAGGGAGGGATCGGGAGAGGGACGAGGAGGGGAGAGGTGGAAGGAGGAGGGATGGAGGAACTACCTCAGTGGAGGAGATCAGGAGCGTCAGCGGCGGCGGGCGATGACCGTGGTCGGGGAGGGCGACGATGGTGGTCGGGGAACAGCGGCGGTGGCAGACGACGGGGGGTGCGGGGGAGAGTGGGAGTGGCGTGGAGAGGGGAGAGTGGGGGGCGGTCGGTTGGAGAAGATAGGATGGCTTTAGCGGTAGCGCGTTAGAATAAAGCGCTACTGCTAAATGCCATAGCAGTAGCGCCTTTTACCCGAGAAGCGCTACTGCTATGCCTATAGTAGTAGCGCCTTCGGCCAAAACGCGCTACAACTAAGGCTTAGCATGTAAAAATGAATATCAAAAATACATTGGTCATCAATGATCTGTTTGTGTAGAATTTGAAATGTCAATATGAGTCTGCACCGGTCTAGGAATCGGTGAAGACTCATATTGCGGCCACAAATCCTACACATAGAATTCAATGAAGACCAAGTGGTTGTGATAGTTTGAGAAGTAACATAGTTAAGGTGCTAAATACCCTGTTCACGGAGCGAGGTGGGACTAAACTTAGTTGAAAGGAGTGGACTAAACTTAGCAGTAGCGTGCGTTGGCCAAAACTGCTACCGCTAATTCAATAGCAGTAGCGCGTTTGCGAAAGAGGCGCTACTGCTATACCTAGTCTGGTGGCAAGGTCGTGGCAATTGTAGTAGTAGCGTTGTTTCCTCCTGACGCGCTATTGTTATGTTAGTATCAGTAGCGTGGTTTTTTGTCACGCGCTACTGCTAAGTAGCAGTAGCGTCTTATTTTAAACCGCGCTGCTGGTAAGATTCTGTGTATAAGGTTTTCCCTAGTAGTGTATGCTATGTCATGCCCGTTTGGCAGGTGCTACGCACAAAAGATCTTCGAGACTTCAAGCTGTGTCGGCAAGTGATACTTGGCGGCATGGTGCTGAGGTGTACCTGCGGCGACCGCGACGTGCTCAGCAGTTTAAGCGGAGGGAGGTGGCGCCGTTGGGTGCCGTGGTGGTGTCGACGAGTGTCTAGCCTGGCAAGGATGATGCGGATCACTTTTCTGAAGATGGGTCAGCGGTTCGATGATGATGCGGCGGCTTCTAAAATGTGTGCATGTGGTGTACGCTGTAGGTTTGGTGCATCGGCTGCTTGTTCCGATGCGTTATGTAGATGGATCAGCGACGACACCGGTTTTAATATGATGGGTGAGCGCACTCCACATTATCTAGTTTGTAGGTGTGAGTGGTAGCTTCGGGTGGCTTGATGTATGTTCTTGTCAGACCTTTGTTGAATAATTAACAAAGATGGTTACATGCATCAATCGATGCAAAGGCTGGCGATTTTAACCTCCTTTTCAAAAAAATAGACTATGCATGTTAGTAGTCTAAGAGCATTTCCGATCGATGATGTAGATGCAGAAATAACTAACTTTTGCATCTTCGAGGCCAAAAACCCCTCTCCAACGGATGATATAGATGCAATATTTTTTTTTACCTCTCCACCTCTAGGAGATGTAAACTACAACAACTGAAGATGCAAATTTGCATCTCCACCTCTTGGAGATGTAAAAACGGCGTCCGCGCGCAACTGCCAACCAGTCTTCATTTCCTTTCCCTTCTCCCTCCCACGTCCCATCGCATTGTCGCCGCTGCTTGTCCGTCCACCACGGCAGCCGCATTTACCCCTGCGGTCGATATCTGGCCCCGCCGTCCCGCTGTTGGTTCCGGCCCCACGTCCATGACGGGCCGCCGCTGCTGCCGGCGCGAATTGGCAGTTTCTCTGGATCTCACCGCTGCTCGATTAGTCCCCGCCACTGCTCCTCTGCCATCCCCAAGTCGTCACCACACGTCGTGTTTCCACCGCCAGATTCGTCCGTGTCGTCCCCCAATTCGACCCTGCCGCCATCCGACCTCGTTGCCGCTCAACCTCTCCCCCAAAGCCCACCCCATCCCAACTCCGCCGACCGCCCACCACACCCCACCTCCGCCCGCCCACTGCACGCCGTCGCCGATTCATACGTGCGCTATTTCCACTGCCGCCGCCCGCAGCACAACCATGCCGCCGAAGAAGCTCCCGAAGAGCAATATGGGGTTCTTCGGCATGAGGGCGAAGCCGTCCGGTCACTTCGGCATCGAGTTCTCCGACGTCGATCGCCGCTTCTAGCCAGGCACCTAGACCACAGCTGAGAAGGCCGTGTGAGCCTACGACGTTGCAGTGTGTCATGCCGGGAGGCAAATGGCGTCTCGCCGGAGAAAAATGCTTAGCGCCCCCATTTGGGGCGCAAACATGAGATATCGTCCTTAGGTAGTTAGGCAGAGGAGGTGTTCATCTGTTTCTCAAAATTTTAGGTGTTGCAACTCTGGTCACTTGACCAAACTTTTGTAATCTCCCTATGCTAAATCAATGGAAAGCCAGTGCATATTGGATCCTTCAAAAAAATATTATATTCTAGAAGTTTTTTACTAATTCCCAAACCTATTGTTGTTCTGTTTAAAGCATTTAGTAGATTCTGATGGTGCATGATGCATTTAACTCCATGATACAAATGATGCATGGTGTTTAAATGATGAGCATGATGATGCATGATGTGTTGTTGATCATGATGTACCTCAATTCAGGAAGCTATTAAGAATAGATTCATCACCATCGAGATGGCAGATCTTAACTTGACTCCTACACAAGAGCAGGATGGAGTACCCGAAAATCACGAGGAGGGGGAAGATCATCAGGAAGAGGATGAGGTAAATGGAAATGTTTAACAGTAACAACAAAAATCTCATGCCTGCAAGAAGAATGAATAACAATTTGTTGGATTATTGTAGACTCACATAGTTACTGCTGTGGCTAGTAATAAAATTTTTGAACCCTAAATTTACTCCAAGCACAACCAAAAATCTAGAATATTGAAGTAGAGCAAGCAGCAGAGATATCATCCTCCCACACTTGTTCCTTTGTTCTTAAGAAGATAAACATAATGGCTGAAACTTGGAAGCTGGGTCACAATCGGGAGTATTTTTAGCAATGAAGAAGTGCCAATGCAGTGGTGAGACCTCTAGTATTTTTTTTCCACGTTTGCTTTTTAACTCCTGTCTTCTTGCTTTCGAGTATTTGATCCATGATCTATACCGATTGGATGGAACTCAAGAGCCCCCCCAATGGCTGAAACTTGGAAGCTGGGTCACAATCAGGAGTATTTTTAGCAATGAAGAAGTGCCAATGCAGTGGTGAGACCTCTAGTATTTTTTTTTTCCACGTTTGCTTTTTAACTCCTGTCTTCTTGCTTTTCGAGTATTTGATCCATGATCTATACCGATTGGATGGAACTCAAGAGCCCCCCCACACACACACACACACACACACCTGGGTCATAATCTCAGATTTTTGCAAACTTGACAACAAGAGCTATATTTGAGAGTGTAATGCTTCTTAGTTGGGAGGTGTAATGCTACTAGACTAAAATGTAAAATTTCTGGTGTGCCATGAACAACGTGAGAATTGTATTGAGATTGTCTAGATAATACGTGTTGTCCAAAATTTGTCCAGTATTTATACTACCTATTATTTATATTTATTAAGAATTTGATTGCTTTCTCAATTTTTTATGCTGTGACGTGAGCCTTTGCAAGGGAGCTTTTTTGAATCATAAAACATGCATCCATCAGTCGCCTTAATTCAAACTCATAGGCTTGAAACCCAAACTTGAACCAACTACAAGACAATTAGAGCAATCAATCAGATTCCTTTCTTACGTACAAATGTTTTGCAAAATAACGAAGGTATGCCAAATTATAAGAAAGCATAATACTAAATAACTTCGCCAACGGGTGTATAAAAATTACATCACACCCGACGGATATCCATACCCACTTGATATCCATTGGGTACTCTCAAGACATATAAATAAGGCATACTCCCTCCATTCCCTTATACAAGGCCACTATGAAAAATACATTTGGCATCTATACAATACCACTAACAGTAATCGAGGCAAAAATTAATCATGTTTCCTCGTACTACCAACTTATTTAACATTTGCATGCATGTAGTCATAATGACACTATGCTATTTCTTTCTCATTCCTTCCTTGCATGCATGCAGACGTATTAATGATCCCTATTAACAAAAAGAAAAGTTGGCTTGCAAAGATGTAATTAAATTTTACCTTGGTACCTGTAATCTCAGTTTGTGGCCTTGTATAAAGGAATGGAGGGAGTAACACAATGTTAACATAAGCTCTTCCATTCTTCACCTCGCGGCAGGCTAGGCTTCACTTATGGTAAACATGGACTTATGGTAAATCAACATCCACTAACAACCTAATATCATTTAGTATTTTTCTAAAAGATGAGAATGACGAGTCATTTACGAGGAGACAAAAATAAGGGAAGTGGGGCTGGGGTATGTTACGGTGGGGATTGAATGTCAGCTAATATAAGTTACGAGATGGATTGTGCAAATTCTTTGCATGTTTTAGAAAATAAAGTGTAAAATTACAGTAGGACATGTGACTATGGGGTAGGGATAACAAATTTTTGCCCATTAAGGCATACTCTATCAGGTTGGGTTTGGGTACACCCATGGGTACAAGATTATATGCATACCCTACCCACGACCAATCGGGTCGGGTTTGGGCCCCACCCATGGGCACAAAAGCATATCCAAACCCTATCCATTTGGGTCGGATATCCATGGGTATCCATGTCCATGTGTAAAATTTCCATCCTTACCTACCAATTATAAGCGCTAAAATAGATGGGCACAACAACAAGCGCCATCAATAATCTATTAATAAGTAGACTACGTGTTCTTTATCTTAATTGATCCTTGCACGGTATTCCTAAGTTGTTCACTTCAGATTGTGGGAGTATTTTGACATTCAAGTTTTCGGAGGCATTTCAAAAGGCTATGTGAACTAACATCCGCTTTAGGAAATCCTAGTGCTCAATTTGAAAGGGTGAATTAGATTCTTGGAGATATGTTGATGGCTTGTGTGATCTGTTTGGTATGAAATGGAAAGAGTCTCTCATGTTCACAAAGTTCTCTTACAACAACAGTTTCCAAGCTAGCCTCAGCAAGCCTCCATTCGAACTTCTTTCTGACGGAAATATTCGCACACCCTTCTAATGTCTTAAACGGGAGAAGGTAAGTTGTTTGGCCCAGACATATTAAAGAAGCAAAAGTGACTTTCCAGGTCATTCGTAAAATTCTCAAGGCAACACAGTATCAGCAAAATAAGTATTGGATAATCATCATCTGTGATATGTGTATGCAATGGCGAATCTTGAAAGAAAATGAAGGGCGAGCTCAAAGTTAACGGTGTGAAAAAAGCCACTAATTCCCAATTGTTTTATCCAAAGAAGGTTTGAATTTTCCAGAATACTACTGGGGACATGTACTATTCACTAGAATTTTTTCAGATGTTTTTTGAGAATATGAAATTTTGAACCAAACAAAGGATCTGTTTAGCAAAGTAGCCAATATCTCAAAATCTTGTAGTCCAAATTAGCTCAGAATTTCCCAGAATACTACTTGGCACACATAATATCTACAAACAAAAATGGGAATTAGTATTGTCCAAACTATTAATTTTAGTATGTTAACCAACAACCACTAACACCAGCTACCGCTAACAGCCAACTACTATGAATTAGTAATGAAATGACAAATGGTGGCTAGACAATTTACTATACATTCTACTGTCTACAACAAGCAGCTGGCTACTGAAACCGAATCAACCTTGAGTCTTCAGCAGAGCAACGACAGTGGTCAGAACGCGCCGAAGGCTGGCCCTCCGGATCCACGGCTGTGCAAGCCCCCCCAATTTGGTCCAGCCGGCGAGCAAAAGGCCGATCAAGCCCTCCTAATCGAAGGCCACACTGTCTCCGGTGGATCAGATGGGGAAGCCATTGGGCGCCGCATTTGGAGTGGACGAGCACCAGGGAAGGTCTAGCCGTTGGGACTTGGGATTGGTCGGGGACGGCGAGAAGAAGTGATTCCGACGGCCGACGACAGCTAGGGCACCGGAGACATTGCACGTCGGCTCGCGTGCGTGCTCTCTAGCTTGCCTCTCTCTCTTTAGAATGATGGAATACCAGGAGCAGCCTTGTGCAAGCGAGCGAACAAGTGGTGTAGGCATGTCGGGGTAAGCTGAAAAAATGCTTCAATGGGCTGGGTTGGGCCTTAAGAGTAGTAGTAAAAAAAAGTCGCAGCGCTGGAGGACAGGCTCGAGCCTGCTAGAGCCTGCCCAGTAGATTTGTCACTGTGTGTATATAATTGGCATGGTCATGCTAGTTCTAGCGCTCAGCATATTTGCCTCTAGTCATGGAGCTCCTGCTGCTAATCCTGAATTCATGCTATATATTCATTAAGGATGGCTGGTCCAATCAAAATTTGAATCTACAATGAACTAGAATTAGCATCTTTATACTAAACATTTATATTTATTTAAACCTATTACTACTCCTTTCGATTCATACTAGTTGCCGCTCAAACGAATTTATCTATTACTGAAACATGTCAAGATACATCCGTTTCAGCGATAATTAATATGGATTGGAGAGAGTACCATACAATCTTAGTGAGAACATATTTTTGCTATTTCATTTTTTGCGAAATTTTATTATTTCACTTAACTATTTAATCATACACCAATGACACCAAATATTATATTATTTTTATATAGTTGTAATGCCTACCGCTACAAAATTTGTTTTCTTGAAAATTTTTATCTTGAAACTAAATGTTTACAGATATATAAATTACATCTCTCTCTCCACCTGTGTGTATTTTAATATCATTAATTATCATGATATAGAGACTCTAAGCAGAGAATCTTAAATTTGTTGTCTAATGCATTATTAGGTAGTCATATGTGTGGAACCCTGTAGAGTTTAAATTGAATTGTTGAAAAATATCTGTTGCATGTTTAGTGCACCACAACATTTGTAATCTTATATCCAAGTGCATACAAAATAATTGATCACATTTGTTGCTTTCTGCTTGCAGCAAAGATCAAGGTCAAACAAATGGTGTGGCGCGTGTCCGCGGCTGCCGGCACCACAGTCGAGTTGCGGTGCGGTGCGTGGTGACTTCGGCGGCACCCTGGTCGATGCATGGCATGCTCCCCGGCCGTCGGACCTGGTGGCTTCCGGCGGCGGAGGAAAGGGAGGCCGTCGTCGGCTTGGGAGAGGAGAGGGTCGCCGGCTCGGGAGCTAGGTGGGTGCCCGTGAGAGAGAGAGAGAGAGAGAGAGAGAGAGAGAGAGAGAGAGAGAGAGAGAGAGAGAGAGAGAGAGAGAGAGAGAGAGAGAGAGAGAGATGTACAACCACTTCTTCAATACTACCAACTTCTACCAGACTACAAATCCTGATATAGCCAAGCTTTTCCACGCTGACCCGGCAGCAAAGCGCCCATCATTAGTCCTGCTGAAGAAAGACGAGTTGGTTTGACTGTTAATGTTAGAGTTAATCTTGATTATCATGTATCTGCATTGTTGTTGTTTATGTCTTGCATGTTGATAGGTAAGCATGTAGGTCGTCGTGTGGCTGTACGTGTGATCTATGGTGAGTCACGCGGCATCGCCTTCGTCATCACCTGGCGCTGATACCAAATGTTGGCGCCGTCGAGGATGAGCCAGCTCTTCTTTGAAGCTGCATGAAGAATGGATATCAAGACTAGGTGGTTGAATGTTAGAGTTAATCTTGATTATCATGTATCTGCATTGTTGTTGTTTATGTCTTGCATGTTGATAGGTAAGCATGTAGGTCGTCGTGTGGCTGTACGTGTGATCTATGGTGAGTTGCCGAGGTGCCGTGTGAGGCGGACGTAGCCGTGTGAAGCGGCTGCAGCTGAAGTGTAAAAAACAGCGTGATGCACGGGCTGCGGATGGTTAGTTAGCGGGGTCATTTGCTTAGTAGTTATCCATCCATGCATGTACTCATTCGTGTGTTTAGCCAGGTCCAACTGCATGCGAAGAAGCCGTGAGATATGGCTTGATTGTAGAGGGAAGGTGGGTTGCATGCGACTGATTGCTAGCTTCACAACCACGGAATGTAGAACGTGGAGTGATTCCAGGGTTAATTAGTACGTGGTTAGTTAGAGAAGAGAAAAGGCCGGCGGTGCTTGGCTGCGGCCACCAAAAATTATTGTGTCTCCATTTTCTTGTGTGTTGTGAGAGGCAACCGTGAGGAAGAAGAAGGTGCTGCGAGAGGCAGCGCCAACAGTTAAATTGGATCATAGTGTAATGTGCTTCTTGCAAATGGGGAGTTCAGAGCGCCTGCAATTGCTGAGTTTGTTTTGGCCAACAAAATCCCATCAAACATGTACCACCCTTATAAAAGCGCCTCTCCGATTTTTATAGTCCAATCAACAAGCAAGTGAGTCATGTTGTCCGCCATTGGGCAACTTGTTTTTTTTCTCTGTATTCCTATTTCATGACCCTAGAGGTTCAAGATTGCGGGCCTATGTTGTCGCCCAGTAAAAGCTATTCCTGCTACAGATCTATTTTTTCGAATCATTTTCTCTAAATCTACTTGAAACAATTCACATAAAGTTATGTCGGTCTAGTCGAGATGCCGACATGAAGTTCCCTCTGTTCTCTGTTGCCGAGTTGGAATTTCCATGGCTGGTTTTCATTTGCACGTTCATTTGTTCGCAATCAGCCACATATTAAGTACAATTGGTACTCTGTTGGATTCCCATTCTCACCTTAATTTGTTTTGGTACTCTTATTATCTAATGAGTACCAATCACAAGCTTCATCATAGGTGACCCTCACTGGTAAATAAAACTGCGGGCTATATCACATGCATTGGACTTATAAAAACATCCGGCAACACATAAACATTGGTCTTCTGGATCTAGCCAAGCTAGGAAAGCGGGTATGTTGCCATTCTTGCCTACTATTGTTAAGGCCATCTATAGATGTGTGGATTTTGTTTTCCGATTAAGAGTGATTTATTAACTTAAAATGTAGTATCACGTGGTTCACGATGAGTAACACCCAGTCTCTGCATAGTCGCTGCCACTCCACGCCAGTTTGAGTTAATTCACAACTCTTATCGAGCCAATATCACAAGACTAAAACGTTTTATACTCAAATTACATGTATCAAGTTAAAATTTTATGACTGCTTTGCAAACCAACTTTTCTTTTTGTGTTAACTGAGATCATTAATACACCTGCATGCATGCAAGGAAAGAATGAGAAGGAACTACCACAATGTCATATGAGGAAACATCATTAATTTTTTACCTCGATTACTGTTAGTGGACTTGTTAGATGCAAAATGTTTTTTTTATAGTGACCTTGTATAAGGGAATAGAGAGAATCTCAGAACCCTAGTCCTCTAGCAAACTTTGATTGTGTCATTGTCTCTCAAGACCGCCGGAAAAGTAGCTTTGGGGTGATCCATGTATTTATTATGTTAAACTTCGTTGAATAATATAATCAAGATGGATGTATGCATCGCTCGATACGGAGGCAGGGGTTATTCTTCTATTTGAAAAAAATAAAAAAAATGAATAAACGCCACTCCAATTTTGACGATTCTGAAAAATGCCACTGTAATTTGTAAACTTCGGAAAATGACACTCCAATTTTTGCGTAGGTTTATAGATGCCACTCTGGCCATTTGGGCTCTTATTTTTTAACATAAAAAAGGTCGCATATACGTCTCGTATTTTCCTTCAGACATAAATACCCCTGGGCCCATCTCGTTTAGTCAAACGAGCTGACACCCTCTATCTTCTTCTTTCTCTGCTCGTTCCTCTCATATGTCCAAGAGCCGCCGCCGGCCTGCTGCCCCAGTCGCGGCCCTGCTGCTCCACATCCCCAGCCGCCTCTGCTTCTCACCATCCCCAGATGCGACCTGCTCAGCCGGTGCTCTTCTGCAGACCGCCACCGCACAAGCAAGCGGGCATGGTGGCGGTGACTATGTTGGCGACGCCGATGACGCCGTGAGCCACTTGAGTCGCGCATCCCCGAGCGCTTCTCCAATTCTGACGATTCCCTAAAATGCCACTCTAATTTGCAAACGGTTAGTTGCACCAACTACTACTCCCTCCGTCCGGGTTTATTAGCCCTAAAGACAACTTCTCTTAGACCAAGACACATAGTAATTTGCCCACATTTATTCTTCCATTCCACTCCCAATGCACTCTCTCACATGCATGCAGCCAATAAAAAAGCACGCATGAAGTGTATTAATTTCTTAGCCATGACACAAACAACAATGGCTTTCAATGCAACCAATGAAATGGTTGCATGCATGCATCTTTTCAAAGCGAGGCCTTATAAAAAGGGACATGCTTATGATGCTAAGAGGCCTAATAAACCCGGACGGAGGGAGTACTGATAATATTGTCAAGTCAACCCTATGAACCAAGATAAATGAGCTTCATTGGCTTGGGGGATGTATGTGCTTATTTGAGCTATTTTGCAAACTTTGTAATCTGGTTATGGGCCGTGTTGTTGGGCATAAGCCACGGTGATCGTGTCGGGCGTGCGTGTGTGCGCGCGCGGGACCGATCGGGAGCGTGGCGAGTCGCGTGTGTGCATGCGTATGTGGCGTTTGAGCGTGCGTGTGCATGTACACGGAACATGTCGTGGGTGGCCTGGCATGTTGGCGAGCCGTACGGGGATCTCGTGCATGATCCGTTGGAAGCCAGCCGCGAGCTGCGCGCTGGAGCGTGTCGCTGCCGCGAGCGAGGCGGGCGGATCATGGACGTGAGAGAGCAGGGAGTGAGGGTACGTGCCCGGTCACTGGCCCTGGGTATAAAACCTGTACGGTGACGTTGTAATAGGTGTGCACTCGAGTTGTTGCTCGAGGGGAAAATACAAGGCCGTACGAGCGGCGGTGTATGAGCACCGGGAACCTCCTGTGTCCACCCTTCTACTTCCTCTCTTGATCGTTTGAACTAGAGCACCGAGAGAGAGAGAGAGGTCCGGCGAGCTGTAGGCAAGGGCGAGGGCAAGAGCGGTTCCAACACGTGTGTGTGTGGTATCTCAAACTGGAGCTTGAACTTGTGTGGGCTAGATCCGTTTTTGTGTGCAAGACTACTTTTGTACATCACATATTATGCAGAATATTCGGTTGTTATCTGAGGCAAATTATGTGTATTTTGGGAAAGGTCATGTCAATTTCTTTCACAAGCTTGTACAAAATGATACAGATTGTTTGTGATTCATGCACATCCACTAGCAGCAGCAGGCTTACAAAACAAATGCTTTATGCGCACACAAGCTGATGCTTCATGCACATAGCCACTAGCAGCAACAATTTTCCAAATACAACATCCACCCAGTACGAATCTGTGAAATTATCATCTAATATGGCCTTGAGATTGATGGATACTGACATGTCTATTGTCAACAAATTTCATGAGTGTAGTTTCTCTAATTTTTTTTAAAAAATAACCTTAAAAGGCACATGTTCCATTCATGGTTGATGCAAAATAGGTTTACAACCTTTTCCGTACAATCACATTGCATGGTGTATAATCTTCAGTTTAAAACCTTTTCGACCAGTACAGTCATACACTAGAGGAGGAGCAGTGAGGCAGCGGCGACGGCGACGATGGCGCAGGAAACTTGCCGGCACGTGAGAACACGTTCTTGAGATAGAAAATAGGAGCCTGGTTTGAGTTGAATGCCCCCCCCCCCCCTGCCCCCTCCATTTGAGCATATTGGGTAGGGGCATTTATGTCCATGAAAGTTATGATAAAATATGTATCTTGTATTTCAGAGAATATGGGTAGAAATGTCAATAATTGCATCATAGGAGTATATGAAAATAAGAGTGACATTTTTTGGGGATGCAAATTGCAGTGACACTTTTCAGAATCATGAGACTTGGAGTGGAATTTACGTAATTAACCCAATACTATTTATACAAGAATGAAGAATTGAAGAATAGGAAGTCCGAATTAAACTCCTCGTCTATGTTTCGGGGTCGACATGCATGTTTGAATATTTGAATGTCTTAGTTGTCTTAATTATGAACTTAATTATGAACTGTAATCGATATTTATTCAATACCTAATTTGAACCGGTAACTAGCATATTAATACGGACTATTGTTGTACTATGTTGTTATTTTCAGAATGGTTACCATTGGAGTGTTAATCTGATGTTTTAAAGTCTGATGCATAATGTTTTAATGTTTAAAAAGTATTGTATGACTTGTAATTGCATATTTTCCTGAAGATATTGATATTTGTTTTTCAGGTTTTGGTTTGTTTCGAATTTGGGCAAATAATTTCCAAAATTTCAAAAGAAAAAAAATCAAAACTCTATCCATAACATGACTTTTTTATTTTTTTATTTGTCTACAAGTGTTATAGTTCTGTTCTGATGCGATTTGATTATATATATGGTTGCATTTTATAATCATTATTATCTTTCTCTCCTTATATATATTTTTTAGGAAGAGCTGATCAAATTAATCTGGATTTAGAGCGAATTCAAATTAAAATTTTGTAATAAACATTTATACTTATTTAAATTTATTATTATATAATTTTAGTGAGAATATTTTTTATATTTTTTGAATTGTTAACCATATACCAATGCTTCCAAATATTAATTATAATATATTTTGTTATACAATTGCTCTGTATATTATATTGCTAAAAGTAATTGTTCCAACAATTTAAAGTTTGAAAAAAGTTTTTTCAACAATTCTTTTAAGAACTTTGTAAAAATGTATTTGTGTGTGTGTGTCCATGGACATAGATTGTTAATAGATATGCGGACATCTCTGGTTGCACAATCTAATTAATACCTTGAATGTAGTTTCTAGTGTATTATCAGATAAGCATATTTATGGAACCTTCTGGAGTATAAATTGAAATGTAGGAAAATATGTCTTCCAAGTGTGGCTCAATATTTCTTTGAAAATATGTGCATGCTTTGTTATCACTAGCGGGCATAAATATTTGTCATCAATTGCACACATGAACTTTCATCATTTGATATGCTCATCCTAAATGTGGTCAATTTCATACGGTGTACACAAGAGCTCCCGCATATTTCAGAAATCAAAAAATTGTTTAATGAAATTAAACATTGTCTTCACATGAGGTAGGGATGTAGAAGTCAACACGCCACATGTAGGAAGAGAATTGAAGAGCGCATATTGTGGGTGCATGATGACGAGACAGAAATATGTGATTGTTAATATGTGAGATAGATGTTGTTCATGTTGTTATCCTTCTCCCTCTCTATTTACTATTTTATCATTCCATACAAATGAATGGGTATCTAGGGTACCCACATAAACATAAAAATCTTGTTAAGGTGGATTTCGGTTCCCATGATATATTTTTAGGTGAACGTGCCATGCAAAACAAAAAATATACGCACATGATCATAGCCAAGATCACTAGCGAGCTGCTTATAATGTGAACCTACCCTCGACGACCCGTCCATGCAGCGGTGATATAGATGGTGTCAGTGAAGTCCTGTGACTCCCGTGGGTAGGTTATAACTCCCAGGTGCGAGAGTTTCACCTCTGAGAAGATCCACCCGATCTAGCATCAAAGTAGATGACACCTTCAAGGTATCAACGCGTACCGAATTAGCGGCACAACAACACTCTATGGACCAGCGCCTAGAAAAACAAGGAATCTAGGGAAAAGCAACAGCCTAAGGGAGGTGCACTAGATCTAATCTAGATGAGAGAGACAAGGCCAACTAGACGGGCAGGGCGCAGGAGCATAGTTCTTGAGTGTCAATAAGATTAGTTTCTTCATTGAGGAGTTAGGGAACTCATTTTTTGGAGTTGCTCTAGATTCTTAAGAGAACCGTTTTGCACGCCACCTATTCGAATTGTGACAGTTGCATTGCTTTCTTGGCCCGGAAGTTGGTCAGTAATGGCTAATTTTTAGTTGAACACTATAAATAGCTAGTGGTCCCCACCGATTTCATGCGGTTGCTCAAATAGTTTTCTGTCTAGTCTGCAGTGAGCTTCTCCCTTCCTTTGCATTCATAAAAAATCCTAAGAGAGAAAATTGTTGGGAATTAGCACACAGACATACTTGTGGTGAACTGAAATAAACATTAGTGCAAACACTACTAGGGAAAAGCCTAGCAGTAGCGAGGGTTTTGGGTGTATAAGTAGCTGGGCGCCATGCCATCGACATACATTAGTTAACTTGTAGCAAAGAGCTGTATAACCCTCTCTACTGCTACTTCTGATAGTAGTGGCGTGGTTGACGCCCGCGCTACTACTACTTAGCTGTAGCGCGGTTCAGGGCCCCGCGCTACTGCTAACTAATTGGGAATTAAAATAAAAAAAATTCCATCCATGGTTGCTGCTGCTGGGCATCATTGTCCTCTCCAACCATGGCTGCTGCTGGTCCTGGAGGGGATGAAGTTGTCCATGGTGATGGTGGCTCCCCACCCAACTCGTTCCCGCACCTCTCATCTCCACTGCTGCTACAAAAGAAGAGAACATTATTTGAATGAGGAAGAGAGAGATAGAGAGGAGTAGGAGGAGGAACTCACTGGTGGCTGCCGAAGTTGGAGCCAACGCTCGAAGCCTAGATGAAGCCCGGTGACCTGCTACTCCTTCTCGTAGGACCCTTGACCATGGTGCTCGCATGTCCTTAGGAGGTCTTGTCCCGGCGAGGAGGTGCAAGTGGCTGCATCCATGGTGGATCTAGACGCCACCATGGACGATGCTCTGCTAGTTTCCCTCTCCTTCCAGCAGCGGAGAAGGAGGAAGGAGGCGCCGAGGTGTGAGATCGGCGGCGGCGGTGGGTGAGGATGTGAATCACGGGTGGGAGGAGAAGGGGAATGGGAGAGTGTGGGAGAGAGGAGGGATTCGGCTGAGGATATGGGGACTTCACCTACCTTTTACTTAGTAGTAGCGAGGGGTATAAACCCGCACTACTACTATCAACATAGTAGTAGCGCGGGTTCATACCCCACGCTACTACTATGGATGTCCCGGGGGGCACGGTAGAGACTGCTTAGTAGTAGCGAGGGATAAAAACCCGCGCTACTACTATCAACTTAGTAGTAGTGAGGGGCAAAAACCCGCGCTACTAGTAAGTAGTAGTAGCGAGGGGTATAAACCCGCGCTAGTAGTAAGCGTGTGCCTATAAGCTTTTCCCTAGTAGTGAAACAAAGTAATGTCAGCACCACTTCATGCACTAACTCAAGGATCGTTGCTTAGCATGGAAGGAAACGTATGCAGCAGCATATATGGAGGTACTAGGTTCATCCTGAGCCTAGTACAAGTCCAGGGAGCAACCAGCAGCCAGGCAAGACAAATACTAGTTGATTTCAGCAAGTAGCTAGGACAAAGTCCTATGTGTTCTTAACCCAGAATTTCAGCAGCAAGCATCAAACACATAGACACCAAATTTTATGTGGACCCCCCAACCCGAGGGGAAAACCACGGGCCAAAACCACTCAAATCCTCTTCCACTATTATCAAATGTGGGATACAACAAGTTCTTCTCTAGGTAGCATTAGAGGCTCTCATACATCAAAATTTCTTAATCTTGGATGAATACAATGAAATTTAGGGCTCAAGAGCTAGGGATTGGAACTATCTCACCAAATATGGTGGAACTGTAGCTTGAAGAAGACAAGGTAGTGGATCGGAACCATCACAACCTTGGGACGAGCTCCCTTTACTTCTTCCTTCAATCTTCCTCTCTTTCCCTTTCTCTTGGTTTTTGATACGTCCATTTGCATCATGTTTTTATGTTGATATTTATTGCATTATGGACTGTTATTTCACTTTATGGGACAATACTTATGCCTTTTCTCTCTTATTTTACAAGATTTATATGAAGAGGGAGAATGCCGGTAGCTGGAATTCTGGACCGGAAAGGAGCAAATCTGAGATACCTATTCTGCACAACTCCAAATCTACCAAAACTTTACGGAGAATTGTTTTGGAATAAAAAATAATGGGCGAAGAAACAACAGAAGGGGACTCACCAGGTGGCCACAAGCCTGGGGGTGCCCCTAGGGCTTGTGGGCCCCCTGGCAATCGTCTGGTGCCCATCTTCTGCTATATGGAGGGTTTTGACCTAGAAAAAATAAGAAGGAAGCTTTCGGGACGAAGCGTCGCCGTCTCGAGGCGGAACCTGGGCAGAACCAATCTAGGGCTCCGGCGGAGCCGTTCTACCGGAGAAACTTCCCTCCGGGAGGGGGAAATCGAAGCCATCATCATAGCCTAGAGCATTCTTCAATTGCGGGCAGCAACATTCCAGTCCCAAGTCTAGATGAAATCAATCTTACACACCCATCCTTTCTAGTACACTCTCCTCTTGCAGACCATGTAACTGGTCGAGCGGATGACGTCTTCCGAATTGGAAGATCAGTCTGTCTACACCACCGCTATATATCTTCAAAGGCACTGCACGACAAAAGAAAATTGGTGCACACTAATTAAAAAAAATAAATGAAGAATCATTTGTGATTACCGATGTCAGACTGTATAGAGAAGCTAACTTCTAGCAACTGGAAATTCTGAGCAAGACAAATTATATACCAGAATAAGCATAGCTTCAGTTACGGAGTTTAGGTAGATGCCGTCGTAATAGGTGAAGGGCAGCCCGGTCCTGCTGTTCCTCTTCCTGGTGCTGTAGGCCAGCGGAATGACCCCTCTATTGAACACCTCCACGTACATTGCACCCCCAACCATGAGTAGCTTCAATAACAGTTCAGGGAGGGAGGAACTCTATCAATAAGCGGAATGACAAACGCCAATAGACTTGATACAATGGTACTGCAGATTGTTTCCGAATCCCAGTTATCCTGAATTCAATTCTCCCGAATTTGTACGGGTTTGACAAATCAGGCCTGAGATTTGTGGGGTTAATGGGACCATAATAGTCACTATGCTTTGAAGGCTATGATTGTACCCAACTTCTTTACTACGGCAATGTGCATGCTAGAACACCATTGTCGTAGGTGGTGAGATGATTAAACAAAGAAATGGATGCTACCTCTCGAGCACTGCGTTGGTTTTCCTTTGAAGAGGAAAGGGTGATGCAACAAAGTAGCTTAAGTATTTCCTCAGTTTTGAGAACCAAGGTATCAATCCAGTAGGAGTCCACGCGCGAGTCCCACGCACCTACACAAACAAACATGAACCTCGCAACCAACGCGATAAAGGGGTTGTCAATCCCTTCACGGTCACTTACGAGACTGAGATCTGATAGAGATGATAGGATAATATTTTTGGTATTTTTATGATAAAGATGCAAAGTAAAATAAACGGAAATAGAAATAGCAAAGTGTTGGAAAATTAATATGATGGAAAATAGACCCGGGGGCCATAGGTTTCACTAGTGGCTTCTCTCAAAATAGCATAAGTATTGCGATGGGTAAACAAATTACGGTCGAGCAATTGATAGAATTGAGCATAGTTATGAGAATATCTAGGTACGATCATGTATATAGGCATCACGTCTGTGACAAGTAGACTGACTCCTGCCTACATCTACTACTATTACTCCATACATCGACCGCTATCCAGCATGCATCTAGAGTATTAAGTTCATAAGAACAGAGTAACGCATTAAGCAAGATGACATGATGTAGAGGGATAAACTCATGCAATATGATATAAATCCCATCTTTTTATCCTCGATGGCAACAATAAAATACGTGCCTTGCTGCCCCTGCTATCACTGGGAAAGGACACCGCAAGATTGAACCCAAAGCTAAGCACTTCTCCTATTGCAAGAAAGATCAATCTAGTAGGCCAAACCAAACTGATAATTCGAAGAGACTTCAAAGAAAACCAATCATACATAAAAGAATTCAGAGGAGATTCAAATATTGTTCATAGATAAACTTGATCATAAACCCACAATTCATCGGATCTCGACAAACACACCGCAAAAGGAGATTACATCGAATAGATCTCCACAAGAGAGGGGGAGAACTTTGTATTGAGATCCAAAAAGATAGAAGAAGCCATCTAGCTAATAACTATGGACCCGAAGGTCTGAGGTAAACTACTCACACATCATCGGAGAGGCTATGGTGTTGATGTAGAAGCCCTCCATGATCAATGCCCCCTCTGGCGGAGCGCGGAAAAGGCCCCAAGATGGGATCTCACGCAGTGCGAGAAGGTTGCGGGCGGTGGAAATAGGGTTTTGGCTCCTCTGTTGATGTTTTAAAGATGCATTGGGTATATATAGGAGGAAGAAGTACGTCGGTGGAGCAACGAGGGGCCCACGAGGGTGGAGGGCGCGCCCAGGGGTAGGTGCGCCTACCTCGTGCCTTCCTCGCTCGCTGCTTCTATGAGACTCCAAGTCCTCTGGATCACGTTCGTTCCGAAAATCACGTTCCCGAAGGTTTCATTCCGTGTGGACTCCGTTTGATATTCTTTTTCTGTGAAACACTGAAACGGACAAAAAATAGCAATCTGGGTTGGGCCTCCGGTTAATAGGTTAGTCCCAAAAATAATATAAAAGTGTATAGTAAAGCCCAATAATCATCCAAAACAGAATATAATATAGCATGGAACAATCAAACATTATGGATACGTCGGAGACGTATCAAGCATCCCCAAGCTTAATTCCTGCTCGTCCTCGAGTAGGTAAATGATACAAACAGAATTTTCGATGTGGAATGCTACTTGGCATAATTTTTAATGTAACCCTCTTAATTGTGGTATGAATATTCATTCAAGATAAAAGTTTAATATTGACATAAAAGTAATAATACTTCAAGCATACTAACTAAGCAATTATGTCTTCTCAAAATAACATGGCCAAAAAAAGTTCATACCTACAAAATCATATAGTTTGGTTATGCTCCATCTTCGTCACACAAAATACTCAAATCATGCACAACCCTGGTTTCAGCCAAGCAATTGTTTCATACTTTAGAATTTTCAAACTTTTTCAACTTTCACGCAATACATGAGCGAGCCATGGACATAGCACTATGGGTGGAATAGAATATAGTGATGGGGTTATGTGGAGAAGACAAAAAGGAGAAGATAGTCTCACATCAACGCGGCAAATCAACGGGCTATGAAGATGCCCATCAATTGATGTTAATGTGAGGAGTAGGGATTGCCATCCAATGGATGCACTAGATCTATAAATGTATGAAAGCTCAATAAAAGAAACTAAGTGGGTGTGCATCAAACTTGCTTGCTAATGAAGACCTAGGGCATTTGAGGAAGCCCATTGTTGGAATATACAAGCCAAGTTCCATAACGAAAAATTCCCACTAGTATATGAAAGTGACAAAACAAGAGACTATCTATCATAAGGATCATGGTGCTACTTTGAAGCACAAGTATGGAAAAGGATAGTAGCATTGCCCCTTTATATTTTTATATTTTTTTGGGCCTTTCTTTTTTTCTTTTGGCTTTTTTTTGGGACAATGCTCTATGAATGATGATCATCACACTTCTATTCATTTACAACCCAATGATTACAACTCGATACTAGAACAAAGTATGACTCTATATGAATGCCTCCGGCGGTGTACCGGGATATACGATGAATCAAGAGTGACATGTATGAAATAATATGCATGGTGGCTTTGCCACAAAATACGATGTCAACTACATGATCATGCAAGGCAATATGACAATGATGAAAACGTGTCATGAAAAACGGAACGGTGGAAAGTTGCATGGCAATATATCTCGGAATGGCTATGGAAATGCCATAATAGGTAGGTATGGTGGCTGTTTTGAGGAAGATATAAGGAGGTTTATGTGTGATAGAGTGTATCGTATCACGGGGTTTGGATGCACCGGCGAAGTTTGCACTAACTCTCAAGGTGAGAAAAGGCAATGCACGGCAGTCAAGAGGCTAGCAATGATGGAAAGGTGAGAGTGCATATAATCCATGGACTCAACATTAGTCATAAAGAACTCACATACTTATTGCAAAAATCTACAAGTCATCAAAACAAAGCACTACACGCATGCTCCTATGGGGGGTGGGGGGGGGGGGTTGGTAGGAGTTAACCATCGCGCGCCCCCGACCTCCACACAAGGGATGACACTCAAAGAACATCTCATGTTTCAAATTTGTTACACAACATTTACCATATGTGCATGCTACGGGATTTGCAAACTTCAACGCAAGTATTTCTCAATTTCACAATTACTCAACTAGCACAACTTTAATATTACTACCTCCATATCTCAAAAAATATCATCAAGCATCAAACTTTTCTTAGTATTGAACGCACTCATAAGAGAGTTTTTACTAAAGTTAAATACCTTGCATATTAGAAGTAATTTCATTTTTAAAGCAAATTACCATGCTGTTTTGTAGGACTCTCAAAATAATATAAGTGAAGCATGAGAGAACAATAGTTCCTATAAAACAAATCCACCACTGTGCTCTAAAAGATATAAGTGAAGCACTAGAGCAAAAACTATATAGCTCAAAAGATATAAGTGAAGCACATAGAGTATTCTAATAAATTCCGAATCATGTGTGTCTCTCTCAAAAGGTGTGTAAAGCAAGGATGATTATGGTATACTAAAAAGCAAAGACTCAAATAATACAATACGCTCCAAGAAAAACACATATCATGTGGTGAATAAAAATATAGCTCCAAGTAAAGTTACCGATGGATGAAGACGAAGAGAGGATGCTATCCGGGGCATCCCCAAGCTTTGGCTTGTTGGTGTCCTTAGATTATCTTGGGGTGCCATGGGCATCCCCAAGCTTAGGATTTTGCCACTCCTTGTTCCATAATCCATCAAATCTTTACCCAAAACCTTAAAACTTCACAACACAAAACTCAACAGAAGATCTCATAAGCTCCGTTAGCGAAAGAAAACAAAACACCACTTCAAGGTACTATAATGAACTCATTATTTATTTATATTGGTGTTAAACTTACTGTATTCCAACTTCCCTATGGTTTATAAACTATTTTACTAGCCATAGATTCATTAAAATAAGCAAACAACACACGAAAAACAGAATCTGTCAAAAACAGAACAGTCTGTAGTAATCTATAACTAACGCAAACTTCTGGAACGTAAAAAATTCTACAAAATTAGGAAGTTCTAGATAATTTGTTTATTTATTTACTGCAAAAATAATCAACTGAAAAGCACGTTCCTGTGATTTATGAAAACTAATCTCGTGCGCATAAAGTTTCTGTTTTCTGCAGCAGAATCAAATAACTATTACCGTAGGTTATCCTAACGGTTTTACTTGGCACAAACACTAATTAAAACACAAAAACGAATCTAACCAGAGGCTAGATAAAATATTTATTCCTAACATAAGCAAAAAGCAAAAAAACTAAAATAAAATTGGGTTGCCTCCCAACAAGCGCTATCGTTTAACACCCCTAGCTAAGCATTGATAATTTTAATGATGTTCACATCAAAGACAAGAATTGAAGCGCAAAGAGAGCATCATGAAACACGTGACAAACACATCTAAGTCTAACATACTTCTTATGCATAGGAATCTTATAGGCAAACAAATGATCATAGCAAGCAAAAACTAGCATATGCAAGGAAGAGGAAAGAAACAGTAGCAATCTCAACATGACGAGAGGTAATTTAGTAACATGAAAATTTCTCCAACCATATTTTCCTCTCTCATAATAATTACATCTGGGATCATATTCAAATTCAACAATATAGCTATCACATAAAAAAAATTCTACATGATCCACATGCATGCAAAGTTGACACTCTTCCAAAATAGTGGGAATATCATTAACTAAAGTCATGACCTCTCCAAACCCACTTTTATCAAAAATTTCATAAGATTGAATATTCTCCAAATATGTGGGATCTAAAGTTGACACTCTTCCAAACCCACTTTCAATAATATTGCAAACACTATTATCAATCTCATATTCATCATGGGGCTTAAATAAATTTTCAAGATCATAAGAAGAATCACCCCAATCATGATCATTGCAACAAGTAGTAGACATAGCAAAACTAGCATCCCCAAGCATAGGTTTTGCATATTATTAGCACAATTGACATCAAGAGAATTTATAGTAAAATCATTGCAATCATGCTTTTTATCGAAGGAACTATCAAGTATGGGTGCAATAGCAACGATCTCATGTTTACATACGGAACTATAGCAAATTCATCTTCATAAATATTGGCATCATGGCCACAAGAATAGCAAGCATCGTGTTCATCAAGGGATATTTCAATCAAATCATCGGAATCACAATTATCTATAGATTCATGCATATCATTATTTTCTACCGAAGCAACAGTCATTCTTTCAATAAATTCTTTGACATGGACATTATGAGCATAGTTTTCATAGCTATATTTAAGTATGTCAAGATTTTCAGATTCATAGAGAGTAATATCATACTTTTCAAACAAAGATCAACTTCAAAAGAACCCTTAAAAGCAACAAATTCTTCAATTTGTTCAATATCATAGTAGCTATAAACACCCTTTGCATAAGAAGATAAGATTTCATTTTCATTAAACTCACATAGGTAGGGGAGGTGTTTTTTAGGGTTCTTAGAGCAACAATTAATATCACAAATTTCACAAAGATTCCAAGCATAGCACAGCAATTTGTTTATTTGATTCCATAAGAGTCTCCCTTTTTCAGACAAACGGTGACGCACAAAACGAGCATGCTTGAGGGAGTCCTGGATTAGGGGGTGTCCAGATAGCCGGACTACCATCATCAGCCGAACTATCATTGGCCGGACTATCATCATCGACCGGACTCCAAGACTATGAAGATACAAGATTGAAGACTTCACCCCGTGTCCGGATGGGACTTCCCTTGGCGTGGAAGGCAAGCTTGGCGTCTGGATATGTAGATCTCCTACCCATTGTAACCGACTCTATGTAACCCTAGCCCTCTCCGGTGTCTATATAAACCGGATGGCTTTAGTCCGTAGGACAAGAATCACAACAACCCTTACAATCATACCATAGGCTAGCTTCTAGGGTTTAGCCTCCTTGATCTCGTGGTAGATCCACTCTTGTAGACATCCACAATATCAATATCAATCAAGCAGGGCGTGGGTTTTACCTCCATCAAGAGGGCCCGAACACAGGTAAACATCGTGTCCCTTGTCTCCTGTTACCATCCGCCTAGACGCCTGATTCGGGACCCCCTACCCGAGATCCGCCGGTTTTGACACCGACATTGGTGCTTTCATTGAGAGTTCCTCTGTGTCGTCACCGATAGGCTTGATGGCCTCTTCAATCAACAACGACGCAGTCCTGGGTGAGACTTTTCTCCCCGGACAGATCTTCGTATTCGGCGTTTCAAGATCATGCTGCGGGCCAACTCACTTGGCCATCTGGAGCAGATCGAAGCTTCGCCCCCGCCGTCGGTCAGGTTTGAAGCCTAAACTTCACGGCCCGATATCCGCGGGGACTTGATCTTCGATGGATCTGAGCCACAGCCGGCGTGTCGCGCTGCCACGATGGGCATGACCTAACTCTGCCGCCGTACAGCACATTGAAGGCCGCACACGAATCCGCTCCGACTCATAGTCCGGAGCCGATCGCTCGGATCGAGGACGGATGGCTGGACACCGCCTCGAGAGCTGCAACTCCTACGGCGATGGAGCCGAACACTTACCTTGTCCCGCATAAAGCTCATGACTCCGAGGTGCCGGACTCTCTGCCGGACTCCGAACCTCCTGCGCCCCTGCCAGTCGAATCCGATTGGGCGCCGATCATGGAATTCACCGCTGCGGACATCTTTCAGCACTCGCCCTTCGGCGATATCATAAATTCACTGAAGCATCTCTCGCTATCCGGAGAGCCCTGGCCGGACTACGGCCAGGACGGTTGGGACGCGGACGACAAAGAAATTCAAAGCCCACCCACCACCCACTTCGTAGCCACCGTCGGCGTATTTAATCGACGTGCTCGACTACGACTCCGAAGACATCGACGGTATGGACGACGATGCCGAGACTACCAAGAACCGGTGCCTACAGGACATTGGAAGACCGCCTGCGTCGTACGACATATACATGGTGGACACCCCAAAAGATGGGGACGGCGAAGAAGCAGCGGAGGCCGATTCCTTAAATAAACAGCCCAAGCGCCGACGTCAGTGGCGCCGCTCTAAATCCCGCCACGGCAAGAATGGAGATTCCGGCACAGGAGATAATAACACCCCAGAAAGTGCCGAAGACAACTCCCTCCAGCACGATCCAGCGCAGGAGGAGGCAGAAGCAAGCCCTCACGAGAGGGCGGCAGACGAAGAGGTCGAGGATGACAATTACTTACCTCCCTCCGGAGACGAGGCAAGCCTCGACGATGACGAATTCGTCGTGCCTGAGGATCCCGTCGAACAAGAGCGTTTCAGACGCAGGCTAATGGCCACGGCAAACAGCCTAAAGAAAAAGCAGCAACAACTTCAAGCTGATCAAGACCTACTGGCCGACAGATGGACCGAGGTCCTCGCGGCCGAAGAGTATGAACTCGAACGCCCCTCCAAAAGTTACCCAAAACGCAAGTTGCTCCCCCGATTAGAGGAGGAAGCATCACCAGCGCCCTGTCTGGCAGACCGACCACCTCGTGGCGCGATAGAGAGGCGTGCAAGCCCTCCACCAAAACCGTGCCCGGCATCGCTCAAAAGCAGGAAGCCACGGGGAACGCTACCGGACTTGCGAGATATATTGGAGGATAAGGCAAGACAATCCAGATCTATATATGGATCACGTGGGCGCCCAAGACCCACGATTTAATATCGCTATACCGACACAACCACTCCGCCGGGCCGAACACAGCAGACAACGCTCTCTCGAGCTACGTCGCGATATTGCTCAATACTGGGCGCCGCACCCACTATGCTTCAATCGACGAAGTAATGGATCATCAAATCCTCAAGGGTTTAAACCCGTTAATATCGAATCCTACGATGGCACAACAGACCCAGCGGTTTGGATTGAGGATTATCTCCTCCATATACATATGGCCCGCGGCGGCACGCATCTTTCACGCCATCAAATATCTCGCTCAAGCTTAAAGGACCAGCTCGACATTGGCTTAACAGCCTGCCCGCAGAGTCAATTGGATCTTTGGGAGGACACGGAAGCCGCATTCCTCGACAACTTCCGGAGACGCGTATGTGCGACCACCGGACGCAGATGACCTAAAGCCACATAATCCAGCAGCGCATTTAATCGGCCGTGCAATTCTGGACACGGTTCTTAACAAAGAAAAATCAAATCGTCGATCGTCCGGATGCGAGGCACTCGCTGCCTTCAAACATAACATCCGTGACGAGTGGCTGGCCCGGCACCTAGGACAGGAGAAGCCGAAATCCATGGCAGCCCTCACATCACTCATGACCCGCTTACATGCGGGAGAGGATAGCTAGCTAGCTTCGCGGCAACAACCTCAGCAAAAAGCGGCGGCAGTCCGGATACCAAGGACCGCACGGGCAGGTTGCGTCAAAACAAAAACAAACGCCGCGTGCACAGCGGCGGCAATGAGGATACTGCGTCAACGCCGGATTCGAGGCTCCAAACCCGTCAGCGGAAGAAGCCATTCAAAAGAACCACTCCGGGCCCGTCAGATTTGGACCGAATACTCGACCGCTCCTGTCAAATACATGGAACCCCCGAAAAGCCAGCTAACCACACCAACAGAGATTGTTGGGTATTCAAGCAGGCAGGCAAATTAATCGCCGAAAGTAGTGACAAGGGGCTACACAGCGATGACGAGGAAGAGACCCGGCCGCCGAACAACAGAGGAAAAAAGGGATTCCCCCCTCAAGTTCGGACGGTAAACATGATATACGCAACGCATATTCCCAAGAGGGAGCGGAAGCGTGCACTAAGGGACGTATACGCGATGGAGCCTGTCGCCCCAAAATTCAACCCATGGTCCTCTTGCCCGATCACTTTTGATCGAAGAGACCATCCGACCAGTATCCGCCATGGCGGATTCGCCGCATTGGTTTTAGACCCAATCGTCGATGGATTTCACTCACGAGTCCTGATGGACGGCGGCAGAGTCTGAACCTGCTTTATCGTGATACGGTCATAAGATGGGCATAGACCCTTCAAGGCTTAAACCTACAAAGACAACCTTCAAAGGAGTCATACCAGGTGTCGAGGCCAATTGTATGCAGGCTCGCCATTACTGGAAGTGGTCTTCGGATCCCCGGATAATTTCCGAAGCGAGGAGTTAATCTTCGACATAGTCCCGTTCCGCAGCGGCTATCACGCTCTGCTCGGACGAACCGCGTTCGCAAAATTCAACGCGGTGCCGCATTATGCATACCTTAAGCTCAAGATGCCAGGCCCTCGTGGAGTCATCACGGTCAATGGAAACACGGAACGCTCCCTCCGAACGGAGGAACATACAGCGGCTCGCGGCAGAAATGCAGCAGCCTTTTAAGGCAATTCTCGAGTCCGCCGATAATCGACCGGACGCGCCAAACGCTACCGAGCAACATCAACCAAGACCACCTGGCACGTTCCGGAACGCATCGCGTAGCAATGCGGCCTCAACCCCAGCCCTCGCAAAATTGTAAGAGAAACTCTCCGCGTACATAATTACGCCTTGGAGATACCATGGGCATAGGGGGAAAGGCACAACCACAACAGACCCAGAGTGCGGTTCGACCACACCAGGGGCTCCCAAGTGTGTCGCTCTTTTTTCTTTGGTTTTCTCTTTTTTATACAGAACTATGTCTGGCGGCGACCCTGCCGAACTCATGATGCAACAGCCAGGGAAGGACAAAGGCCGCGACGAACACTCAGGTGGTCTCCATCACGAGCATTAAATTTGTTACATACAACATTCCGCAGCCTACCCCTGGAGGGAGACGCCTTTAATTCGTCCAATCCCTTGCTTTCCGCACTATTTGTATCATTCCGCACTCATAGCATATCTTCTCGAATAAAATGCAGCACCTTTTTGCCTATAATTGCATTACCTTATATATACATATATGACATGTTGCATCCGTACACTTTGGTACGGCCAAATACACCAGGGGCTTATGTTCTCCGCATTATGGTGTGATAAAGTCCGCACACTTTCACAAGTGCGGCACCCCGAACTTATAGCATTATATGAATCGGCTCCGAATCATGTCTTGGGTCAATAGTTGGGTTTGCCCGGCTCCCATGTTTGGCACCTTACATTCCGTTCTATCGGCTAAGGTAGCACTGGGAGAACCACTGCGATTGCGCCCCGGTTGAGCCGGGTTAACGCCTCAGTGGAGAAAGCTAAAACTGACTGTCATGATAAGGCGAGAGACTGGTCGCTGTTCGAGAGGTCCTTTCGGGTCATAAAGACCTCGCCGCTTGACGAGTTCGGACAATGTCCGATGAAGGCGTGGATAGCGCCCCAATTCGGTCCTCCGAATACTAGGGGCTTCAACAAATTTAAAATTATAGAATTCTATGGCTAAGTGAGAGTGTTCAAGCACTATAAGTCCGGTTGCCTGGTTCGTTGTGTTGAGCGCCTTCTCGATGGAACCAAAAATGGGAACTAGAGCGCTCATGTTTATCCCGAACACCCCAGCACTCGTGGCATGGGGGCTGAAGCCGACGACTTGCCATCTCTCAGATTTAATAAACGGCCGCACAGAAGGTAATATTTTAAATTAACAAGCGTTGCTTAGTGCATATGAACAAAGTTTTCAGCGCACAGGATAACACATTGCGAATTTACTCAAAAATTACATCCCTGGGGCACTCATTCGCAATCTTGCGGGCACCCTTCAGGACAGCCTTATAGTAGATTTCGGGCGTACGATGTTCCTTGCCCGCTGGTGGCGCGTCAGTGATTAGCTTCTCCGCATCCAGCTTGCCCCAATGCACCTTTGCGCGGGCAAGGGCCCGACGAGCACCTTCAATACAGGCGGAGCGCTTTGATAACCTCCACCCGAGGGCACGCGTCCACCAGCCGTCGCAGACGAGGCCGGCGAAGTAGCTCCCAGGCATGGCCTCTCCAGGCCACAGCCGGACTATGAGGCCCTTCATGGCCTGCTCGGCCACCTTGTGAAGCTCGACCAGCTGCTTCAGCTGGTCGCTAGGGGGCACTGGATGGCCGGCCTCAGCATACTGAGACCAGAAGACCTTCTCCGTTGAGCTCCCCTCCTCGGCTCGGTAGAATGCGGCGGCATCAGACACACTTCGAGGCAGATCTCAAGCGCCCTGGAGAGCTCCGAATTCGGGTAAGTAACACGTAATTTACATTCACATGCTTGCTTTGCATGAAAAATGCCTTACCCGCCGCTATCTTCCTCATCAACTCAATCTCCTGAAGGGACTTATGGGCCTCGGCCTTGGCGGTTTGTCACTTTCGAGCCGAGGCAAGCTCGGACTCTCGAGTCTTTGAGTCACGCCCAAACTCTCATGCTTTTCCATGAGAGCCCGAGCTCTTGCTGAACCACCGCCACCCGCGCCTCCTGCTTTCTCGCTCTGCCCGTTCCGTGGTCAGATTATGCGTTCGGCCACGGACACGGCCTCCTTCGAGTTGCCACCTCATTCGTGGCCCTACAGTACTCCATGTTATCCTTGCTATTTTTTGCAACCTAAATCCTTTTCAGAAGGTACAAGTTCAAAGTGGTGTTACTCACCTTCTTTGTCCTGGAGCTGCTTCTGGCGCGGCCGAGCTCTTGCTCGGACCGCTCGAAGCTCCTGCTTCAGCACCGACCTCCCGCAAATGCGCGCAGAGGTCAAAGCGCAGCCTGCAACCCATATTGACATAATTTTTTAGCAACCCTGCGTATATCTTTTTTCCAGATCCTCAGTCCGGCTTTTCTTTCCGAACACCGAACCGAGCATCAGGGGCTACTGTCTATGAGGTATTACATTGCATATTTTTAACTTCTTACCTCAAAGCCTGATAGAAGGCTCCTGCAGGCTTCGGTCAGCCCGCTCTTGGCGAGCTGCACCTTCTGGATCACCGCACTCATAATAGTGCGGTGTTCTTCCTCGATGGAAGTGCTCTGCAGCGCCTCCAACAAATTGCTCGGCGCCTCCGGTTGGACGGAAGCCGCCCGGCGTCCGCAGTCTTGCCCTTCGCTCGAAGGGCGCCCGGCGGACTCGAAACCACTGCGGGTTCCGATGTGGAGTCCGGCGCAAAGTTCGGGAGGACGCCTTGTGGCGCCTCCGGAGCCTCCCCCCGATGGGTCCCTTCTTGGGATCCCACCTCGGTGTCCTCGGTGTCGCGAGGGGTGGAGGCGGTCGGGATGGAGTCTACATCCGACGGAGCCAACGACCGCTCGAAGAAGCGGGAGATCATCACCGCTGCATCTACAGGCAGCATGCGGCATTAGAATGACACTATGTGACACGTAAAAAGAAATTATAAATCATTCAGAATCCGGATACTTACGATCTCGCCGGAGGCCTGGCCCTTGAAGGCCATTCTTCCTCGCCAACGTTGATGTTGGCGGAGCTGTCCGGGAATAATCCTTCCCCTCTTGGACCCTTGGCCTCCCTGTTGGGAAGCCTTCCTCTTCCTCTCTCCCTCCTCCGAGAGAGTCCTCTTCTCCTCCTCGCTGGGAGGAGTCTGCCCAGAGTCGTCGGACACCTGAACGGGCACTCTTTCGAGCACCCGTGGCCTCCTTCTTGGCCTTCTTCTCCGGCACCACGTGCGGTGCCGGAACCAGCAGCCCCGCTAGACGGGCGTCCACTGGATTTTCTGGCATAGGAGCCGGGCAGGTAATCTACTCCGCCTTCCTCATCCAGTCCTGTCAAAGGAAAAGGGGAAATTAAAACCCGCATAGAGACAAACTAAGAAAAAAAAGTGTCCCGAGGGGTAGAATCACTTACCTCGCCGGGCTCAAGGCGCTGCTGCGAAATCGCGATCTTCGGATGATGCGGGGTCTTCGGCGCCCTTGAACAGCACCCTCCAGGCGCCTTCGTACGTCGTGTCGAAGAGCCTGTTCAGCACCTGGTGCTGTTCCGCATCAAACTCCCACAGATTGAATGCCCGCTCTTGGCATGGGAGAATCCGGCGGACGAGCATGACTTGCACCACGTTAACCAGCCTGAGCTTCTTCACCAGTTTCTTGATACAGGCTTGGAGTCCCGTCAGCTCCGAACTGCCCCAGCAAGCCCTTCTCTTTCCAGGAGGTGAGCTGCGTGGGAATACCAGATCTGAACTCGGGGGCCGCCGCCCATGTAGGGTCACGCGGCTCGGTGATATAGAACCACCCCGATTGCCACCCCTTGACGGATTCCACGAAGGCCCCTTCGAACCAAGGACATTGGGCATCTTGCCCAACATGGCGCCTCCGCCTCCGCTTGAGTGCCCTTCACAACCTTCGGCTTGACATTGAAGGTCTTGAGCCATGTCAAGCAGTGGGGCGGATGCGGAAGGTTTCGCTGACACCGACGATAAACGCCGAGATGTTGAGGATGAAGTTGGCGCCAGATCATGGAAATCCAGGCCGTAGTAGAACATGAGCCCCGGACAAAGGGGTGAAGTGGAAAGCCCAGTCCAGCGGAGGAAGTGGGGAAGAAAGACGACCCTCTCATGGGGCCTGGGTGGGGATGAGCTGCCCTCGTCGGGCAGCGGTCTTGTGATGTCGCTGGAGAGGTATCCGGCGCCAAGCTTTTTGCGATGTGCTCCTCCTTAACGGTGGAGGCCAACCATTTACCTCCGCTCCGGACATGGTCGGAGAAGGTTGAGACGAGATGCGCGAACTTGGGCGCCGGAGCTTGAGTCTTGGCGAAGATGGATAAGCAAAGGAGGAAGAAGGCGTAGGTGAGAAGGTGAATCCTTATCCCTTATATGGGCGGGCGAAGTCTACGCGTCCCTCACCGGCCTGGTAAAACTCGCTTATCTCCCAAGCGTCACCATCAATGGCGCGGTTGGGTTACCCACGTCCGTATTGATGAGAATCCCGGATTAAGGGGAAACATGATCTCTGCTTCGACAAGACGTGCCAAGGAAACCGCTTCGCTAAATGCGCTGAGGTGGCAAAGTAAGAAACAATTCGAGTAATGGCTTGGTAGTGGTGTGACGTCATGCCACAAAAAGCGCCGGCCAGATTGAACTTGTGTATATATTATTATTCTCTACGGTGGAATGTGGAATTTATTTTGCAGAGCGGACACTATGCTGGTGTTCACAATCTTCTATCATTTGGAGGAGGAACCCGCCTTGCAATGCCAAGCAATATACGCGCCCGGACTTATCGTCATTGAAGCCTGGTTCGGGACTCTTGAGGGAGTCCTGGATTAGGGGTGTCCGGATAGCCGGACTACCATCATCACCGAACTATCATTGGCCGGACTATCATCATCGACCGGACTCCAAGACTATGAAGATACAAGATTGAAGACTTCACCCCGTGTCCGGATGGGACTTTCCTTGGTGTGGAAGGCAAGCTTGGCGATACGGATATGTAGATCTCCTACCATTGTAACCGACTCTATGTAACCCTAGCCCTCTCCGGTGTCTATATAAACCGGATGGCTTTAGTCCGTAGGACAAGAATCACAACAACCCTTACAATCATACCATAGGCTAGCTTCTAGGGTTTAGCCTCCTTGATCTCGTGGTAGATCCACTCTTGTAAACATCCACAATATCAATATCAATCAAGCAGGACGTAGGTTTTACCTCCATCAAGAGGGCCCGAACCTGGGTAAACATCGTGTCCCTTGTCTCCTGTTACCATCCGCCTAGACGCACAGTTCGGGACCCCCTACCCGAGATCCGCCGGTTTTGACACCGACAATGCTCATCTAAAGATTTCCCATCAACTAGACTAGTTGGGGTTTCAGCACGAGCGCATAAGGATCGAAGATGATCCAAGTAGAACACATTAAGTGGATCCATATCAATAGATATTTAGCAAGCAAAGATGCAAGCAAATAGAAGGCACATGGGAACACAAACAAAAAGGCATACGGGAAGAAGGCGAATAAAACGGCAAGGGTGAAGTGGGGGAGAGGAAAACAAGAGGCAAATGGCAAATAATGTAATGCGAGGGAGATGAGTTTGTGATGGGTACATGGTATGGCTTGACTTGAGCGTAGACTCCCCGGCAACGGCGCCAGAAATGGTTCGTTGTTGGGAATCAAATCTTGACTTGACTTGGCGCAAATCTCCCCGGCAACGGCGCCAGAAATCCTTCTTGCTACCTCTTGAGCACTGCGTTGGTTTTCCCTTGAAGAGGAAAGGGTGATGCAGCAAAGTAGCGTAAGTATTTCCCTCAGTTTTGAGAACCAAGGTATCAATCCAGTAGGAGTCCACGCGCGAGTACCACGCACCTACACAAACAAACAAGAACCTCGCAACCAATGCGATAAAGGGGTTGTCAATCCCTTCACGGTCACTTACGAGAGTGAGATCTGATAGAGATGATAGGATAATATTTTTGGTATTTTAATGATAAAGATGCAAAGTAAAATAAACGGAAATAGAAATAGCAAAGTGTTGGAAGATTAATATGATGGAAAATAGACCCGGGGGCCATAGGTTTCACTAGTGGCTTCTCTCAAAATAGCATAAGTGTTGCGATGGGTAAACAAATTACTGTCGAGCAATTGATAGAATTGAGCATAGTTATGAGAATATCTAAGTATGATCATGTATATAGGCATCACGTCCGTGACAAGTAGACCGACTCCTGCCTGCATCTACTACTATTACTCCACACATCGACCGCTATCCAGCATGCATCTAGAGTATTAAGTTCATAAGAACAGGGTAACACATTAAGCAAGATGACATGATGTAGAGGGATAAACTCATGCAATATGATATAAACCCCATCTTTTTATCCTCGATGGCAACAATACAATACGTGCCTTGCTGCCCCTGCTGTCACAGGGAAAGGACACCGCAAGATTGAACCCAAAGCTAAGCACTTCTCCTATTGCAAGAAAGATCAATCTAGTAGGCCAAACCAAACTGATAATTCAAAGAGACTTGCAAAGATAACCAATCATACATAAAAGAATTCAGAGGAGATTCAAATATTGTTCATAGATAAACTTGATCATAAACCCACAATTCATCGGATCTCGACAAACACACCGCAAAAGAAGATTACATCGAATAGATCTCCACAAGAGAGGGGGAGAACTTTGTATTGAGATCCAAAAAGAGAGAAGAAGCTACCTAGCTAATAACTATGGACCCGAAGGTCTGAGGTAAACTACTCACACATCATCGAAGAGGCTATGGTGTTGATGTAGAAGCCCTCCGTAATCAATGCCCCCTCCGGCGGAGCGCCGGAAAAGGCCCCAAGATGGGATCTCACGGGTACAGAAGGTTGCGGCGGTGGAAATAGGGTTTTGGCTCCTCTGTTGATGTTTTCCGGGTACGTGGGTATATATAGGAGGAAGAAGTACGTCAGTGGAGCAACGAGGGGCCCACGAGGGTGGAGGGTGCGCCCAGGCGGGGTAGGCGCGCCCCCCTACCTCGTGCCTTCCTTGTTCGTTGCTTTGCGTAGACTCCAAGTCCTCTGGATCACGTTCGTGTCGAAAATCACGTTTCCGAAGGTTTCATTCCGTTTGGACTCCGTTTGATATTCATTTTCTACGAAACACTGAAACGGACAAAAAAACTGCAATCTGGGTTGGGCCTCCGGTTAATAGGTTAGTCCCAAAAATAATATAAAAGTGTATAGTAAAGCCCAATAATCATCCAAAACAGAATATAATATAGCATGGAACAATCAAAATTATAGATACGTTGGAGACGTATCAATAGATAAAAAATATCACCTGCAATTAGAATGTCAACCAAAAGGATAATAAAGCGCCTGGCTGGGATGGCTTTCCGGTAGAGTTTTACAAGAGGTGTTTGCATATTATTAAAGGTGATTTGCTCCCAGTGTTCCAGGATTTGTTTGTTGGGCATTTGCAGTTATTTCACCTTAATTCTGGAACGATCACCTTGCTACCGAAAAAGACGGAGGTGGTAAGGATCCATCAGTTCAGACCAATTTGTCTGCTTAAAGTTAGTTTTAAAATATTCACCAAGGTGGGGACTAACAGGCTGACGCAAATTGCACACACTGTGGTGCAACTCTCTCAAACAGCCTTCATGCCGGACCAAAATATTCTAGAAGGGGTGGTGGTCCTTCATGAAACGCTCCATGAGATCCACACGAAAAAACTAGATGGGGTGGTTTTTAAGGTGGATCTTGAGAAAGCGTACGATAAAGTTAAGTGGCCTTTTCTTCAACGAGCCTTGTGGATAAAAGGATTCGATCAGTCCTGGAGAAACCAGGTAGATTCTTTCACGCAAAAAGGCAGTGTCGGAATAAAAGTGAATGATGATATTGGTCATTATTTTCGGACAGACAAGGATCTAAGACAGGGAGATCCGATGTCACCTATCTTGTTCAACATAGTGGTGGATATGTTGACAATTCTGATAGGACGAGCTAAAGAAAATGACCAAGTAGGTGGTTAGGCGCGCAAGTCGCCGCCACTGTGGACGAGCTAAAGAAAATGGCAAATCATAATATGTTATCAGTCTCCGCCTGCACCAGATGATTCAATGGATAGGCGCGCAAGTCGCCGCCACTGTGGTGTGTTTAAATTCAACAACCAGCTGGGATGAACCGCTGGCCGGATTACTGACACAAATCATATGGGGTCATTTATAACCCGGCACGGTCGACCTCAAGTTTCCACGGATTCACATCGCGTTATCAATGCCAAGGATATACAATGAGTGTTGCGAAGATCATTAACTCGCCACCCTGTTTCCAGCTTCAACATATGACAGTGTTCCGCTGTTCAGCTATATGCTGGTTTACATCACGGCCAAGTATGAAGAATCTCAAGCCAACTTCTCGAGCCGTCTTCGGACTCGGGGGCTACGATGACATGACTTGACAAATATTGTGAGATTCAAGAACCCCGGGTCATTGGAGGGAAAGATAACCCTGTCCCGGAGGCTACTACCATATTGATGGAAATTTAAAGGCCGCCAGAACATTTCCATCTTAAAAAGAAGGATTCCGGTTTGAAATCCGGTTCAAGAGTTTTATCTTTTACAAAGTTGTGAGCTCTCAATATCCGGTTCAACATCCAGTTCAAGAGGAATTCATCTCTCGCAAGTTCGAGTTCTCAGAAAAATTAAAGGTTGCCAAAGAGAACTTGATGTAGTGCGCAGTTCAAACATGGACATCCGGCCTTATGGGCTTATCTTATTATGGTCACTTGGGGGCTTCCTGCTCACTGAGCATAGTTGTGATTACTCTCTTGATCCGGCTTGCATGCCTTGTTAAAAATTACTTCCTGCTCATTGAGCATAGATATGACTACCCTACTGATTCGGCTTGCAGGCCATTACTTGGGGGCTTCCTGCTCATTGAGCATAGCTATGACTACCCTACTGATCCGGCTTGCACGCCTTGTTAAAAATTACTTGGGGGCTTCCTGCTCATTGAGCATAGCTATGACTACCCTACTGATCCGGCTTGTACGCCTTGATTGCAAATCACTTGGGGGCTTATTGCCCAAGGTTACCAAAGAGAACTTGTTGCAGTGCAAAGTGCAAACATAAGTATCATGCCTTGAGGGCTCATTATATATCACTTGGGGGCTTCCTGTTCAATGAACATAGCGTTATTTACCCTTTTGATCGGCTTGGACGCCAGGTGCATTCACATAAAATCTGGGTTATCCTGCCTTTGTATGTGTGCCACTCCGCCCAGGTAATCCTGGAATGACACACTGTACTTTTGACAGTCAATCTTATAAAGATCCTGAACTTGTCAAAGTTAAAACGACGATTGGTCATGTGAGGCCCGACTTACAGGTTTGAATAAAAGATTAACTCAGTGGCTATGCGGCCCTTGAACAACACTTGACATTGAGGCTTGGCGACCTATGAAGGCCTTGTTTTTTTTTATTTGTTATTTTCTATGAACATTGTTTTGGTTCATGTCCTTGTACCATATTGACATATGGTTTAAAATTGATTCAGACCATGTAGCCTTAATCTTTATGACTCATATTTGAGTATATCTGAGGTTTTGATAACCCGGCCTGGCTTTGGATGATAAGTCGCCAGTATGTTTTGATTATGCACTTGGAGTTCTGCGCTCTAAGTCTTTGGGCTGTTACCCTTGCTGTGTATGGCATTGTAAGCCGACAGTATGAACCGATTTCATAGGCCATGTAGCCTTGATTATCTGACTCAGCATTGAGCATCTTTGGGTTTGATAACCCGCCCTGATAGAAGACTTTAAGTCACTGGGATATTTTGCTTTGAGCAATCAAAATGATGATATTTCATGACTCCGGGTTGATACTGGCTCCGGATTATAATTATCAAGGCATCACCATGGTATTAATCTACAGGTATGTCTTTCAATAATGGTATGAATATTTTGGTTTTGGTAAACCGCCCTGGCTTTGAACGTTAAGTCGCGAGTATATTTTGGATTGCGCCATTGGAATCACGCGCTTATAAATCTTTGGGTTGTCACCCACACTGGATATGGCGATATAAGCCGACAGTATAAGTTAAATCTACATGTATGTTTTCCTGGTTATTTGAATATGCGATGTTTGATAACCCGCCTTGGTTTTGGACTTTAAGTCGCCAGTATATTTTGGCTTGAATGGCCCTAATTCTAGTCTTTTCTATAATTGCATAAGACTATATTATGTTTGGGTTGTTACCCGCCCTGGCTTTTGACGTTAAGTCGCCGGGGTATATGTTGTTCAAACATTGTGTAGGACATGTAGAGCTATGGCTTACACAAATGATTAAGTTCAGGCCCATCATCAAAAAATGGTGTTTCAAAAGGGTTATCAGTTCTTGACTTTTACAAAGGCTATAAGCCGCCGAGTTATGAAAATCCCGGCTTACAACGAATGCGCATTAAGTCACCATCGTGTAAGAGCCGCTGAGTATTTAAACTCCGGATAAAGGTACTCAAATCTTTAATAGCCAAACCTGGCTGGATTTTCATTGTGATATTGAATGATTGAGGTTTTCATACCGGATTATATTATTCAAATCTTTAATAGCCAACATGACCGGATTTTTATTATGGTTATCAATAACCAGTATTATGATTGGGGTTTTCAAAGCCGCTTTAAAGCAATGGCTATTATTTTTTTATCCAAGAATACTGGCTCACAGTAGAGAGCATGGTTCAATATTGAATATGCAAGTCTTTCGATAACATCATCCAGACAATGGATATGATTTTATTTTACAATGAAAGAAATAGTCCCGAGTCACTGCAGGCACACGACCCGACACTTGGGGGCTACATTATTCAAATCATCATTATATCAAATGTGGAAGTCCCATGTCGCTGCAAGCATGCAACATGACACTTGGGGGCTAATGCAAGATCGTTTTTAGCTCACGTTATTGAAGATCCGACTCATCACATCGTATGAGCCGGCCCTTGGGGGCTACTAATTGCTCCTGTCAAAGGTAACCCGAAACTTGGGAGCTACATCATTTGGTGTTATTTTGGGAAGTACACATAAAGTCCCAGCTCAGTATTATCTTACTGAGCCGGCCCTTGGGGGCTACACGTTGCTGGTCAAATCTATATGATCATATCTACAAAGTTGCTCATTATTGCATAATGACCCGGCACTTGGGGGCTACACATGTGAAGTACAAAATATTCAGTTCATGACTGGTGGTTTAGATGAACAACCTAGATTTCTCCAAAATTGTAGCATTAACATTAAAGCAAGTCTTAAGCTGTTACTACGCTACCTTCTGAAGACTTGGGTGCTACAGGTGATATGCATATAAGGGAGGTACACTTTCAAGCTTGGTGTTAGCAACAATTATGACCCGGTGCCATCAATATTTATAAACCGGCAATTTTGGCAATCATAACTCGGCAAGCTCTACGTCTTTAAGCCGGCTGAAAATCAGATGAGTATTTCAAGACCAATATTTTTGTCAAGCTAGAGGATTAGAAGCTGAGTCAAATGGATTATGCTTTATAATATTTTTCTGCAGGAAGCCAATGTCAGCAAATTGACTATGAAGCTGTTCAATTGACCCAGAATTTTCAGAAGAAGTGCCCGGATTTTTTGCATTGGCAAAGTTTGAATATATCTGCTAAACGAGATTTTCTATGAGTTCATGGGCACATATCAAGAAGGAAGTGACAAGGACTTAAGGATGATCATGTGCCGGTTCAGAAAAACTATTAATCCAGAGCACAACCTGTCAAATTTGTTCTTGTGTTTATTTTGCAGGATCAGTTTAACATGGATAAATCCAAATTAAACTGGGGGCTAATGTCGGGGACATACGCCGCGGTATGACCCTGTCGGGACTTGGCGCTTCATCGGTAACCCGCCAGAGGACTGGCGACTCATGGGTCTGCCGGCTCACTGGTCTGGCGACTCACTAGCCTGGTGACTCATTGATGGCCCCATCGGCGGGGCAGACAGAAGACAAGGCCCAAGGCCTAGAAGACCGGCTCATGTTATGGTGGGCCGTCTTAAGATGAAAGGCATAAGAAATATTCTCCTACGAAGGAAGCAAGACTAGGACTCTACTTTAATAGAGTAATCCTAATCCTATTAGGATTTGTCAAGTAACCCGCCCCTTCAACTTATATAAGGAGGGGCAAGGCACCCCAAGAGGGACAAGTTGGACAAGTCTAAATAGACAGACAAGTCAAGAGCTCTCGAAATAGAGCACCCCTGTAATCATGATGATCATCATCAATATCAATGAAGCAGGATGTAGGCTTTTACCTCCACTGTGAGGGGCCGAACCTAGGTAAAATCTCGCGTCTCTCGTCCCATCCAACCCCTCTCAAGCTACCAATTAGATGTGTTGGCCTCACGACTAAGTCCTTTTCACAAGGATCTGCCGTGACAAATCCACGACAATACTTCTTTGCGATAGTTCTGGTTCCCGGAGCCTCGTAAGACAATCTGGTAAATTATATCTGCTGGTAAATATCGCAGAACACCACCGATTAAGCTGCGCTGATGGTCGTCATCTTGAACCTGGGATATTCTCATGACATGTTGAGAAGTAACACTGGCATATATGAATGTTCTAAGGCCTTGTCGGCCCTTGGTATGAAGAGTCCAGCCTCGTCGACAACGGGTTCTAAGGCCTTGTCGGCCACGAACAGAGTGAGTCCGGCCTCGTCAGCCATGACAAAAGGGTTCCGGCCTCGTCGGTCACGGAAAGGGATAATGTGTCCAAGCCTCGTCGGTCAAGGAGATAATACGTCCAACCTCGTCGGTCAGGACAAATGAATTCTGGCCTCGTAAGTCCCGGAAAAGGGTAAGGTCTCCAAACCTCATCGGTCAAGGAGATAGTACGTCCAGCCTCGTCGGTCAAGGAAAGGGATAATGTGTCCAAGCCTCGTCGGTCAAGGAGATAATACGTCCAACCTCGTCGGTCAGGACAAATGAATTCTGGCCTCGTCGGTCCCGGAAAAGGGTAAGGTCTCCAAACCTCATCGGTCAAGGAGATAGTACGTCCAGCCTCGTCGGCCAGGACAAATGATTTCGGGTCTCGTCGGTCGCCGAAAAGGGAAATGATCTCTAGGCCTCGTCGGCCAAGGATAAGTACGCCTGGCCTCGTCAGCGAGGCCTTATGAATATTTCCGGCCTCGTCGGTCGCGGAAAGAGGAAACAATTGGCCTCATCGGCCAAGGAGAAGTATGTATGACCTGGTCAACAAGGAATTTTGAATATTTCCGGTCTCGTCGGTCACGGAAAGGGTTTATGCTGCAAGACTTTCTGTGAAAGATCCGGCCTCGCCGTTGCCGAGTGCTCAAACTCAGAAATGTCACGAGCAAATTGATCTCAAATATTGGAGCCAATTTCCAAAATGCATGACTCGATCGCCGCATGATCTTGTGTGTGCTATGAAAGTATGGGACATTGCCGCAGCTCAACTCGCTCACAAACATAACATGGAGCTAATGGAACTCCTCGTCGCACCACTCGACCACTGCATGATCTGAGTGTATTGGGGTCCATACAGAGGGCTTCTCCGTAGGAAAATACGCACGACCATTTCATGCTGGGCAGCCACAAGAGTACATGGCCACACGTATTTAAGGTACGGGCACAGGGTATGGCCATGCCTAACATGTTTTGTTTCAGTGTCTTCACATAGTTTGAACTATCTGAAATATATGTCATGTTTATGGATGCAGGCGCATACCATAAAAAATGGAGATTTAATATCCTCATGGACAACTCCATCAAGCCATTGCACACTGCATGACTGGTGGCTGTGAATTTGCTGGATTTCTCCCTTTGGACAAATTGCCTCAAAGCTTACGAGATCGTCACCGTGTGGAATTCTATACTTCTGAATTATTTCAGAATTATTTTCCTTGGGATGATGGACGTCTCGTCCCCGTTTTATCAGAAAGAAAATTTATATGCTTTTGAACTGCAAAATGGAGCGCGAGATGACATATTTCTCATCTCACCGGACATGGCCATGAGGCCGTATGCTATTCTCATAATCTCATCGCCTCCCCTCAGAAGGGTACGCCGCCACCTGCAAACCTTTCCATCTCCCATCACAAGGGTAACCTGTAAAAATGGAGCGCGAGATGGAATTTCCCTCATCTCTCCGGTCATGGCCGCATAGGGTCGCATGCCGTGCTCGATCTCATCGTCTTCCCTCAAAAAGGGTGCGCCGCCACGTGCAAAACCTGTTCATCTCTCTTGTGAAACCTATTTTGACCTTTTAATGAAACATGTACGCCACTTGTACCTGTTTCATTTTAGATCGGCAAACCAATATAGATTTCCGAATGCAAAAGGTGCTCGGTACATCGAACGTTTCCTATGGCAACATGATTGGATGAACCAATCTTTATGCTCGGTGGCACGTTAGATCGATGTGCAAACCAACCTAATATTCAAGGTAACCTGTTGACCGGTGTAAACCGATCTGGTTTCTGATGCATCAATCAATAATGAGGAAAGGGAAAATGTGTATGTATTATGTCACCATCATTACCATAAAGAGCGTAGACACGTTGATGCGGCCACCGGAGACGAACAACCTCTCTCGCGCATGCATGTGTAGCATGGTGGCCTTGCGAGCGTGCCTGGCAGCGATCGGCAGCCTCGGACTTATGCGCGCAAGCGGCCTGTCGGCCTGTGTGTTCTGCCAGCCTTGCGGCCGTGCATGAGGCGTGAGAGCGGTCTGCCGGCCAGCCCTTGTGTGCGTGCGCGTGTTTGTGAGCGGCCTGACGGCCGGGTCTGTGTGTGTGAGACGTGTGTCTGTGTGTGTGCGCTTCGACGGATGAGTATGTAGTACTGCTTATATAGGGATCCTCTAGGGCCGCGCCGCCGCAGGGACGTTGCCGAGCTAGCATCTCTCGTGCGTCAGTTCCTTTCTTCTCGCTGGACTCAGCTACATGCCCGAGCCGGAGGTGAGGAAGACCCCGCCGCCGCCGAGCTGCGCGGGCTTCGCCCGGCAACGTCTGCCGGCGGCGGCGAGGGGAGGAGCGGACGGCCGAGACTGAGCGGCGGCGGCAGGGTTCGCTCCCTGGCCGCCCACGGGAGCGCTAGGTATCAAACTACGCAACATCCAACTTTGTTTAGGTAATAATCCATGCATGCGTTGGATAGTCTTGGCACTAGGTACGGGATGTCAATTGAGTCCTGTTTAATCCCGTTTAAACCCACTAATAATCCAACAGTGTAAAACGAAAATTCTCGAAGAAAATGAGCTATGGAGCTAGAAAAGGCTAACTAAACGGAACTTGCGGACGCTACTTATTTGCCATTTACATCCTGTACACCGTATTTGGGACTCACGTACCAGTTGATTATGTGTGCTGATGGCCACGTGTACATGGAATTAAATAACTATATTCTGCCTCTCGGTGCAACAGCATGCCATTAACTAACAAATGCATGATCATTATCTTCAGGGGACCCTGAGTAATGTATATCCCGGCCAGCTTATGGGCCTGGCTAATTAATCCCATGAGCTTATACGCACTGTGCATCAAGTGAAGCCGATTCAGCCAAGAAAATTAATAAGCCCGTGCATTTATGAAATTGTCAAGTATTGGCACGTTGACTAACAACAACACTTTCGTGTACATTGCTTAGGCAAAAAAAATCATGCATTTTGTCTGTGACTGGTGGGCACTGAAAAAGATGTGACAAAATATCGTCAAACATGCACTAAACTACAGCTATTCTCCATGGCTATGAATCATCTATCAGGGCATGTACCGAGTTCATTAGGTAACCTTTCCAATCAACTCCAGCGTCTATACTTGGCAAAGAATCAATTGTTCTGAATTTTTCCTTCTGGCATAGCAAACCTTCCCAACTTGAATCACTTTACAGGTGTGGTTCCGGAGTGGATTGGTACTCTCAACACATCGCAGCAAATAGGTTTAGCCGCAAACTTCTTTACGGGGGTCATTCCGTCATCCTTGTCAAACTTCTCTCAATTGGGATCGCTCTCTCTATACTCAAACCAGTTAAGCGGCCACATACCACCAAACTTTGGAAACTTTCCAATGCTTCAATATTTTGACATTTCCAATAATAATCTTCATGGCAGGTTTCCAATGGAGATCTTCAAAATCCCATCAATAATTGGAATAGATGTTTCATTCAACAACCTCGATAAACAACTTCCTACCAACATTGGCAATGCCAAACAACTCGTATATTTTTGACTTTCATCAAATAAGTTGTCCGGAGATATTCCAAACACTCTGGGTGATTGTGAAAGTTTAGAAGACATTGAGTTAGACTCAAATATTTTCAGCAGAAGCATTCCCACTTCATTAGGCAATATAAGGAGCATCAAAGTTTTGAATTTTTCTGCCAATAACTTGACCAGGTAAATACCAGCATCTCTTGGCAATTTGAGAAACTTGATTTGTCATTCAACCATCCTAAGGGAGAGATTCCAACAAAAGGGACCTTCAAGAATGCAACTGCCGTGTGGATTGATAGAAATCAGGGGCTTTGTGGTGGGGTCCTGGAGTTACACATACTAGCATGTTCTGTTATGCCTTCAAATTCAACTAGGCACATGCTCAAACTTGTTTTACCAATAGCCAGTATGGTGTCACTTGCTATGGTCATATTTGGCGTATTGCTCTAGAGAGGAAAACACAAGAGCAAATCAATATCTCTGCCCTCGTTTGCTACAAAATTCCTGGAGTTTCTTTCAACGACCTTGCCAGAGCAACACAATGATTCTCAGCATCCAACCTTATATGCAGAGGTGGGTACGTTTCTGTATACCAAGGAAAACTAGCTGAAGACGAAAATGAGGCTGCCATAAAAGTCTTCAACCTAGAGACTACAGGAGCACAAAAGAGCTTCATTGTAGAATGTAATGCGTTGAGAAATGTGCAGCACCGTAATATAGTCCCAGTCCTAACCGCATGCTCAAACATTAATTCTAATGGTAATGATTTCAAGGCCCCAGTATATGAGTTCATGCCACGAGGAGACTTACATAAACTACTATACTCAACTCAAGGCTATGAAGGCTCTTCAATTTTGAATCTTGTTACAATATCTCAAAGGGTAAGCATTGTGGTGGATGTAGCGGATGCATTGGAGTACCTTCACCATAACAACCAAGAAACAATGGTTCACTGTGATCTGAAGCCTAGCAACATTCTTTTGGATGACAATATGATAGCTCATGTCGGAGACTTTGACCTAGCAAGATTCAATTTGGTGTCACAATGTCATCTCTTGGTAACTCAAACTCTTCCTCTGTTGCACTAATTGAAACGATCGGATATGCTGCTCCAGGTAATGCACTTTTAAAAAAATCTCGTGTCACCGCATTTTTTCGGCATCTATGTTAACCATTGAAAGTGAAATTAACTATATTGTATTCATACCTTAGAATATGCAGGGGGTGGTCAAGTTTCAACCGCCACAGATGTTATAGCTTTGGTATCATTCTCCTCGAGATATTTATTCAAGGAAGGCCGAATGATGACAAGTTCAAGATTGGACTGAGCATTGTGAAGTTTACAAAGTTCAGCTTCCCTGATAGGGTATTGGAGATTTCGATCCCTAGCTGTTACAGGAGTTGGAGGTTTGCCAAGAAACACTGGTGGCCACGAACAAAAAAGGTGTACGTTCTCTGATGTCTATCCTAAACGCTGGCCTTTGCTGCACCAAGCCATCCCATGTTGAACGTATCTATATGCAGGAGGTGGCTCCCAAGCTACATGGAATCAGGGATGAACTTATGTTTCTTCAATATAGTATTAGCTACATGAATAAGTAAGGTGTTGTATAATTGATGTTTATTGCATAGCGTGTATGCAAGGACTTGGATTTGCAATCTGAACCCTCTCCGTGTTACTGTAGCAATCATGCTAGTGCACACTAAAGAGTAGATATGAATATTTTATGTACTGATATTACCAAACAAATTATTTATATTTTATTGATCAATACATGATGTTCGGAGTTCATTTTTTCTTAATATGTATCAGTTGAATTGAAGCAGTTGAACTTTTCTTTTTGCTCATTCTCATCCTGAATGGGGCTGGCCTGAATCCCAAGTATGAAGTATTACATGTGGCTGATCAAATCTGCAAGGAGCCAGTTATGTTATTGTGGCCCAGACTCAGCTCTTGCAACTGGCACCATGAACATTGCGATAACCTGTCGATGAATTTTGTTAGGTTCCCTTGAACTTCATTTCTTGTCGACTCAAATATTCTCAGGCTACAAAGGCGCATCACTGTATCTGGTATCCTTCCCTTTAGATAGTTACCCGCCAGCTTAAGGACTTCAAGTGAGCTCAAGTTTCCCAATTGTGTAGGAAACATGCTAATTTCATGTCAGCTAAAATATTCTCAGGCTACAAAGGATCTCTACTCATGTTTGAGATATATGAGGCTCATTGAGCCCCATACCCAGCTAATAGCATCCAACTGCATTTGAATTGAATTGCTAGGATGTCGAGGGTCTTGAGCCTGGCGAGGTTCGAAGGGGACACAAAGTGGCATGTATTATTTAGAAAACAGGCAGATAGCCTCGGGACCTCAAGAGAAGACATCTTGTTCGCTTTGTCAACCCAATCTATCACGGTGTGAAGGTTCACACAGGGTGGCCTAGGTCCCAATACAACTACATACCTAAATAAATAAATAAAATATCTTATTTGCATAACATGACGTCAACACTATTACGGTGTAGACAGGGGACATCCCCCCAGCACTGCACCATGGTGTATTTATTCAATAGTTATTTATGGTTGAATACATATATTTATAATCGTTATACGTATCATGTAATCACATACACATGTATTAAGACTTTATTTTGTAATTAAAATTACAGTTTTCATGTGTTATGCCTTTATTGTTTTTTCGTGATATGTAATACATATTAATGAAAGTATTTATGTTACTTTGTTGTAGTTAATTGTACTTCAATCGCACTAGGACCTCCATAATGCTAGGGTCAGCCCTGGGTTCACATAACTCATGTAAAGATAGTTGAGCAAAAGAGTCACAGCAACCATGAGAGGTCGTATGTGTGCAGATAACTAGTTGCATATTGTGAGTGCAGATCGATGTATAATAACTTTGAGATGTTGCCAAGCTGATTGGGCACCGTGCCAAAAAAACCATGCTAGACAGGTTCAGATATTCCCGGTCTCCTACGTAGTCCGGGAGGGGTTGCAGATGCTTTAAAGTTTTTAGAGAAGAGCTTATCTCACCTTCAAGGGATATCCAGATGTGTCGCACATGGATGTCGAACTAGATGACATGGCTGGTCATGTTTCGGCACCTGGTTTCCTCTCACCGGCAATAGTCCTTCCCACACCATGATAATACACATGTTTCTGCCACAGAGAGTAGAACTTGAACATGGATGATGGCACATGTGGTTTCTGCAAAACTCAAGACGGTGGGTGGATCATATTAGGAGATGAAAGCAAGGGGGGTTTGCTCAAAAATATCAAGACCTTCCATCCTTCTTAATCTGTACCATTCCATGAAGATCCAACGGTACAAATAGACCTGCTGATCCAATACTAGTCTTTCCTAGGGAAAGTCGGAAAGCATCTTTGTCTCGCTCTTTTTCAGAGAAGTTTGTCTTCCCACAATGAATCTTAAGAAGTGCTTGCCTCTGGCGCTTCCATTGTTGGCTGGCCCAAAGCAGGAGGACTACTGGTTTCTTCTTCCCCCTTTTTTCCATTTTACTACTTTTATTTATATTTATGAAAAAGGAAATTTTATACATAAGTTAAATAAAGGTTCCTTTACACATTTGGAAAATGTTCATGCCGAGTTAAAAAATATGCTTGCCTAGCTATTATTAAATGTCCAAAGCACTCAAAAATGTTCATGCCTCGTAAAAAATGTGCATCCAATTCAAAATTATGTTCATGAAATTTAATATAATATTTCTACAACCTCATTTTTTGCCATAGCTATTTCTCACCTACTGCTCCAAAGCTACGGTAGCCTCCCCTCTAGATCAAGGCTAGTGGCCAAGCCACTAATATAGTTGCCTTTGGCTTTTTAAATGTGTTTATTAGATCGGTTTTCACTGTTTTCCTATGTTTTTCTTTTCATCTTTTCTATTTTTAACACATGTCTACTTTTTAAAAAATAAACATTGTACATATTTCTTATACATCTGTTGCTACATGTTGAATATTTTAAAATATATGACATACATTTTTCAAATGCATGTTTTTGAATATTTATTAATACATGTTAAACATGTTTCGCATACAGATTAAATTTTGAATCGCATAAAATGTTTTATTTGAACTATGAAAAAATTGTTCAACATATTTTGAAACGTGTGAACATTTTAAAAAAAGTTCACGTACATATTTTCGAATGTTACAAAACTAGTTTTTGAGAAATGCAAACATGTTTTGCATTATGTAAACACTTTTTTTAAATGGTGCAAACAATATTTTGAAATGGATGAATACATGTTTTTAATATCACTTACATTTTTTAGTGGCATCAAGCATTTTCTTTAAAGTACACAAATATTTTTACATTGTATAAACAATTATGAAAATTTTCAAGAATTGTTTTCTAAAAAGCATGAACATTTAAAATAATAAATTGCATTTTTTTAATTGCTTTAATATATTTTTACATTGTATATACTTTTTTGAAATGTCATACATATAGGTTTCAATTAAGTGAACATTTCATGCATTGTAAAAACATTTGAAATTGTCAAGAACATATTTTTGAAATGCATGAACATATTTTTAAAATGGCATGTACATTTTTTTATTTGTGTGAACTCTTATTTGAAATAGTGAGCGATATGTATACATTGTATAATTCTTTTACTAAATGTCATGAACATTTTTTTCAGAATGGGAGAACATTAAGTTTTTACACCATGCATATTATTTTTAGGTACAAAACCTTTTTTACGAGAACATATTTTGACATTCTATAAACTTTATTTAAACATGTCACGGACATTTTTATGAAATGCGTGTACCTATTTTTAAATAGTACGAAACATTTTTTGAAAAGGAAAATATTTTTTACAAAAACATTGTTCGCAAAATTTCTAAACATTTCTAAAATGCCATGCACATTTGTATTGATGCTATATCAACATTTGTTTTTGTGTTACACGAGTAGTATTACAAGAAGAACACTCGACGCTCGACATGACTGGGCTTCGGTCAATACTCGGCCCGAAGACTGGGCTTCTTCCTCTGCCAGGGCGATCCACGGCCTTCTCATTCCCTCCCATGACGCCTCCGCGGCGCGCCCCTGTATGGCCACTTCCACCACTGCCAAATCTAGTGTTCATTCGCCGCGCGATGCCGCCTCCCACCCTGTCCCCCATTTGGTTACAATAACTCATGGCCAAGTTGGAGTTGGCAGTGTTGTCTTAGGCATTGGGTTCTTTTAAACAACTCTGGTCGATCCCCTAAAAATAGAGGAGTACCTCATCGAGTAAAGCTTAGTGGAATAAAATTAACTTTTGACCGTACCTAGACGATCCCCTAAATATAATGGGGTAAAAAAAATTTGGATCATATGAACATGGATTTGATTTAAACAAACTTCTAAAACAAAATTCGACACATAATTTATATTACCATCCGTAATAACATAGGCTACTTTAAACCGATACTAAAACTTGAACTTAAACATAAACTACAACTTAAATCTAGCCAAAAATTTAGTCTCTGTCAGACTTTGCAAGGGATTGCCACTCCGTCCTAGAGGAGCCACCGCCCTAGAGACTTAAATCTAAGCGAAAATTTACTCAGTGCCGCTGCACGTGAGTTTGAGTTAATTCACAACTCTTGTCGAGCCAATGTTATAATATTAAAAAGCTCTATGTCTCAAAACCCTACTTCTCTAGCAAATTTGATTGTGTCATTGTCTTTCAAGATTAAAACTGGTACATTGTTCATCATTTTTTCTCCCCCACTGTTGTGGTTTTGTCATGGCAGATGTCCTCATTAAAGGACTAAGTCTGGAGGCAATCGCGACTAGGTGGGGGCTTGGACGGGGTTGGTCGGGAACGAATGACGCAAGTTTACCCAGGTTCGGCCCTCACGGTGGAGGTAAAAGCCTACTCCTGCTTGATTGATATTGATGATGATCTCGATTACAAGGATGCAGATTCACTAAACTAGCTTTTGAGCGATTGCAACTTAGTCTTTTCGTCCTAGGGACTCCCATTTATATAACATGTTGAGTCCCTAGGCTTGTAGAAGATTCCGGGTCGTACTGCTAACCCGTATCCTACTCTAACTCTCGTGCATCTTGCCTTCTAAATTAGGGAAACCTTCCCCATTCGGGCCTTCTCCGTGAGCCGGCCATTGGGTTCCTTCATGAGTCGGCCTTATGCAGGGTCTCCACTTTAGGCTCTTAGCCCTTCTTGTCTTCACCTAATAAAGACGCAGAAGCGAAATGACCCATGTAGCACACTCATGGCCGGGTCTAACTCCTGCCGAGTCTCATCATGGGGAACATCACCAACGCCCACCAAAATTACCAAAATCCTCTTATTTTTATGCTAAACTTCTATACTTATTTAAAATTGTTATTTTTACCTTACTTCAATCTTGATGAGAACAATTTTTCAATTATTTTGCTAAATAGTTAAATCTAATAATGCCGCTAAATATTAATTATTGTGTTTTTTGCTTTACAATTATAAAGATAATGTGTATTACTAATTCTTTTGTTATGATAAATTTAATGAATGTGTTGTTAAAAAGTTCTCTTTGAAATATATTTTAGAATTTTCATAAAATTATATATATTTGGCTGTGTATGTGTTCATGTATACTTCAATATCATTGAATATGATGGTAGAGATCTATGTGTACAATTTATTTCTTATCTTAGTTTTGATTTCTAGTGTTTATGTCATAACACAAGTATGTAAAATTCTAGAATGAAGATTCTAGTGTAAAAAATGAACTTTTGGCAAATATGTTTTGAAAGTTGAGTTCGCTAATAAGTTGACAATATGTGCATGTTTGTACTTGACATTGCAATAAGATCCCTATAGTAGTCATGGGTGAACATAAAAATATCATCAATTCTACATTAGTATAAAAAAATAGTACTCGTATGGGATTGCACCTAGTTCCATATGGTGTATATAAGAGCATGTACCAGTTTATAAAATAAGAGACAGCCCAACAAAACCATATATAGAAATATACTTAACATAGATACCAGTAGAACTCGGGCGTCTGTCGGAGAGAATTGGCATAACTAAACTCATTGTTGCTCATTAGATTGGTTTGTACCAATGAGGTACACAATATTGGCTTGCACTACGGATCCGCTCTTTTAAATTGTAAATTATGGATTTTCAATACTCTTTCTTGGATTGTTCCTATGTGGTAAACGTTATTGGTTTGTAGTGTAGACTCGCCTATGTAAATTGTGCATTTTCACATATACATTATTGTTTCTGTACGGAATACATAGTAATTGTATCGTGGGTTACTATTATAACTTAGTGTTTCATCATCCTTCTCCCGGCACTAGGGCAGTCGCCCGTTTGCTTGATTTATGCCTCGGCCTATCGTAGATGCACAGAGTACATTATAACTTCAATTTCTACTCCTAAAGGGGGAGTTGGTAGTCTCGTACCCTGGTTTATTTTCATTCGTCTTTTTTTCGTCTCACCACCCACCACCCCCTCCCACTGCCTTTTCTCCCTCCCATTAATAACCCAAATCCCATTACAAGGGAGATCTGGTTTAATCCTTGCTTTGGCAGGTGCTAATTCAATTCAATCACTTAAATAATATGTAATTAAGAATTCAGAAATCGGACCATATGTGTGAGATAACCTTCCTAAAACAGAGACATAAGATTTTTCTCGATAATCTTTCAAAGCAACATCAGATACTCCTCATAACAAATCATTAATTTTGTGTGCTATGTCATTTATTATTATCATTATCTCTACTATTAATTGACAATAACAAAATTTTAAGATAACAAAAATAACATATCTTTTTTCTTATCGGCGTGAGGGGCGCCGTGCGCGACACCAGGGAGGACGCCGTGGCCGGGCCTGACGCCAACATGATACTTGAGAATGCCAGGGCGTGGATTACGGCATTGAGGACGTCCGTGGCGGAAGGCAGGTCATCGGGTCATATTATATTTTTTGTCAGTCATACAGAGAGCCAGACAGGCTACATTCTCAAATCAAGTATGTCCTTTCAAATGTCAAATTTGTTAAGGAGATGTGTCTTAGAATACTCGGTAGTCGTCGTTCGTAGCAGCCATTCATGCGAAAATGTTTTGAAAATCGAGCGCTGAATCAATTTGGAAAACAAACCATTAATTGAATTAATTAACTAAACAGTTAGTTACGTATCCAATTAGTTAGGTCCATTTAAATATGATTTTTTTGCACCGAACCAATTTGGAAATTGAGTCATTTATGCAATTAATTAATTAGATACACACACACACACACACACACACACACACACACACACACACACACACACACACACATATATATATATATATATATATATATATATATATATATATATATATATATATATATTTAATTATGCGTACAGATAATTAGAAGTAGGATTTTTTCAATTTAGGCAGATAATTAATTTATTTGGTTGGCATATAATTAGGCTTGCAAAGAATTAGGTAAGCCATAATTTATTTGTGTACCTAATTAATCATGCAAGTATTTTATCGCGCTGACTCATTTTGAGAGCACTCGTGGGCAAGGACGATCAACATGTTCTCAGTGACTTGGCCGAGCATCGCTTGCCAACATGGACAACGGCCACCATGCACTCGGGACATGGGCAACGTGGTCAATGTGTAACAATTGGCAAGCCCAATATTTGGCTCGGGAACAGAAAAACATATCATTCCTGGATGTCATGCTACAAGCAAAATAGTTTTAGTCAATTTTGTGTTTTTTTTTCACTAATTGGAATCATTCCTTTTTTTCTTTAAGGTGGATTGGGACCTTGGACACTAAATTATGCAGGTCTCAAATTGTCACGTCATTTGGTATTTAATCACTCAGGCAACCTGGTTTATCTTTTTATGATTTGCAACCTGTGGTTCAATGCAATGTTTAGCAAGTTTTCATGCTATTTAATATGTGTTTTTGATATATTTGTTTCGTTCTGTTTCAAATGAAAATGCGGTTCTATAGGACTAGGAACTTTGTTTCTCTTGACAAGTTCAGAATAAATATAATGGTCTCGAACTCTTGATTATACGGTACTTTCATCTGAGTGTAACAAAGTTTGCATCTTTCCGTCTTGATTTTATTGGTGAATATTATGGTTCTATATGGCGAAGAATTTTTCTTCTCTTGACAAATCAGGAATAAGCTAACATTATATGTTTGAGATAGTTGGTGTTATTGCTTCCATCAATTGATTTTTTGTTTTATCATGTGTGATGATCCTATGCAGGACTACATATCAGTGCATACTGTATTTTCAAATTTATAACAAGCATATGTTTAATTCTTACTGTAGGTTGGTTTCACATTGTTTTCTGAAACAAAGTGATGCATGTAATCAAAGAGTATACAGAGGTCGAAGAACTACACATTTGAAGAAATTCAAATGAAACAGGGCGTGGTTACGAGGGTCAAGGGTCAACAATAACCGTAAAAGGTAATTATTGATCCATGGATACATTATAGCATATATTGTTAAAGGAGAATGTGGTAAGCTATTAATTTAGTCTTTTTTTGCTTTTCTCTGATAGTTCCAGTGGTGTTGGGCACCTTTTTGCTGCTGATTGTGTTGGCTAAAACTTCTACAGGGTGTCATTATGTTTCAATCTTTCATTTCCTTTTGCCTTGGTGAGCTCCCTAATTTGGCAAGAACCTATGGCTACTATTTGTACTCATTTGCCGTTTGTATATGATCTCCAAAATAATTCCAGGACAATCTCATTTGGAGTTTTGGTAAGGTACATTGGTTGAATAGTTATTCTTTAGAGATAGAAACAATAGATGCCTTCGGGATTCATCTGTGTCAAGGTTGAATAATGTGGCAAAAACCAGCGTCACATCCTTTCAGTTTAAGTTGTAGCTTAGTAATCTTGATATACTCTCCTACTCCGATTAAATATAATACCATCTGCACTTACATGATTTACCTTTTTTTTTGTGTGACTGAGAAAATCTTTGAGAAGGCTATATATGTAGATCAAGCCAACTTTATACCATTCAGCAGATGCCCGCAACACACAAGCAAATCAGATAAGGCATTTGGACAAAATCTATCTAATAGTCAAATATTGTTTCATACTGTGTTGTATAGAAGCATTGTAAATAACTTTGAGACCCACTATGGCTTTCTTATGGTATACTGTACGGAGCCACCGTACTTTATGTATTTCATGCTACACTTTCTATCAAATGTACCAATGACAAGTAATGAAAATTGATGCTCTCGACTGGACTATTACTGCTATAAGCATCTATTAGCCCCAACTCTTGGAGTAGATGTTGGATCGTTAGTCTGTTTGTCGCCTCTCCACATTTTCATGATATATTTGGTACCAGTTGTTGGATCATTAAGCTTCTTTTATCGATATGCCACCTCTTAATTCCATCACGAGATATGTATTGTATATTAACTGGTTATACAAAACAAGGCAGTTTTTGGTGCGGCAAGCATTTCCATCAAGATATATGTATTATATATTATCTGGTTAGCTAAAACGAGGCTAGGTTGGGCGTGGCAACTTCTTTATTACCAGGTTAGATATGGTTGCCCTGTCAAGGGTGTCACACTTTCAATTGCTTTGTTACCGGGTAGGATATGACTGATTTCCCAGCTTTTCCAACCAAACTGGCTCCATGTGTTCAAATCCTTACCTTGCCAATTGCTTCAAATGTACTAAAAAAACACCTTTATTTTCTGTAGTGTAACTTCACCTGTACCATTTGTAGGTTAAGCAAATAGTAACAGTGGTGTTGCATTGCCATCAATGGAACCCTCCATCGTATGGAAGATTTGTGATTCACGGAATGGTCTTGTCTTCCGCAACAAGTTGCACTCAGCTGCTGTAACATTGTCTCAGATCTAAACCTATTTTTACTGTTTGGACTTTTGGTTTCACGATCCTAGTCAAAGGTCACCGCTATTTATTGTCACCATTACCTCGCCTCCCATTTTTATTGTCAACTTTGTCTTTTGACTCTTTGAATAAAGCATTTAGGTGGGCACCTCCCATTTCCCACATGACAGCACATCTAACTAAGATGCCAGAATAAATGGCTTGGTGAAGGAACCAGCATCATCGAGGTAAGATTCTCTACTGAGCATCTAGCTCTATGAAAATGGAAACAACAAATAAGCTGATTATCTGATTTCTACTCAGCTGAAAGGATCAAAATTTTACTTTAGCGGCAACTTGCAACTCACATCCTGCACTCTGCTCACAAGTTGCAATTAATACCCAAAGCCACCTACTGTACCTGAAATTGCTTTACGCAAATAACAAGCAAGCAACTGGAAAGTGCTGAGTAGTTAATTTCTGACTATGTATGAACAGCAAGCTTGACATTTCTTGCAAGTCGCAACCCATGTCCTAAAACATCTTATGCATACACGAGCTATGAAAATACCAACAGGACACATTTGTTATCAGAGTATTGTTTATCCACTCTGTTCGAAGGAGCGTGGACTTGACTTTGCTTCCAATTCATATATCTTATGAATATTTCAAGTGGCAATAAGAAATAAGATACCTATTTAATTGCCCTTTGTTAGTATATAACCCTAGTACTTGTTAGCCAGATGGCCCAAGCCAATCCCCCAACTCTCTCTTTCTGCAGAGCTGTATCATGTGCTGCTATCCTTGTTTCGCTTCATGTAAGTCGCATCATCATATGAACTAGTTATGCATGAATACACATTCAATTGCTTTTGTGCCTCCGGATGATCCATAGATGTAGCAGTAAATGTTCCTCTTTTGGCTTTATGATTTACTGACATTTTATTTTCCAGCGGATTAAGCAATGTATGGAGGGCTATTGCACATATGGAACAAATGGGCCATCCAAATCCTGGTACTACTTAGCTTCACTCTGCAAATGATCCTCTTTATCCTTGCCGGTACCCGTCGGCGCAGACCCTCCACCGTGCTGTTGGCATGCCTGAGGGTGCTCCTTTGGCTCGCCTATCTCATGGTGGATTCCACCGCTGTATACACTCTTGGCCCTCTTTCTATCAGTGGTTGGTTGCCAGAGCATGAGTTGGTGGCATTCTGGGCGCCCTTTCTCCTCCTACATCTTGGTAGTCAGGACAACATCACTGCCTACACCTTTGAGGACAACCAGCTCTGGCCACGCCACCTGCTAACTCTTGGCGTCCAAGCCGTTGGGGTTTGCTATGTCTTGTATAAACATATGCCACACAAACTGGCCATGGTTATTGCAGCCAGCTTGATGTTCATCGTTGGTTTTCTCAAGTACTTGGAGAGGACATTGGCCCTCAGGTGCGCCATCTTTGACAACATCCTCAACTCGATCAAGATACAACCAGCTAGGCCCGAACCAGAAGGGTCAACGGAAAATGATAAAAGTGTTCCCGATGAAGAAGAGCTTCTGTTGTTTGCTCACCATGTGCTCCCTAGATGCATGGCTGTGCTGACCAATTCTTCCGACCCTTGGGATGCATTTTCTGGAGAATGGAAAGGGGAGCATGTCGGCAAGGTAGTCGAGTTGGAGTTCTCCCTCATGTATGACATCCTCTACACCAAGGCAACAATGATCCACAGCTGGTATGGCTACTTTTTCCGTGTCATGTCACCCATGGCCACTATTGCTGCGTTATTAGTGTTTCATTTCTATGGTAAACAAGGCCAATCCAAAATTGATGTTATTATCACCTACATCTAGTTTGCTGGTGCATTGTTTCTGGACATGGTATCATTAGTCAAGGCTGCATTCTCAACCTGGGCATGTGATTTATTGTACAATATACCAGGTGGGTGGGGTAAGATGCTTTGTAAGGGAATTCAGACTTCTCGCCGCCTCACAAAGGCAGCGTCCTGTAGAAGGTGGTCAGAATCCATTGGGCAGTATAATTTGTTTGACGCATGCTCTCTTGACATGAGCGAAGGAAGCATCAGAGTGTTACAGATGATAAAGCTGGATGATTGGTGGAGGAAATATCAGTACCAGAGGACGTTGGTGGTTCCAAGTGATGTCAGAGTGCTGTTGTTTCAGGAGATATGGCGGATGATTAAGAGTAACAGTAATGATGATCTCTCCCAGATGTTCGATATGAAACAACTAGAAGGTAATATTGAAGCACATATTGAAGTCGAAGAGGTGATGTTTATTTGGCACATCGCCACCAACATTTTCCTCTCGTATCCTGAAGTAAAAGCACTAGAATCCTCATGTCTTGTGGAGGCCATCAAAGCCCTGTCAAATTACATGATGTATCTTGCTGTGGCACGCCACGACATGCTACCAGCCCTTAAGCTCCGCAGCATGTGCGAGAAGACTAGCGATGATTTGCAGAAAATATGGAGTAAAGCAGCTCCTGAGGAAAGGAAGGAAGGGTTTGTAGGCATACTGGCTGGGCTGATCTCAAAGAAGGCGGCTGCACCCTACTTCCGGTATGATAAGCGCGACTATGGAACCGTGTTTGCCCAGCAACTGGAACGTGCAATAGGAGGTCAGCATTTGCTTAAAAAAATTACTTTGGGCTAGCATACCGGACCCATGTTTGAGCATATACTGCCTAACTTTAGCGCACACTCAACTCCACTGAGAGTGGAGAAAGTGTTGGAACTCGTCTTGGATGCATGGGTGTGTATGCTGGTCGCTGCGTCATTCAAATGCAGCAGGGAGTCCCATGCCAAGCAGCTTAGCCATTGCGGTGAGCTCATAACCATCGTGTGGATGTTGACGGAGCAGATAAAAAAGAGAAACATGCATCGGTGAACCTATTATCAGTTCCCAGTAACCAGTTTGCTACATTCTACTCATTCTTTGTTACTCTGTTGTTTGGGACTTGCATGTCCTGCTAGCTGATCACAACTCCTATTGTCTGGATAAGTCCTTTATGTAAGGAGATTGTGTGTGGTGTGTGCTATTTTATTCCAGTTTGTAAGCGAATAATAAATGTTGTGAATTAACTATTTCAGTTCAAAAAATAAAAGAGTACAAATGTTGGTCCAAAGCAAATTGACACACAATCTATTTAAAACTATGGTAAGAACACATAAAACATCCTGTTTATTCATTTGCATAATGAGTAAATTGCAACTTTATACATCAAGTCGCGAGGTGTGCGATCACTCTCAATCTCTCATATACATGATGTTTTTATTTTTTGAAAAGGAGGATAACCCCCGGCCTCTGCATCAAAACAATGCATGCAACCATATATAATTAATAATTCGGAATCCAGCAGCCGAACAACTCCCCAGGAAAAAAAGCGGAAAACAAACCCTGAGGCGGTATACCTGGCGAGACTCCTCCAGATAGCCATATTGAAAACTGAATATTTTGATGCATGAAGTTGTCAAACCAGATCCTGGATTGGAGTTGCCTCAAATCGTGCAATGAGTCCGCAATGAGGATCTTCATCCCTCCCCTACTTTGAAAATTAAGCAGTCTCCATACTTTTCGTTATGGACATACCTACCGTCCAGTTTAACAAACCGGATGTAAAGGTAGCTGCTATGACTTGGCGTGACTACCTGTTCTTGTGCAACTATGTAACTTTGGCAGCTTGTTTGTTGTTAATTTTGAGTAATATATCAAGATTATTCCTAACAAAGAAGTGACCGCTAGCTTGAAACCACTCTGTCCTCAAACTGCTAGCTAGCGGCAAAAGAGGGAGGGACTCAGATCTCGTCTGCTGTCTGTTGAGCCCCAAGGAGTATAAAAAGAGGCAGCGGACAAGGACATGGATGCCTCAACTAACATTATGCTTGTTTTAGAGGAGTCTTAAAACTTGCACGGGACGGTCAGTTTGATGCACAAATTTGTAAAATACGTAATTGCGGTCATCGTATTCGCGCGGGCGTGGAAATATGGTCACATATTCCAAGCTTGAAACTTCTTTCATCCCAAATAAGGGGTTTCTACTATCTTCTAAGAAAAGAAAAGGAAAGAAAAGAAAAGATGGCCGGATATCTTGAAACTTCTTTCATTCAAAGCTTCAAAATCACGGCTTTCGAACGGGCATGCGACTATTACAACCCTAAGATATGTATCTTTCCCTAATTAATAATAAAGCACGGATTGAGTCTGCCAGGTTCACCGTCGCGACAGTTTTGCAAAACAACCCTTGACTTTTACGGAAATCAACCCGCAGTCCACATAAAACTCATCCCGAACCGGTATGAGCGAGAGAAAAAAAATAAAAGAAAAAACGCACCCGTGCCTCTGAATTCCCGATCCCAGCGCGCCGCCGACCGCCGCCTCGCCGCCAACTCCGCCAGCGCACCTTCACCCTCTGCCACGCTGCCGCGCACCGCCGGCCCCGGCTTCTCCGCCTACCCCAAGTGCCCACCCCGTGGCCTTCCATCACCGACAACACTCGACGCCGCAGCCGTTGCCGCCCCTGCTACCACGGCGCCGCCGGGACTCCTCCCTGCTGCTTCGACCTCTGATTGGTTCCCCAACCCTGCCGGTGTCTTCACCAACATCTTCTTCCCTGCGCGCTCGGCCAGGCGTCGTGGCTCCCGTAGCCAACATCGCCGTCGCCCCGTTGTCGCTTCCCACTCCAGCGGCTCGCCTCCACCCCCCGACCTCCCCTTTCCGCGTGGTATGCTCCCCAATCTCCTGCATCACTTCCTGACACATGCCATGTCTAATCTGGACAAGCATGATCAGCCACCTAGGGGACTCCGGGATCACAAAAAGCGCCACACCGTTGAAGACAGATGGAAGGATACGTGCCGACACCAAGCATAACCCTCCAACTGATGTGCTCGGAAAGGCCCGAGAAAGCATAATTGGAAACGTAGCCGAGGAGGATCCCCAAGTTGATGCAGATCTCAGGGAGGGATGTGAGAGTCCCCCGGGCAGCCGCGGGGGAGATCTCGGCAATGTAGACCGCGGCCAAAGCCGATGCCCACCCCGGCGAGAAGCCTCCCTATCATGAGCACGGTGAAGGAAGGAGCGAATGTCATGATGGCTGCACCGGTCTGGAAGATGATCGCACCAAGGCCCATTGTCCATTTCCTGCCGATGGCACCAGAAGTTCTTCCTCCTGACAGGCTTCCCAAGAGTGAGATCACACTTGGGCAACCAACTAGGATTTCTTCCTGAAACTCGGTGATGTGGAGATGTTTCTGGATGTAGATGATTGCGCCACTCATGACACCGACATCTGCAGATAGCAGCATGAGTCTTGGGTTATGATAAGTGTTAGATAGATAAGCATGGAATCTCAAATCTCTTAGAAGCTCAATAGCACGGCAGCCACAAAAACTAAGTAAACTAGTCATGTTCCGGATGCTGAACATCTCAGTTTTAACTTTTAAATCATCTACGTACATATATAGGTATGTAACTGTATGTTGCATCAAGATAACATGGTCTTAACTTGAGTCTTTTATGGTGTTGGCTGAGAATAAAATCAAGATTCACTCGTGAAGCGATGAAAAGCTAGCGTCGGCAGTTGCAAATCTCTATCGCCATCAGAAGGATGTCACGAGCGAACTCACGATTCCAATCACCGGGGCTCACCACAACAAGCCATTTCTATTCGTCCGGCCGCGGCATCGCGAGAGGACTCACCATAGCCGAGGAGGATGGCGTTAAGCGAGGCGAAGATGGCGCAGCCGTACACGAACCTCTCCTTGCTCCTCCTCTCGGACGCCGAGGGCCTCCTCCGGCTTACCGCCGCCGCGTCCAGCTCCGGCCCGCGTACTTGCTCCCCCTGCCGTCGCCTCGCTCCGCGCTGCCGGCGACGCTGCTGTTGCCGCGGAGTGGCGTCCGATTTGGAGGTCATTAACGGCGAACGAGGCGCGAGGCGGGGATGGTGGGGGATGTCGACGTGCTTCCGCTTCGCCGCTCGCCTGTCTCTTTCCTACTGGTCTGGGCGAGGCGAGGTGCCAAGATTTGTACTCCTACTCCATAGTACGTTTCCTTTTCGAGTGAAAACATTTCCAGAAGAGAACGGTCCACTCTTGCGAGTCTCTGGGGCGGGCTAGTCCACCGCAAAAAAAAAAGGGATTATTTGGGCTGGTTTTGGCGATTTTGTCTGCCTGGGTCATGGTCATCAGGTCATGTACTCCTACTCGGTTTCGGCATGGAAAATTATGACGACCACCGACAGCGGGCCCATGCGTCAGCCAGTGCATGCGCGCGTCCCTTTTTAACCACGCGTGCGGCGGGGTCGGCCTCATCCACTTCTCCCGTCCACATCTGGCCCCCCACCACTCCCTTTGCTTCCTCGCCGGCGACCGCAAACCCTAGCGCGCGCCATGGGCCTCTTCGGCAGCAGCAATGGCAAGGGCAAGGGCACCCCCAGCGCCTCATCTCCCGTGCTCCCCCTCCACCGCCGGTAGCGCTGCCTTGAACGTCCGTCTGCACATCCGGTGCACCAAGCGGTGGCATCGAGTACAGCGCCCTCCCTATCCCGACGTGACGCTGCCGCACCGTTGGCATTTGAATCCAAACCGGATCCCGGTGCCGGCGGTTCCGCGGACCCAGCGGGCGCACGACGACGAGGTGCGCTGGAGCAGCGTCGGCTGCCCGAGTACGCCGCCGACTCTCCTAACTGGCAAGCTTGGTTCGCCCTCGAACACGAGGAGCAACGGCGCTCAGGTGTCGACGCAGTCCCGCCGCCGTTCCCACCGCCGCCCCCGGAGGTAGAGCCGGAGGACATGGAGGCGGAGGCGGAGGCGGAGTACCAAGCCGCCCCCGAGGAGGCCCTGCAACACGCGCTGGAGGCTAGCCGCATCGAGGAGGACGCGCACTGGGATGGGCTGGAGCAAGCCCTTGCCCTGTCGGCGGCGGGGGACTCCGTCCACACCCCGCTCTTCGTGCCGCCGCCTCCACCGTCGCCGCCCGTACAGCCCAAGCCGGAGCCGGAGCCGTCGCGTAAGCGCTCCCCGCCTCCATCCTCTTGGACGGAGTAGGCCTACTCGTGGACGGGCCAAGATGCAGCGAGTGGGTGGCGCCTGGCCCACTTCGCTACGACGCCGGGGAGGAGGAGGTGGCCCACCTCGGTGATGGAAGGAGCACTGCTCCGCCAGAGCGAGCCGACGGCGAGAGTAGATGCGCTTCTGAGGCCATGCTCCAACGCGACGCTGGAGGCGCTCCGGCTCGAGGAGGAGGAGGAAGCGTCTGCGGCTTGGTGCAATGCCGCCGCCAGCAGACGCCGGAGGAGGCTGCCACGGCAGCTGTACCGGCGGCGTTAATTGGGCTGGCCCTGCTCCGGTCTTCATCGACCTCAGCGACGACGGCGGCGTCGAGGGCAAAGGGCAAGGCCAGCGACGTCTAAGAGCAGCGTCTGGCGGCGTGAGACAAAGCGCAAACTTTTCTTAATGTTTTATTTAATGTTTATTAGATTTAGGTGGACTTTGGCCGGCGTTTGACCAGCCACTTTATGTTTATATTTATGTTTATTTCATGCAACTTGTTTTTTTTTCACGCCGGCACATTTGGGTCGGCCTCCCTGTTTTTAAAATGTGGACGTGCACGTCCGACTGGCCGATCCAAACGGACAAAAAGCAGATAAAGCGTGTGTTGGTTTGGGTCGCCTCGTTGGAGTTGCTCTAAAGGCTAGACAGCGTGGTGAAAAATGCGATTTGCAATTTGGCCGGATTGACGAGTTGCCAGGTGAGTGAGACAGAGCTGTAGTACGCAGTTGCCACTTTTCCATGGTGGTTTGGACTAACCAATCCTTAGGCTCTAGCGCTGCAAACCAAAGATCCCAGTCCCAGGTCCCCTCTACGTCAGAGGCTCCCACACGGCCACACCTACCAACCTCAATCTGCCAAACACGACAATGTTCTCTACTCCGATCCCCAATACAAGAGTTTCTTGCTAAGCTACAGCAACGCCACGTGTTTTGTGATCGCGTGACGTGCTCAGCAACATTCGAACCCCGTCATGCAAACAACGTTGCGATGCGACGCATTCTCCCCGAGCAGAGATCCTCACAGCGTGTTTGGCAATATTTGACAAGGGGAATGGGAGTTTAGATGCATAGATGGAGGAATGAAAGAAGAGAAGATGACTGACCGTAGCCGAGGAGGATGGCGTTGAGCGCGCATGTGAAGACGTACCGCTCGGCCGTCTTCCTTTGCTTTGGCTTGGGTCTATGTATGCTAGACTATTTATTTTGTTATACACACGACCGCTGCGATTGGTCTTTGGTCTCCCCCTCCCTCCCACGTTCCTCCGTGTCTTCTATGGTGCAAGTGGCGAAAATCCTAGACTTACGGACAGAATCGCACTTATATTACATGGGAATCGCTATCAAGATTCCGGTCCTGGTGTCTGTTAAAAGAGGTTTTAGAATTCCAGATCCATTCCGGTTGCGCGTGAGGACGACTTTTTCTAACTCAAGTACTACCGGATGGCTTCTTGGGCCTATCAAAGTACCCAATGGACTGCATGAGTTCACAGACACAGACAGCAAAGGCATCCATTGTTGCAGAATTTCAGAATATTGATAATTCAGAAAGAGAGATAGAGAATGCTATCCTTGCATTCCATTTGAAGGGTCAAAGGATTGCATGCTGTGTGTGCATCAGAAGCATCAGACAAGGGAGAGTAGCTACAAGCATTGTGTTTCAAAACTCCTTGTCCCTGTAACGGTATGCTCTGTGCTCCTGACGACCCTCACTGGTCGACCGGAATTTGAGGATCTTGTGAACGCTCGTCACATGTTTCACCTCCTTGATGTTTCTGCCTTGCTTGTCCTTGTTTTCTTTGGGAGGTGCCGGCTCTTCATGAACGGGCTTTGGTGGAGCATCTGAAAAAGGAACACATTAAAGCAGCAAAGAAAAAATCGCATTAGGGCAACGGAAAGCAAGGTTCCTCATGAATGGCAATGTTGCCCCGCCTTTCCGACAAGTTAGATAAATACATGTTATGTGTGAACAAGGCCATCTCATACAAAACAAGCATGGAAATCTCAAGGAAACAGCAGCATCATATTCAGAGGGTATCAGGTTAATGTACGAAACTCGGTCATGGGATTTAACAGGGTGTTTGCTGTGAAGAAAGAGGCTGCAGAGGGATGCAAACACTTACCACTTTCTGAAAATAAATAGCATGTGCCAACCGTTTCTTCGTATTCTCCAATCTGCCATTAAACAAGGCATCAGCTACCAGCTCACGCAGCAACTAGGCTAGGTTAACAATTAGAAGCCCTAAAGTACACATTCCAATATTTTAAACAGCAGAAGAAAAAAAAGGGAAGGAAAACCAATGAAGTTAACTGGTACAGGTAACATCAGCTAACATGCAGTGCTTTTTAGTGCTAAAGTTATCACAAATAATTATGGAGGTCACGTGAACCTTAGTAACATCTATTTATTCACTATAACAGACACAAAGAACAGCTCACAAAATGTTCTCAATATATTCTCCAGACAGTCTCCTATTTTGAAAAAATTTAACATATCCGGATAAATGGGTGTATCCAGATGTCGTTCTAAAATATTAACCCCAAGTAAATTTCCTTTTTGGAGGCGATCGAACTTTATTCACTCACTAAACAAATTACATCAGCACCCAAAGTAAAGTTCTAGCAGTGATACATTAGTTGTACATTCATACAGATATAAAGGATCATGGCACCCCTACCACCAAATTCGCTCCAAGTCTCAAAGCAGTGGCGGATCCAGAATTGAACTTAGCCAGGCGAAACATTTGAGGTATAAATTTTTTTGATTGACAAATGCTCGCCACCCGAGGCCGTAGCCGCCCTATTTAAGCCGATCGGCGCCCAGCCCTAGCACATCCGCCTCTTTCCTTCCTCCGCCGCCACTCGAGCACATTAGCCATGCCCCACGCCGCCGCTACTACGATCCAACTCCGTCTCTTCCTCCTTGAGGAAGGTCCGGATCCATAGGGAAGCGAGGCTACCTCTGGAACCGGAGAAGGATTTCGAGGAGGAGGTGCCGGGGGAGGAGGAAGAGAAGGAGGAGCAGGAGCCGGTGGAGGAGGAGCAGGAGCCTGTGGAGGAAGAGGAAGAGGCACCGCCGCTGGATGTGGAGAAGGAGGCGGTGTCGATGATGGAGGAGGACGTGAGCGTGTGGCTGAAGCAGCATGCCATCCTGAACTCCATCTGCTCGGAGTCGGTTGCGGAGGCCAGGCGTCGCCGTCGGCAATAGATGGAGGCGGCGCAGGCAGCCCAGGCTCCGACTTTGGCAGCTCCGGCTCGGCGCGGTAGCTCTCGGTCATCGCCGCCAACAACGAAATTTGAATAGGAAAAATGTAGTACGTAGCTATATATTCTGCATGCTTTTGTATGAATTTAGGGGATGAATATAAGAAAGTTATACGTGGAGAAGGAAATATGCATGAGACGTGCCCGGTCAGTGTCCGCGGACGCGTACACGGGCGTTTGAGGGGTCAAATTTGCCAAGTCCGGCTGTAGATAATCTAACCACCAAAATCACAAAATCTAACATAAACGTCCACAACTGGGTGTGCTTGGGTGCTGGCTAGCTGGCTCGAATTGAGATTTCCGGGGCTGCCAAGTACTGTTCGAGAGAATGGGGTGTGTCGGGCTAACTATTGAAGCTACGGGCTGCAACTGGGCTAGGGTGTGACCGTGCGGTGCAGTGTTAATGCACACATGTATCAGCCTATGTACAAACGAATCGTATTTTTACGTGATACGGATTTCGGCTGCCAGGCGGCCGACCATAGTCGCTTCTACCGTGGCGCCGCCACTTGTCTCAAAGGTATGGTTTATTATAGATGGCAGCCATATAAAACATCAGTGCCAAAAGTTCAATAAGATAAACTTGAAACAATCATAGAATAGTGCCCTTTAACTCCCCGCCAAAAAGAAAAGAATAATGCCCCTTAACTTAGCAAGCAAACGTCTTCAAAAGCGAACATAACATGAATAATACTCACCATCTTCAGGCTATCACCTACTACCAAGGTAGGAGTCAATGTATCCAAACCCTGCAAAAGAAGATTACAAATAACTTAGCGTACTACACATAAAGGCGGTAAGCAAAATTATACAGGTAGCTCATATAAGCCAACCAAGACAATAACGAAATGCATAACACTACCCAGATTTTTGCCGTGAATCTCTATTTAAACAGGCATAGACACAACCTGAACAGGAATTTGTATCTGATAACTGTATCCATTGACTATGGCAACCTAAAAACAAATCTGAAGGAAGGTTGCTCCAAACACAAGAAAGCGTATATAGCCCTTTCATGTAAGAAGTGACACATACTAATGGCAAGAACTCTCTTAGATAATCAGCACATAACTTCATCTTAGTGCAAACAATAAAATAATTTGCTCTGGGACTCTATTGGCCATTTAAACATTTCTGATATAATCAAATCCAAAGTGAACTCTTTCTTGATATATATCAATAACACAGAGATGACAAAAGTGCTTAAGGAAAATTTAGAGACGCCACATCTTCTTAATTACATTTACAACAGAGCCTAATGTCCTTTTGTACCAGTAAGCTGCAGACTGTGAGATGAAACCAACTTACAGAGAGTATATAAGGGGCATTTGGTTGTATGCAGGAATAATGAACATCATCTAACTCTAGCAAGACATACTCTTCTTCCTCCTCCTCCTCCGAAGCAATTTGTTTATCTTTCTCAGCTTCCTTTGCCATCCCCAACAAGAATTTGCACTTGTACAGCAGTGAATCCTGCACTTCACCAATCAGATTACCTACAGAGTTCAGAAGCAAAAACTGAATGCACAAGATAGAACTATCCAGGAAATGTTTGCAGTAGGCGAAATACACAAGTACAGTAGCATTGCCTGGCAAAAGAGTAAGTCCTTTCAGTCCCTTTGTATTTTGTGCTAAACAGCTAGCAAATTAACCAAGTTACCAAAGATCGGGACTAGTACAGACGATACAACATCTTTTAAGGGAAGGTGGATTTTACATGCCCCCAACTGTTTACACCAAATACCCTCATGTGAAATAACCTAAACTACCCATGATGCATTTCACCTCAGCACACAGGCCGCTGCCGGTCAGAGATGGAGCCCTCTCTCTATCTGTTAGCTTCCGTTAAGCCAAACAATTGCAATGAGGGACAAAGGAAAGAGAAAAACGAAGCCTTACACAGTGGTGGCGGTGGAGGCAGCCGGCCAGCGCTTCCGCAGATGAAGGTTGCCTTCGTGAGGGAGAAGCGGCGGCTTCAGTTGAGGCGGTTAGGGGGCTTGTAGTTGGCGCAGTTCCGGAGGAGAAGCGCGTTAAGCGCGACGGCAGCGGCAGGTCCTCGGAGGGCGGCGGCGAGCCCACAACACGAACTAGAGTCTCGGAAGGGCCTTCGTGGCTGGGCTGGGATGGGCTGGATTGGCGCCGCGAAGGTTATCTTGGGCCTGGCTATGTACTTTAGGTAGGTCTTGTGACACCTGATTCTCAAAAAGAAGTGTGGTCTGAAAGATAGCGTATATGTCACTGTAGAAGAAAAGGTTGCTATGTTCTTGTTGGTGGTTGGACATGGTATTAAAATGAGAGTGTTGCGTGGCACTTACAAGCGTTCTTTAGAGACTATCAGTAGGCACTTCTCGAATGTGTTGACAGCCATTCTTTCCCTAACTGGGGAGTTTATCAAGCTTCCTGATCCTTCTATTGAACCTCCGGATGATTACAAATGGAAGTGGTTTGGAAATGCCTTGGGAGCACTAGATGGGTGTCATGTTTATGTTTCTGTCGTTGCGGCTGACGAAGGGAGGTATAGGAACAGAAAGCAAGATATCACCACTAACATGCTTGGTGTTGTTGACTGGAACATGAAATTTCTTTATGTTCTACCTGGCTGGGAGGGATCTGCATATGACTCCAGAGTGTTGCGTGATGCAATGAGAAACGACCGTCAAGATGCATTTGTTATACCTCATGGTATGATTGTTTCTCTTGGCATTTTTTTCTTTTTGTGCTAATGTTAGCTAAATCTAATTGGTGCACCATAGGAAAATACTACTTAGTGGATGCTGGCTACACCAATGGACCTGGCTTTCTGGCTCCATTCAGATCGACTAGGTACCACTTGAAAGAGTGGGTCTCAAGTCAACAACAACCCCAAACTGACAAAGAGTTGTATAACTTGCGCCATTCTCGGGCTAGAAATGTTGTGGAGAGAACTTTTGGCCTATGGAAGAAAAAATGGGCCATTCTACGAATTCAATCTTTCTTTGACATAAAGGACCAGGTAACAAGTGTCCATATGGTGTTGAATAACATATGGACTGTATGACATGCTAATTTAAATATAAACCATTGCAGATTCGAATTATTAATGCTTGTTGTGTGTTACACAACTTTGCAAGGGATAGGCAGCATATGATGGATGATTTATTGCTACAAGAAGTTGATGCTGACCTAGCAAATTTGGAACATGAGCCCGTGGACGGAACTGACTTGATTACATCTGTTCAAGTCACTAATGAATGGACCAACTTTAGGCAACAATTATCGCAAGACATGTATGCTGAATACCTTCTCAGGCATGCTGAATTAGAGATGGCATAGTTAGTTGATGGTGGATTAGTTAGTGGATGTGCCTTGGTGGTGGTTGTCTCATTTTGTGTAGTGCCTGGGTGGTGGTTGTCTCATATTGGTAGTGCCTAGGTGATGATGGTAGCTTGCTGATTGTCTTTTGTGTGATAGCTTGGCTGACCATGATGGTGCCTTGTGTGGTCTTTTGTACATGCATCATCTTCATATTAATATATATGTGATGGATTTTCTCGAAATTTGCACTCTCATTCAGCATTTATTTGACCCGAAATACTTCTTTCCTTTGTGCAAAATTGTTATTCTTTGTAGCAGCATGGCTGAAGGAACTGGTACTGGAAAGAGGACTTATGTCACATGGGATGATGAGATGGACGCTGCCTTGCTTGAGGTACTTGTTGATCATCACAACATGGGTGACCATTCTCAAAATGGATGGAAATCACATGTGTACAGTGCAGCTATCAAGAATGTGAAGGAGAAGTGCAATAAGGATATCACGAAGAACAACATATCAGGAAGGCTTAGGACTTTCGACAATCAATTTGAAATCATTAACAAGATCCTTTCTCAAAGCGGTTTTGGTTGGGATTGGGTCAATAATAAGCTATCCATTGATAGCGACGATGTGTGGACTAAATATTTGGAGGTAACTTCTATACATTTGCATTGTTTTAATTATTTTTTGTATGTAACAAAACAGGGCAGCAACTTTACTTCTCTGATGGGTGTATTATGCAGGCTAATAAGAAGGAGAAAGCATTAGCTTCTTACAAGACCAAAGTAGTGAAGCACTGGGAAGCCATCTCTACCATATATTCAAAAGATCATGCGGATGGTGAAGGTGCCAAGACAGGTGCTGAGACTGCAGCTGAGACTGTTGCAGATCTAGAAGAAACAATTGAAGTCTCTCCAGAAACGGTACCAAAGAGACAACGAACAGGTGATGCCATTATGTGCATGATTGGAGAAATGAGGACTACTTTTAAGGATGCTTTGAAGACAACTGATCCACTTCCATTGCCAAAGGTTACTACTCCTTCTGAAATACTTGCTGCACTTGAGTTGATACCAGAGTTGGCAGAAGTTGACATGTTGCGCTCTTACGGAAAGTTGATTCTTAATGAGCGCTTGTTTGAAGCTCTAATGGAGCTTCCCATGCACATGAGGAAGGCTTGGTTGCTATTATTGCCTTGAAGTTATGATAGTTATGATTCCTGTGTCTTGTTAAACTTCTTGGAACTATGTACTGTTTGGTGTGTTATGATTCCTTGAACTATGTATTATTGCCTATCTAAACTATTCGGTTTGTTACATTTGGAACTATGTACTATGTACTATTCAACTTCTACTTATTTCAACAATTGTGATGTTACATTTGGAACTATGTGCCGTTGAGAATTTGAGACATCTATTTAAACTATATGTGTTGTACTGTGTTGGTGTAAAATTATTTTTGATTATTTTTGTGTCAATATTATATGATGTCATCCTCGATTTCTAGAATAATTGATGATAATTTTTACTATATAATGATCCAACTATAGTCATACAACTACTGTTTTAGTGCATATAGTAATGTTGCTATGCAATTCCAGTGTTTGACATCCAAACACGATTCTGTATTGAAACCTCAGGATGATTCCGTGAGCCAATTCGATATACATCCAAACAACCGAATTCGTATTCATGTCGATTACAGTTTCCTGTCTGAATTGGAATTGAAACCAATACAATACATAGGCCTCCAATACAGACATCCAAACACAGCGTGAACGAATTCTCGAACTTGCACGCCCTGGTCACTATGGTCCACAAATTCTGAAACCACAGATCACCACCTAAATTTGTTAACAGGGTACACAGGTAGTTCTCAGATCTGGTTTTGCTAGCTCTGGCCACTTATGTGGCATGTTGACAGGGCACAATGTGTCATCCATGGTTTTCGAGTCGCGACTCATCGGAGTCGCTCTGGGGTAGCGACTCGGAAAAAGTCGAGCCTACGGTTGCGACTAGTCGCGACTCCCGACTCGAGTCGACACTAAGTTGAGTCGACATTTTTTTTGCGACTCATCGACTAGTCGCGCGACTCAAAATCCATGGTGTCATCTAATCAGCAGGACCACTCTCAGCCGTGGTGCGCACGGATCTGGTCTGGGCACACACACCGAGTAAGATCTTTGTCAGCCCCAAGCCTCTAACGGTGACTTTGATCTCGTCATCTCATTCCCTGTGGTCAGTTCTTTCCCGACTATCACTGAACCTTGACTCTGGTCAGGGGTGGCCCAAGAACTCAGGGCACGGCTCCATGCCCATGTGGGATGAGTGGCAGCAAGGAGAGTGGTGAAGCCGACAGTGACGGGAAGAAAATGGGAGAAAAGGAACAGGAAGAAGATAGGGTGTCCGGCATGTGGGCACTCCTTACTGGATGACACCACGCAAGCACTTAAATCATGCAAGATCTCATTAGGATCTCTGGAGAGCCACTTTAACATACTTAGAGCAAGTGAATAGGTGGTTCCAATGTTTATTGACATATGTGGTGGGGACATGAATTGACTGGGTGCAATTCCTGTATCGTAACTCAAAAAGCTGGACTTCAGTTTTAATTTGCTGACAAAATACAGACTATAGAACTACAGCACACGATCAGCTACAGTGCTGATTGTTTTGGTTTTGAAAGTGAATCCTCTTCATGTGTAAGTCCATCCTATTATCATGAGCTGGTTAGGAGCATTCAGGCATTCGCAAATGTTCACCCATATAAACATGGAAAAAGGACATCTCTTGGTGCCTAAACAGTACCTAGACTGACAAATTGCAGTTATAGATCGTCTTGGCTTGCAACTATAGTTGAATGCAAACACATATATTTGAATGATCATGTGAACTTCTGACAAAAATATAGAGCTTACCTCCAAATAATGTGCTTTCCTCGGTGTGCTTTTTTGTCCGTGGGCTGCCTCTTTTTGGGTTAACACTAACGGATCTAGATGCTGCAACTTTATGCTGTGTTGCAGTACCATCAGATGCGGGAACCTTTGGTTCAATTATATTCAATCTTGAATTTATTTCTTTTAGCTGCAGATATCGGACAATACATGAATTAGGATAATCCAGGTTTACTGCTTTGCCGACCTTTAAAAATGGACACGTAAAGTTCAATCATATAAAGTAGTACCAGATACTAGTCCAAAATACACAGATGTACTAAGAGTGAGACACTAGTATCAAGTGGATTTCTAGCAAGCAAAGGGCAACTGCCAAAACAACTAGATAGCCAAATACACTACCATGTATGTAGGCAGATTATGGCGCTGCAACTCTTCGTGGAACTGAGATCCCATGTTCTTGTACATTTCCTGTGATCGAAAAAAAAGTGACAAGTGATATTAGGATTGCTGTATAATTTTTACATAGCCTGGATAAGCGGGTACAGGCTGCAATTAGTTAGTATGGACAGTTGCTACTAATTACACCAATAGTTTGAAAGCATGGGATAAACTACTTTTAAAACACACAAAAACAGATAAAACTGAGGGCAAGGGAGTAGTGAAAAGCAACTAGAAGCAAAGGGCATTGGGACTACATTGATTGTTTGAGTATTTTTGTAGGAAAGGTTCAGCCTATCCAACTCGCATGAAGTGGGACAGAACTATTGCAAAATTGAGTAAGGCGAATGTTGGGCATCCGAAGCGCTTGAAATGGGAAGGAATATAAGTGGACAAAAGATGAAAAGCATCATCTGAAGCAGGTAAAAATGGTATGAAACCAGCTAACCTCAATACAAGATATAGCAGCTTCTCTGACACTTTGGTTCGAATCATTCATCAACTGTAGGACCTGTGAAGCCAGATAGTCTCAGCATATCTATCTATTGAGTAAACATAAAGTCTGAGATATGCACAAAAATGTACGGTAACAAATCGACTTGAATACTAGACTCACGGGTGAGAGTAAAACTCGTTGCATGAGAAGCTCCGTAGAAGCGAAAAGCCCAACTGCAGTTGCCACTGTAAGTACAAACTCTTCCCGAACCCTCCAACTCTTATGAGTCCATGCATAATTTCCGGCCCTTTCGAGAATGATTGTTGGTGAAGAAACCTGAGATATGGCTGAAATCAGAAGGCTACCTAGTAATAAATCTAAAACATTGAGAACAAGGCGAGCATGTTTGGCTTCATTTGTTGATATTCATTGGGCAGAAGTCTACATGTAAAAGTAATGGTAACATAGTACTAGTAACAAACAGCATTGACAAAGGAGAAAAGATAACGCATATTTTGATATTTATGCTCTATAAAAATCAAAGCATTAAGAAAGAATTATGTAATTTACAACAACTAGGCATATTATAGATTTCATTTCAACACCTGAAAAGAGCAATCTTTACATGTGAACTAACAGCATATTTGAGGGTAAATGGTTCTTAAAACAGTCGAGCAAAAACCAAACTGCATATGAGAAGTTTGAATCTTGGTTTGATACCCACCCACATTTTACCGTTTGTACAAACCAAACTTGACCCAAAACTAAGAAAGCTAATCCCTTGATTATTGAAGTTTGAAACGGCATTGTAGCTCAATAGCACATCATCACACAAAACCTAAAACAAATTCATGCTGATAGATAATTGGACCAAATTTAAACTCCAGCTAAGTTCCAAAGCAACCACATTCCCCCCTAATATAACAGATTAATAAAGAAACAACAAGTGGGATCATCACGACCGAAAGGGCGGACGACTCACCTCCATGAGCGTGACGAGGAGCTGGCGCGCGGCCTCGCGGACGGGCTGCTTGCCGTCGCCGAGGCGCTCGACGGCGGCGGGGACGAGCGCGTTGAGGTGGATCTTGAAGTGGTCCCCGGCGAGCACGGCGGCGGCGGAGAGCGCCTGCAGCCCCCCCTGCGCGACGCGGAAGTTGGCGTCCCGCGTCAGATCCACGCAGGTGTCCACCAGCGAGGTGACCTCGGCCGGGGAGAGGCCGCGGCGCGCCGCCGCGTCGAGCGCCTCGTGCAGGCGCTCCACCCCGGCCAGGCGCTCCTTGGTGTCCTTGGCGCGCGCCGCCTCCATTCCCCGGAGAGTCCGCCGTGTGGCAGTACGGTTGCGTGGAGGGGGGGGCCGGCGGCGAGGCGAGGGGGGTGGTCGGATCTGGGGACGGAGGCGAGGGGATGCTGAGAGGTAGGGTGGTTGGGGCTTTCGGTGGGTTTGTGCACTTACACCCCTGGCTGGCTGCGACCTTTCACGCTTATGCCCTCCATTTGGATAAGTACATAGAGGCTACAGTATGAAACGGGGGTCGTTTCTTTCTCGAAAAGCGTGCCAGTCCGGAAAAGCCAATTTTGGGTGGGGTGTGGGCATGGCATGGACCGTAATTGTGTTTGTTTTTCAAGTAGTACCTCTGTTCCGAATTACTTGTCTTGGATTTGTCTAGTCTAGATATAAATGTATCTAGCACTGAATTACTTGTCTTGGATTCAAGACAAGTAATTCGGAACGAAGGGAGTAGTATTTAAATTACCTCCGTCCGAAAATAAGTGGTTAAAATTTGAATTTGAACTAAAACAACGTCACTTGGAAAACAGGGGGAATTCCTGGAATCGAAAAGTGACTCGGACGTGGGGTTTACTCCCATGACCTACCGGCCATACTATATAGTAAAAGCGGAGCGTCTACTAGCCCGCCGCTTCAGTATAGTTTCTGCTTCGCGTTCCGATCCATTGCGTCATGATCAAGTCTTCTCCATCCTTCCTTTCGGCGTGCACCGGAGAAGGGACAAGAGCCTCGGAACCCCGCCTCTCGTGATCTGTCACGGAGAGGCGATCGGGTTTTTGGGGGAAGCGCTACGACGGCTAACTTTGGCCGGCAATGCGACTTCATGAACGACGACTTCTTCCCGATCTCGGCAACCTCATCCTCGACGACATGGGCGACAACGTCCGCCAACGGCTGTCTTTGCTCACATTTGCACCGTACGTGATTCTATCTTTCCTGTTCGAGATCGTGGTAGAATTCATGTTTCTAGTCATGAGATACAGTCGCTCGCAAAAGAACTTGAGCACTTCAAGTGTGTGTTGCCGGACAAATTTGTTGCCGAAGGCATTATTGCCAAGCTTCCACCTTCGTGGAACAATTTTGCTACTTCCGAAACACAAGAGGCAGGAGTTTTCCGTTCCGGGATCTCATTGGTACTCTTGATGTTGAAGAGAAGGCGAGAGCAAAGGACACACGTGCTCGAGTTGCCGAGGAGCTTCTAGTGCCCACATGAATACGGAAGAAGAACTTCCACCCAATAAGTTCAAAAACAACAAGAACAAAACTTCGGAAAGGCAAGTTTGATACAAAGAACAAGCCATCACATTCTACCAACTTCAAGAAGAATTCTCATAAGAAGGGGAAGGGACTTTGCCATGTCTACGGTGATCCTAATCATCAGGCTCGAAGTGTCCTAACCGCTTTGAGGAGCGCGAACATGAGAAGGGCGGCAAGTCCGCTAATGTTGTCATCGGTGATACTTGATATGAAGGAATCGAGTGCGGTATTTTCCTACCATCCTTTCAGTATTTCAATCCCCTGATTGGTTAACTGACACCGGTGCCAATGTACATGTTTGTGCTGACGCCTCCATGTTTTCTTCTTACCAGGCCCATTGTGTAATCCGAATAAACAGAAAATAAATTAGTCTAGTAACTTACACACTTTCCTAGACTATGTTACTACCTCCACAGTGGGTAGGAACATCTATGTAGTGTCATGCAACAATGTATTTATTAGGTTATAGATTCATTGTTTCTTGGAGTGTGTGATGTTCCGGTAACTTAACTAGTTACCACAAGCACCTCTCTCTTCATTAAATATATGACACATAAGCAAACACTAGTAGAAAAAGGGCCTATAGTCCCGGTTGGTGAGGAGCCTTTAGTCCCGGTTCATGAAGACTAAAGGACTAAAGAGTACTAATGCCTACGACCCTTTAGTCCGGTTCAATCGAACTCCGGACAGATGGGCCTCCACGTGGCCTGTCCGAGCCCGAGCGGGAGGGCCTTTGGTCCCGGTTAGTGGCAGGCACCAACCGGGACCAATAGGCATCCACGTCAAGATTTACGTAGCTGGGGTTTTGTTTTTTTTCTAAAAGGCGGGGGGAGGGTTTGGGAGGTTTTGGGGGTTAATTTAGGTGTTTCATATATTGTGCTATAGCTAGCTAATTAATGAGAGAAGTGTCCTCTCTTTTGTCCGTGCTTAGTCGACGCCATTACCATAAATCGTATAGAGAGGACTAGCTAGACACGCCATTAGCTAGCTTGTAAGCAAATGTAAGATAAATCATGAACATATATGCATCTGAGAGAAGTGATATCGACTACCTCTCCTTCTCCGAGAGATCGATTGAACAACAAGTTCTCGTATATCTATCCAGACACTACGGCTACATATATACAATAATTATCTTTTACAAATATAATCTCCTAACATACGGACGTGGTCCACATAGTATTCTCCGTCTTCAGCGATCACGTGGTCAAGAAAGAATGCCGCCAATTCCTCTTGAACTGCTCGCATGCGATCTGGTGCTAGGAGTTCATCCACATCCGAAACATCTAATTTTAAGAAGGGGTCAATACATATATATAGATATATATGAATGAATGAAACTCAACACAAATGATGGTAATAAAATAAAATTGTGAATATTGTTATTTACGCACTTCATATTGTTTGTCGGAGTAGCCCCGCTCATAGGTCGTGTGGCGGATGGACTCACAAATGTAGTATCCACAGAAATCATTCCCTTGTTCCTGCCACAAACACTTTACAAGAAATAGAGGTCAATCAAACTGATAATTAGCAAGCATGCTAAATGGTATTGGTGAAACTAGCGCTTGAATCACTAGGAGATGCGTGGAATATGCTACTATATAGTACTTACTTTGTGTGCCTAAATTGCAGCTTCTTGGTAGTCCCGAGCTTTTTTGGTGAATTTTCTCCAAGCCCTGCCATACAAAGAAAACAATTACTTGATATCGAAATGAACAAAGTTGCTGATATGGTGGATAATGATCGATTTAACTTACTTCTCGAGCATTTCAGTCATGTCCTAAGATACTCCTTGGGATCTTTTTCGCTTGGAGTCTAAGACAGTTACTACTCCTTCTCAAGCTTAATCTCTAGGAGAATATAGTGGTAGCTGCGCATACATGCATAACTCATCAATATTACATTACTATAACCTGGACTAATAAGGAAACCGAATATGCCACAAGACAAGAACACTCACTTGAAGTTGTAAGGAAAGAGTATTATATCTTTGTGTTCATTTATTTCCAACGATCGTAGCAAGTTGGCCTCGGTTTCTTGGGCACGATATTGAACCTCGCTTGCATCTATGAGATACGTGTTAATGAACCCAATATCTCCCACTTGTCTTTTCTTCAATTGGCGATCTTCAATCTGCATAATATAGTGAGATAATTATAAATACATGCAATGAAAGGGCTGAGTTATATAGAGAGACTTAATGATGTATAGTACTACTTACAGGACAATAGCGGTGACCGTTGCTTTATCGATGGCCAATTGATTGAAAAACTGATAGAACTCCTCAAATGGAATAGGCAACAGTTCAATTCCAAGGAGGTCATGCTCCTTTTAACTCTCACATACAAAGTACTCCTCCCCTCGAGACTCTTTGCAGGTTTCATGTACCAATCATGCAATCTTCGCATCATCGTTGATAGAGAACTTTCATCTTTGACGAGAGGCTTCCGCATCAGATCTTTGTATCTCGCACTCTCCAAGAAATCATAATGTACATCGTCAAGGTGTAATCTGCAGGATTGCCATAACCGGGACACCATCCTCGGATCGCGATGTACTCGCTATGAGCACCTTGGCCCGGGGGGCATGATTGCTTTGCTTGTTACAGGCCGAGCTGGGCAATTTGTTTCCCCAGCTCGTCGTTCTTCATCCTTTGATCACTTTTAGTACTTCCCCGACCTCTCCGCTTCGGCAAATGCCTTTCCAATAATGCGCTCATAGTTGCCTTTCTACGGAGACTTGGGTGGTTTTGTCGGCAGCCAGAGTGCGCTTCGCTTTCACCGATCTACCTTCTCTCCCGGAGGTGGATGTCTCTTTGCTTTCAACCCTTGAAACCAGCCATCCACTTCGATTACTGCGCGATCTTAGCGTTTTCCTCCTCGCTTCCTCGTCAGACGGGTGAACTTCTCCGGAGTCTTCTGAGAAGGACCGAATCAGTATCTCCTCCCGCCTTTGGTCATCTTTGCTAACGCCGCAAAGCGAGATGGAAGCGGATGTCTTCTTTCCTTGCTTACGAGGCGGAGGAGAAGGACTACTGACGCCACGGGAGCAGCCTGAGCGGGCGGCGGGTCTCTTCCGCCTCTTGCCGACAGGCAGAGAAGGAGGAAGGTTGGCTGAGCTCAGGCCGGGCGCAGCGCGGAGAAGGAGGCGGAGTGCCGCCACGCCGGAGAAGGAGCCGGCCGAGTGCCACGATCGTCACACGGGAGGAGGAGGCGGAATGCACCTGACTCAGCCGGAGGAGGAGGAGGAGGCGGAGGCGCCCATTCGGAAGGTTGATGAGATCCTTCCGCCATAGGCATGGAGTCTTCAGAAAGCGAAACCCACCGATACTCCCCTTCAGCGGAGAAGCTGCGTGGCTTCCGAGCCGCTGCCACCTTAGAGCATGCCTCGGCGGCCTTTTCCGCCTCGACTTGGGGAAGCTTTGTGTCGTTTGTCGCGACCGGCTTCTCGCTCCTCTAGCCCCATTATCTTTCGTGCGGCGCTGCGTAGTTGGCGCTTTGCTCAGCTTTCTTCCTCCTCTCCTGGTTTTGTAACCCCTCAAGCGTCCGGAAATCCAACCTTCCATTAAACGGAGCTGGCGTGCCTCGTGTCCGTCTGTGGTGCTCAAGGATTGCCGAGGGCCATTGTCAAAGCTCGCCCTTCTCCCCGTCTTCGAACGAACGTCCCTTGCCGCTACTTGGCTGTACGATATATTGCTGAAGCCTCTTGACCGGTATGTCCAATTGTTCGTCTGGCCCAAATGCACTTCCCTGTTATAGGGTCCATGATCCGCCGCCCCAAAGAACCAAGTCCCAAGCAACTGGCTCGCCAGTTCATTGTCTCTCGGTTCGATCCCTTTATCAAGCAGATCATTCTCAGCCTTTGGCCCACTTTAGGCCGCAAGCACAGGGTAGCCACCGACCCGTGCGATGGTGAAGCTTCTTCTTCAGTAAAGCATTTCTCTTGTTTGTCGCCGACATCTTTTACTCTTTTCCGATGTCTTGTGGGCCACAAATGCGGGCCACCATCTCTGATCTTCTCATATTTGCCCTTGAATTCTGGTGTCTCATTTTTTTTCGACATACCTATTGGAGGTCTTTCTTCCAATTCCTGAATAGGTCTGCCATCTTCTTCAGAGCAAAAGACTTGATTAATGGCTCTATAACTGCTTCTCCGGATCATCCTCCCATGCAGAGGGGTGAAATTTGACTTCACTACCCAAAGATCATTTTTCCGCATATCATTGACATAAGACACCTCGTGGTCTTCGTTCTTAGGCTTATACCATTGGTGGATGCTGATCGGGATCTTGTCCCTAACCGTAACCCCACACCGAAAGCAACAAATGCCTTCTTTGTCCGGTAGGGTTCAATCGGTTGGCAGTCAGCATGATTTGTATGATCTCAAACTTTTCATCCGAGCTCAACTTTTTCTTTGGGCCTCGTCTCTTTACCCAGTTGTGCTCGATCCGGAGGAGCTAGAAAAAGAACAAAGACGAGAGTTAATTAATATGTGTACATACCAAAACAATGAATGCATCAATTAGCTAGTCAATACAGTGCTTAACTAATATATATACCGGGTCGACTCGGTTTGGTGATCACCGGAGTCGCCCTCATGGTCTAATTCTTCACCCTCTCCTTCTTGCACCGGCATTGGGTCGCCGAGCCATGTAAATCATAGCCACCGCTTCTTCACCCTCTCCTTCCGGACCATCGTTGTCGTTGAGAAACATCAACGAGCAGCATCACTTCCTTGTGCGATTATGTCCCTCAACAACGCTTCTTGTGCTTTGCCTCTGGGTGTCCATAGTTTCTACAAATATTTACAACATGGCAATTATTTTTCAAACATGACAGATATGGATATATTAGTGGCAAACGTAGAACTAGCTAGCTAATCACAATAAGGAATCATATTAGTGGCCTCGATCTCGCTTCTCTAGGGTTTGGGGTGGCCTCGATAACGCTTCAAGGGTTAGGTGGCCTCGAAACGCTTCAAGGAGGGGTCATCGACTTCCCCACGTGTTGAAGCTATCGGGAGGGGTCGGCGTTACTACATCTATGTCCCACAAGTGGCGTGGGCATCGACGCCATGATGGGGTAGAGGGTCGTGGATTGGCCGAGCGGTCGAGGGTCAAGGGGTCGAGGATCGCCGAGGGGTCCGGGAGGTTGCCTAGTGTCAAAGTTCAACAAACCATGTCTTCATCATTAGGAAATGTGAGGTGCATGATGGTCTGCAAAGCTCTCCAAAGTTATTTTGGAGCGGAGTCCCCGGATAGGATAATTAAGCTTTTTTGGTACAAAGTTCAGCAAGAACCTCCCGAATATCGTTATTTGAAGACCTTTGCTGAAATTCGCATAAAAAGGCAAATTATCCTATCCAGGACTCCATTCTGTATCAACTTTGAGGACTTCACCATCATGCCACAGCCTCCGGCTAATGATGAAGCCATGGATTTCTTCAATACTTTGACACTCTGAAACCTCTCTCGACCTCGAACCTCAAGAAATGCGACTTGGAACCCTCGAATTTCAGGCGACCTGGAGACCTCGACCCCTCAGATCCTCTAACCCTCGACCCTTGACCCCTTAACCACCTCGACCCTCTACCCTAGTTCCCGACCCTCGACAGCCTCGTTATATCGACAACGACGCCGAAGACATACATGACATACATGGGAAAGAAAATAATGTTGCTCGGGGAGGGGGTATTTCCTACCCCCCTCGCGTGTCGGAAGTTTCTTCTTTCTCCTCCTATTCCTTTCTTTTCCTTCTTCTCCTCTTCTTTCTTCTTATCCTCCGAAGGAAAATAAGAAAAGGAAAGAAAAAGAGGAAGGAAAGGAAGGAAGGAAAGAAAGAAGAAAAAGAAGAAAAAAAAAAGGAGAAAGAAAGAATGAGAGAAGAAGAAAAAATAGAAATTTTTTCTATTTTCTTCCTTCTCCATCCTATTCCTTCTTCTTCTCCTCTCTTTTCTTCTTTTTCTTCTTCTTATTTATTTCCCTCTTCTTTCTCCCTCTTCTTCTCTCCTTTTCTTCCTCTTCTTTTTCCTTTTTCCTCTCATTCTTTTCTTCTTCTTCATTCTTAAAAATACATGAAGTAGTATTGCTTGTTTTTTAAATAATGTTCAAATAAAAATTTATGAACGTAAAACATATATATACGAGAGAACATATATACCACATTTTTATAAAGTAAATGCAAAAAACAAAAAATCTTAAAAAAGACATATAAACAGATATATGCATATACATATACTCATACATATACACATAATCAGAAAAACATATCTATATTTGCAAAAAAAAGTGGGAAGAGCGTGATTGCCGACCAAGCGGCCTTGGCAAGCCAGCGGCGTGGTGAGGAGGCCGAGTAGCGATTAGCCGAGGCGTGAGAATTGGCAGGGGCGACGGTGGCAAGCGTGAGACAGAAGCGATGACCTGCTGGCTTGACAGTGTCACGGCGTCTGGGCTCGGCCTTGACCCGTGACAGGCGTGGGCTCCAGGGGGCACACCAGGCGACGGAGGCAGTCGTCGGACGGGGCAACTGGCGGCGTCCGAGGAGGTCCGTCATCGTCCAGAGGCAAATCTTGCGATAAACTGAAAATTTTCACAAGTGTTGCTTATATACACTGAGCATTGGTCGGTTCATGGCACCAACCGGGACTAATACACCGCTAGTCCGGTTGGTGCCACTCAACTTGGCCGGGGAAGCGGCTACCTTTGGTCTCGGTTGGTAGCACCAGCAGGACTAAAAGCAAGACGTTAGTCCCATGGTGCCTGATAGGGACCAATGTCCCTTTAGTCCCGATTGGTGCCTGTGCCACCAACCGACCAAACATCTTCTAGCCGCCTCAAGGCCTCACACCGAAAGTTTAGTCCCACTTTCAAGAGCTAGTATGAGAGGAAGGCTCGAAAGTGGTGTGGTTTATAAGCTATTGCTCGCCGCCACCACCCACCGAGCTCCTCTCAACTACGAACTTCAGACCCTAACCGTGCAATCTCTGCCAGGTTTGGGCCCTCTTTGGGCCTCCAGCAGGCTCCTAATCTGGCCCATGGTAGCAGGTTTCTAGTGATGATATTCAAAATGTGCATTAAAGAGGGGCCCAGTAAATTGCTTACTTTTTTTTGTTTTTTTGTTTCTTTGTTAGCTTATATTTATTTTATTTTATTTCTACTTGTGAACAAAATACTTATTGTTGCTAGTTTTTATTTTTTTCCAGTTTTTTTTTGGTTTTGCTTTTCTGCATTATTTATTTTCATGTTGTTTTTTGCTTTATTTTAACTTTAATTCTTTTTGCTTTTAGTTTTAGAAAAATTATAAACTTTCATTAGGTGCCATTAGTTTTTCAAATTTGAAAACACTTTTTTGTTTCCTCTTTGTTGCTTTATATATTTTATTTTGTTTTGTACTTACAAACAAAATACTTATTGTTACTATTTTTATTATTTTCAGTTTTTTGATACATCGCTTTACCGCATTTATTTATTTTTTATTTGTTTTTTGGCTTTATTTTTTAATCCTTTTTGCTTTTAGTTTTAGAAAAAAATTATAAACTTTCATTAGTGCCATTAGTTTTCAAATTTGAAAAACACTTTTTTGCTTTATTTATTTATTTTATTTTTTGTTTCTACTTACAACAAAATACTTATTGTTACTATTTTAATTTTTTTTTCAAGTTTTTTTTGTTTTGTTTTCTGCATTATTTATTTTCTTTTGGTTTTTTGCTTTATTTTTTTAATTCTTTTTGCTTTTAGGTCAACCAAAATTATAAACTTTCTATTTATTGCCATTAGTTTTCTTTTTGAAAATTTTAGTAACTTGAATCACAAGTTTGTGAGCTCAACAAAGGCGTGTAGAGGGACGTGGCTTATAAATGGTGTGTGCGCCTCGTTGCCATTAAGCGAGGTTTTCAAATTCATAGTTTTTCAAATGAACTACGAAAAAAGTTGGCATAGCATGTGCATGTACAAAGCGGACAATGGTATCATGCTAAATGCTGTTACAAAGTTGGCATGGTATCATCATAATAGTTGCGGAGAAAGTCTTCACTTTTTCTTACAACCACATCGCTGCTTGCTTATTGCTTGTAGTAACCATGGATAATCTTCATGGTTTATCCGGGATGCTTGGGTCAAATTGACCTTGACTTTGAAAGGCTGGAATTCCGCGAAACTTCTTTCATACTCTTCGAGACATATACATCTTGCCCAATGAGTCCCGAGGATGTCCCTTTTCCTGAAAAAGAACTATGTGGTAGCTTTGACTCATTGTATGCATTTATTAAGCCTCCTTATCTTTTCTTTTCCTCGGTCTGGTAGGTATGTCAACTTCACATAGATAACACATGCCCACATCATTGGCTAGAATGAGCAGTTCGTTCGGTGTACCCAAGATTTTCTGAGATCCTTTATTGTCATTAAAATGCGTGGGTCTACCAGACCTTCCCGCCTCATGTGATTGACCCACCTTGCACTTAAACAAAGGGACCTTAAAATCTACCCTCCGTGAGTCAAGTTCCCCATATGTCTACTATATAACCATAATATGTGTCATTTTCCTTGGCAGCAGTTTGCTGCATCAAAGTGAGACAATCGCTGTTTTTGGTTAGTGCTCTTTTCATCTTGGTCGATCGTGTAAAATGTATTCCCATTTATCTCGTATCCTTTTCCAAATCATTACCGATCGAAGATGGTCCCACAGACTGACAAATGCGAATTTCATCTGTAAGCAATTCTTTGTCACCTCTGAGGCGTGTTTCCAACCAACTTCTTTGAAAGTCTGATGTGTGTTCATATAATCAATTAAATACATGCTTTGCTCACGAGGGTGTTTGGGCGCAGAATTGTTTGTTCTTGTGTTCATCGACATCGCAGGAGTCCTGGGTAGAGTTACCTTAGAAGCATGTGGTAATGCTTGAGACCAAGAATATCTCCAGTCTCACCGCATATTATTGAGTCCCTTCAAGCGTGCCTTTCCAGTCAGTCTCCCCTCATACTGCATGATTTAGGAGAACCCTATCTTCTTAAGGCCGTGAGATGGAATCCAACACCTAACCCGGCAAATGACATCCTCTGTTTTGATGGCCCATGGAGATGCTTCCATACGGCCTAAGCTGTGATTCTGAACATGACTCTTTAGGACTCCATGAACCTCTCAAAATTTTATATTGTGTGTAGAAATCTGAGGCCCCAGAATGACAATCTAAATCGACTAGATATGAACTAGGGCGTGTGTCATGATATTGAAAAGAAGGATGGGTAGAACAAACCAGCCCTAAAACAAGACATTCGCCACATCACTCCTTAAGCGTTGAAATACGATTTCTGGGCAATCACCTTAAAGATATTGCGGTAGGGAATGCACATAGCTTCATTAAATAGCTAATGGGCCGCTTTTAGGTAGAAGCCCCCTCAATGCAGCCTAGGCGGTTAAATCATAATCACCGTGGTGATCCCTTGATACTTTGGGATTCTCGAACTTTTCTACGGGTATATGTTATTATTCCCTTTATATTCGACGAGAAGCCGATTCGGGACCTTCATCATCTTGAAAGCGAGGCATTGAAAGAATATTTCTTTCTCTTCTTCGTGAATGCAGGCGTGGTAGCGGGACCAACATACTTTGCTTGGCGGTATGCCCTCTTTTTTTAGTACCAGCGTTGCTTTGGTCCTCTCGTGCGCCTCGTGTGGTATCTTTTGTCTTCCCATACTGCTTAAGAAAGCCTAGCTTGAAGTTCATCGCAAAGCGTTCTTCGTCACGCATGCATCACGTCGATCGAAGAGCCGGACCTCTAAGGTCTTTCGGTAAAGATTAGGTCCCAAAATGTAGATTTCTTCTTCCACATGAGTGCGTGATTCTCGGCGTCATTCGAAGCTTGACTAATCCGCCGGGACCCTTTCCAAAGATTAAATGTAAATCGTGGCCATAGCAAATGCGGCGATCACCGATGCGCATACTGCGGCGAGCTTCTTAAGTGATCTGCCTCGCCTTTGAAATGCTTGCCTTTCTTTCCGACACTTGATGGTTGGTCGGAAGAAATCGGCGATTGATAGCCCGCTGTGTACACATTCTTCCCTGCACCCTGTCCCCGGTATATACTATCGGTGTCAAATGGCGATGCGTGCATGCGTGGTATCCCTTGTTTATGCATCTGAAAGGTTACTTTGAGAGCGGGCCAGACTGTCGTTGATAGTCCATGAACGACCACGCATGTGGGGTCAAATTCCTCCTTTTGTGCTCATCCCACGTCGTACACCGCTCCATTCCACAAACTGTAAAAAGTTCTTCAACTAATGGCCGTAGGTACACATATCGATGTCAAGTGTCTTGCGGGTTGCTTAGGGCCTTGATGATGAAGCGGCATCATAATGAACTTTCGCTTCATGCACATCCAAGGAGGAAGGTTATACATACATAGAGTCACGACCCAGGTCTGTGTGATTGCTTTGCTCTTGCCTCACAAGAAAGGATTAATGCCATCAGCGCTTAAAAGCAAACCATACGTTCCATGGGTCCTTTACCGACTCATCCGAGTGTTTTCTTCCTCAATTTCTCTCCGCTGCGACCCGTCATTGGGTCTCCTCAACCTAAAATCTTTCTTCTGATCCCCTCTTTTGTGCCATCGCACATCAACTTACTTGCTCTGCGTTTACGAACAGGCGTTTCAGCAGAGTAGTATTAAAGGAGCATACCACATCACCTTACATGAACCCTCTTCTGGGGAGGCTCGCAAAATCAACATCACCGCTGAAGTCATCAAATGCGATCTTATACACCAATGCACCGCATAACGGGCATGCGTTGAGATCCATGTAAACCTGCATGATAGAGGATGCGATCATTAGGGCATTCATGTATCTTCTCCACCTCCAATCCTAGAGGGCACTCGACCTTCTTTGCCTGCGTATGTACTTTGTCGGGCAATTCGTTATATCCTTTGGAAGCTTCTTCTTCATTATTTTGGTAGCTTCTCAAATCCTTTGCTCGAGCACTGACATTCTCCGCCTTCCACTTTGCCTTAATTAGTGAAAACTGATCTGGGCTTTGTGTTGCCATCTCTGCCCAATTGGGGTACAACCCTTTTGTGATCCTCATAACATGCGATCGAACTTGAGCTTCTCGCGCAGACTTTACATTGTATCCTTGCATCGACAATGACCGTGGGAGATCATCATCATCACGGCATAAATACGGTTCCTCTTGATCTTCAGTTGACTTCACATGAATTGCGACACCATCGTGTACATTTTGTCGTGCAGTGCATCTTGGATGTTAAGTAGCATCACCGTGTTCAGGGGCACGCATAGTTGTCATAGGCGTACTCTTCTTCCTGTACGTCTTCCATCATAACCCCTATTTCTCCGTTCGCGCTCGTCCAAACATTATAGTGTAGCATGAAACCGCTTATACTAAGCAGGTGGGTGTGTGGAAGGATTTTGCGGGTCGGGAGTAAGACTTCGTATTCCCACATATAGAACATGGACAACACATAAAACCATTACGCTTGTTCGCCTCACCACTGCTGAGAAAATCATACACGCGCCCTTAATGTACTCGAGGAATTGTATACGTCGCCGTACATCCATTATAGAGTTCAATCTGCAAATTGCATTATATATAATTAAGTGTGTCCAAAATCATTACTGAGAACATCCTTGAATAGATAATTATAAGTGACCAAATTAATAGAAGTTCATCATCACGCAAAAACCTAATTACATACATAGTTCTCATCTAACAACATAAAGCTTCCTCGCGAAGGCATCTAAATTAATTAAACCATACGTACAAACTATAGCAAAAACATTTCAATGCGAAAACCGTGCGATCATAATCGCAACCATGACAAAGGTAACAAGCAGTCCAGCAGCATAATGATACCAAGCCTCGGTATGAATGGCATATTTTCTAATCTTTCTCATCTTCAAGCCGCATTGCATCAATGTGATCTTGTGATCATCGGCCATTTACATCACTTAACATTTAACTCCAATATCATCTTCTCCCTCCTCTCAAGTTTTTTTTATTTTTTCCTTCAAGAAATTGTTTTCTCTGTGACTAAATTTAACCTCTCGACAATATGGTCGATTTAAGATTTCAGTTTCAACAACCTCCTAGATAAATAAAATCTATATCACGTTGATTTTAAGCATAATTTTGCCATAAACAATAAAATGAATTAATAGTTATGAAAAGATATTATATACCACATCAGAATCATAGGCAGGGGCCCGAGGGCCGACGTGAGGCGGATACAAAACAACCATCGCACTATATAGGAATGCAATAATAAAAGTAAAGAAAATAATACAAGTATCTAACTAAACATACAAGTAAGAATGTTTTTCCTTTCCCGAGAAAGAAGGTAAGAACAAGAGGCTCATGCAACGGGTGGTGCCGGCGATGAGATCGGTAGCGGGTGATCGTGGCGGTGAAGAGCCTTGAGGGCGGGGCATACAGCCGGACCGCTAAACCTAGATCAATCTTTGAGGAAAAGCGGAGCTTGGCGGTCGAGCTTGGAGAGGAGGAAACCTTAAGTGAAGTGTGGCTCGGGCATTCCGCCATCGAACTGCCTTCAATGCATAGGGAGCAAGTGAGCTAGAAACCACTGAAGCCCTTCCCCCTCGGCGGAAAAAAAGCGAAGACAACATGCTGCTGCTCTTGAGGAGGGGGTATATATAAGCACCACCTATTGGTCCCGGTTGGTGGCAATTTAACCGGGACTAAAACTAACCTTTGGTCCCGATTCATGCCTGACCAACTTGGGACCAATAGTGGTGGGCTGCGAGCCGGACCCATTGGTCCTAAGGTTAAATCCCACCTGTGGGACCAAAGAGTCGAGACGGAATGGGGACCAATGGCCCATTGGCCCCGGTAAGCCGTCCACAAGCTCACTGGTACTGGGCAGAAGTGGCTCCATTGGGTCTCCGGTTACGGATTGAGCCACTGGGACTAATGGGCTGAAGCGGCACAGGCCATTGCTTACCCTTTACTACTAGTGAAAGTTGTATTGGAGTGAGTGATGTTACTCCTAATTTCCTCACCATTGTGACCAGACTAAGAAAGATTGAAGTGAAAGGATTGATTTCATTGATGGTGATTGCAGGTGTTATATGTCTTGAGCGGTCGTGATTACATGCGGGTTACAAGGTTTGTGTCGCTTGGAAGACCGCGACACACGGTTTGAAAAAGACATGACTGATGGTTGGCTATCTAACTTTGCGTCACGGGACAACGCCCGAGATTCTAACCTTACACCGGTTAGAATATTTCTAAGGAATATGCTATTAAGCCTAATTAGGCCTAATACTAAGACTATTAGATTCCTAACACTCCCCCTTGGACAGCGCCTGTTTTAATCTTCATATCTTGAGAATCTTCATATATCTTGAGAATCTTCATATCTTGAGTATCAAAAAACCCAGGTCTTCTTGATGATTCTTGATCTTGTAATTTTGAGAAGTCTTTAATCTAATTACTATTTATGTTCACCAGCAGGAAATATAAGAGAAACTATAGAAATTTGATATATCGTTAATTATATTTAATCATTTATTAAAACACATGAGAAATGGTTGGAAAGCTCATAGAAAGTTTAGTTCTAGGAAATTTCTCCCCCAGACATTGCAAATTTCAGTAGTCGTCTCATACTCAATGCCTTGAATGCATTTTTGAAATCTTGCTCATTCTGTAAGGGCTTGGTGAACAAATCGCATGAATTGTCCCACAGATTTTATTTATGAAATATCAATCTCTTCCATCTTTACGTAATTCATGAGGAAAAAATAGTTTTTGAGAGATATGTTTTTTGTGATGTTACTTTTAATATATCCCATATGGGCATTTGAGCAAACACATGCAGCATTATCTTCGCATAGATAATGGTTGGTGATTATAATAAACCAATACCGCATGATATGCGAATATGACTTTATTACTCCTCACAAGGCCAAACACATTCTCGTGGGGCTTGAATAATACAAGTGTTCGAGTGATTGGTGGAGGTAACTACTAAGTACCCATTTTGTCGAATTCCATGAAATAAGCGGTTCCACCATATAATAATACTAAACACACGGCATTATGGGGATCGGAAAGATATCCAGCGTCACAATAACCAATCAGGTTCATATCTTGATTTTTTTACGATAGAATAAACCAAAGATACTTTATACCTTGCCGTCATATCGAAGATATTCTTTACTCTGTCCAATGGGCGTTTTGTTGGGGCTGCACTATATAGAACCAATAAATTTATATGAAAGGCAATATGCAGTCTAGTACAATTTTACAAGGTACATTAATTGCTCATATGCCTTTGAGGTATGTAAACGCTCCAGATCCCAATACCTCCTCGTTATGTACCTTGGTCTAAAAGGATCCTTGTTCATATCAAGGGATCAGCGATATAGGTGTTTTGGATGGATATGATTTATCCATGTTGAATTTTTCCAAATTTTACAGAATGTAAGCGGGTTGATGGCAGCGAAAGGTATTCCACGAGGAAAAAGTGCTCAAGTTGCTTATACCCTAAGCATGTAATTTGGTTCTTCCCAAATCACCATCTCAAACTTCGTCCATTAAATGATTGCGTTCTTTCTGATTATATCTGATCGTTGCCAATGATGTTGAGATAATCCAACGCTATCTTGAGATGATGCAAAAATCCCATTGAGGATTTCTTTATAAATACGCATGGGCAATCCATTGTTATTCGAGTACCGCCTTCTTTGAGAAAGAACTCGCTGAGTTGAATTTATACCATATTTTACTGGTACTTCAAGCCATAGAGTGACTTTTGTAGTTTTACACAATACATGTTGCGATTTATATTTGGATTAAGATTTTGCAAGTCCATCGAACACTTTCATATAAATTTCCGCATCGAGTGATATGTCTCTGAGATAATGAGTCCCTACATCCATTAAGCTTCGCATTGGTAGATTCATTTGTACTTTGTAAGATATTAAGTGTCGAAAAGTAGTTCCGTTCATTACTGAGGAGAATGTATCATCGTAGTCGATCTCTAGGGTCTCTGCGTAAACCCTTGAGCTACTAGTCTCAGCTTTATATCTCACCACCTCATTTTTTCATTCCTTTTTCCAGCGAAATCCCATTTGCTCCCCACGAGGAAGACTTTAAGAGATGCCGTTATTATTTTAGAAAATACCTCTCTTTTAATGGCAGTGTAATTACTTGCCTCAATTACTTCCTTCCATTTTAGGCCCGATCCGAAGCTAGCAGGGCACTCTTTCATGGGTGGCTCTAGATCCAGTTGAAGGGTTTCCAACAATTTTGAGAGGAGAAATACGTATGGAAACAAAGTATAATTAGCTTCTATTGTATGTTTCTCCTGAATCAATATAATTTATGGATATTTCATTAATTTCTTGAATTTCAAGTATGATTTCCCATAACAATGGAGTCTGATTGATTCCCGATACTACCGACATTATAATTTATGTGCACATTTATGTTGGGTTCTTGATGTTGAACATCAACCCGAGGTTGATTGCATTTATTGTGTCATAGATTTTGATTTTCTTTGTTTCAGCGGAGGATTTAGAGAAGCCTTTTACTGCTTTGTGACCAGATTTCTCCCCCTTTTATTTGTAATTGGGAGTTGAGTAGTTTTATTTACTTACCTCTACTCGTTGCGGTGCATTAACTACGGGGGATATAAGATTTAGTGACACCTTTGTGATGTTGATCGTCACGATAAATGCCGTGCATATTATTTGCAAAAGTGTTTTATGATCTATGATTTACGAACTTGAGATTTAAAGATTCTTTGTCACGTGGATCTAAGGCTTTGAATGCACATTGCATTCCAATCTATTTCCTAGCATTCTTTGTGGTTTGTTTCTCTCCCCCCTAATGTCGGGAAATGGTCCGCATAAAAAATTGAGTCGTCTTAGGGCTGTGAGCAGGTCCCCATTAGGGAGTTCTAAATATTTTATAATTGTGACGGTGCATATCCCACATAGATTCCTAATTTTCTATGGGGGTCCCACCAGAAAGTGCGCTACGGTGGTGATATAAGTGCACGTATACAGTATAACCCGAATTTTTGCAGATGGGAAATGCTTGGCTGATTGCCACGTACTATTTGAAATAGGAGGTTTCATGATGTGCACGGTTGGTCAAAACATGTATCAGGATCTGCAGCGTGTAAAAGCAGCATGTCCCTAACAAGATGTTGGTAAATTGCAATTCTATAATAGTGGTCTAATGATTAATTTTACTCTTTTTGATTAAAAGATTCAGCCATTCCATTTTTGAGTATGCACATAAGTCTTTGAATATTTCAAGATGGATTCCTAAAGCCATCGATAATCATTAAATGTCGTGAACTAGAATTCAGCAACTTTGTCCATTCTTATTGTTTTTTTATCCGTTACTCGGGGATGATTTGCTCTCAATTTAATAATTTGAGCAATTAATTTGCTCAAAGCATGAATTCGTCCTCTGAGGAATCAAATTATTTTACCCGTACACTGCTACGCGGTGAATGACAAAAGGCACTTATGAGACAGCGGACTGCAAAAGAAACTTTACCCGTCGTGGACGGGCAAACAACATCAGCAACAAAACCGAATCGGTAACCAGCAGATCCTTTACCGTCTGCTTTTATAATGAAGGCGACAAAAGAGCCCTTTGCCTCTGATAGGGCGGCAAAGAGGAAAGGGTATGGCGGGCGTCCACCGGTGTTAATCCGTTAAGCGGCTAACGGTAGCCTTTATAAAATCCTTGATTAGCTTGTCGACAAGTCATGCGTCGTGCGCGTATGTTTAACAAATGCCTTGCAATGACAGACGGAAAAACAAAAGTCTTTGCCATCGACTTAGCTTCTTGAAATCATACGGTAAAATAAATTGCCAAATGGCCCATCCCTCGGGGAAACGCAATTGGGCTCCATGTACCCCCTTGGCATCTACCCACTTCTGAAAGCGGCAAAGGCGACTTTAAATGCCGTGCGTGATGGACGAACAAGAGCACCTGCTTGCCTCTTTTTTAATACATTTTTCTTATGTTGAACAATTATCCACGACTAAATATATCCACGGCATATATATCCATCACATAAATATCCATTTTTATATATATCCAACATAATAAATATCGAGCACATATATATCCATCCATACATACATAGCTGGGTTGCACATGATTCCAGCGATCCATACATATTACAATATACAAAAGTTTCATCATAGCAATCTTGTTTCATCATAGCAGGCTGAGAATACAAGAAGTGCATCAAGGGAAAAAAAACAAGCAATCCATCCATAGGAAAATTTGGCTTGGTGAAGTGAACGAAACACCGCAAAAATGACAATAAAAGAAAGTTAGAAAAAAGAAGACTAAGAAGAAGAATTAGGCTAGAAGAAAAGACTAGAAGAAGAAGAAGAAGACTAGAAGAAGTATATGCCATTTATTATAGCTAACCAGGTGAACTAAGGTCATTTATGAGCTAAATTAGTTGAAATGGATGGTTTATGAGCTAACTTAGGTGAAATGGATGGATTTGTAGAGCTAACCTAGGTGAAATGGGTGGTTTATGAGCTATCTTTAGGTGAAATGGGTGCGTTTATGAGCTAACCTTGGTGAAATGGGTGGTTTATGGGCTAACCTAGGTGAAATTGATCATTTTAGAGCTAACTTAGTTGAGATGCCGTTGGTTTATGAGCTAACTAAGGTGAAATGCCACGTTTTGAGCTAACTAAGATGAAATGGATAAATCTTTAGCTTCTTAAATTGAAATGGGTGTTTTGGAGCTAACTTTAGGTGAAATGAGTAATTTTGGAGCTAACTTTAGAGTGAAATCGGTCATTTTAAAGCTAGCGTAGGTAAAATGGATCGTTAAGAGCTAATATCGTAAAATGGGTTGTTTTGAAACTAACTTGGATAAATTGGATCACTTGTAAGCTAACTAAGGTAAAATAGGTCATTTTAGAGCTAACTTAGGTAAAATGGATGGATTTATGAGCCTAACTAAGCTAATTGTGCAATTTTGACATAAATAATCTAAGTACATATCGTTTTAGAGCTAACTTAGGTAAAATAGATAGTTTTATGAGGTCGGTAAGCTTATTAAGTCATTTTTGGAGGAAAAGCCCAACTCTAGGTGTTATGGTAAGCATATTGGAGGAAATAAAGCTAAGTCTAGGTCTTTATGCATTTGTTAAGCAAAACACTAGAGAAACTTAAGTGATCGAGGGGAGGTGTAGGGGCAAGAAATTTGGCTCGTAGAGGTAGGCACAGAGAAGGATCGTGCGATGCGTTCTGGAGTTAAGCTGCACCAAAGATCATTTCCATGTATCTGTTAGCATTATGACACTCAAATGTTAAGACTAGCAAGTAATGTCCATTTTCAAATTAAACTCTGCAGAGTGCTCCCGAGGAGCAATCAAGCATCGGCCGGGCGGTCTGTGGGACTTCCTACGCACCACCAATTTGCACATTTGGTTTTCACAACAAAGTCATACTAGTTAGTAATGAGACTCAAATGTTAAGACTAGCAAGTAATCTACGGAAGGAAACTTACCACAAGGAGCTGCATTACACTTGGCGCTTGCTTGCATGTCATTCCGTGCCCTCTCCTCCTCCAACATCTTTGTCGTCCTCTCCTCCAACTCCAGCTGCCTCTCCGGCGCCTCTGCCGAGAAGTTTCTCAATTCTATCTCTCTCACTCTGTATAGCAGCCTGCACCTTCCCTCCACATGACCATTTGTAATCATTGATGGGCACACACAATGTAATGGAGAAAGATAGGCCGAGTCACATTATGCTTCAACCTTGAAGGCGGGGTTGAATTTGGCAGTTCCACGAGGCCCTTATCTCGAGGGCGGAGCTCATTGGCGCGCATATGATCTACGGGAGAGTGCTAGGACAACGAATAAGTCCATCTCCCATGGCTATGGAGCCATGGGAACTCCACTCCCACCGAATATCATCCAATGACTCTGTGTCAAATGGGACCACTGGCTCGGGTTAAAGTCCTCCCCTTTCCTCGCCTTCCCCAGTCTCTATATTGCACGAGCTTGTGGTGGGTGGAGATATTGAGGTGAAGTTCTTTGAATCTATCGAGGTCAAGGCGCAGGAGAATACCTTAACTTTCTTATGAGGGCCAGTGTAGGCCATGTGGCATGCAAAATTAGTACACCTCGGCACCTTATCCAACTTATTATGGCGTGCTGAAAGAGAGAAAACAAAGTAAATTAGTAATTAAAGGGGCTAAAGCTAGCATGATGAATGGTGCATGAATCATGAAGCAAACCACATACCGATTCCATGAAATGCGTCTTGAAATAAGTTGGAGGCCCGCCTTGGTGGTATGCTTTACCTTCCAATTTAGACACGTTTGTCCCTTGGCCTCTTCTTGGGTGGCCGCCATTCTTTTGCAAGCACCAACATTGATAACACCTCCCAACAATCCATCGGATCCGCACACACCATCTCGGAGGGGCCTAAGTTAGCAAATAGAAACTTGAGCCTATTCTGCTTTTAGTTACTAAATGAAGGAAATGAAATACAAGGCCTTAAGAATTTACCTTCATGTACTACTCCATACTAAGAACTTATCACT